>VZRE01009139.1:494506-514748 GCA_013396775.1 Cephalopterus ornatus
TTTTTTTTTATTTCCCTCTTTCGGTCCTTAATTTTACCATCCCATCCCTCTTGTCTCCCTTCACACGCCTCTGTTCCATTTGGGGTGTTTTATACCAACATCAAAGGGACAACCCAGCCTTTGTTATTATTATTATTCCTTTTTTTTTTTTTCTTTTTTATTAGGGCAAAAATACTTCATTATTACTGAACGCTCCGCGTTCGGAAAGCGAAACAAGAAATAACGTGCAGGGTCTGTGCAGGTCCACACTGCAACAAGGCAACATGTGTACGCCTAAAAGCCCCGATATTAAATGCAGGTTGATCCCAATTTAAAAGAGGAGAGCGAGCGAGCGGGAGCCGGCTCTTTGAGTGGGTGAGAGAAAGAGGGGAAGAGATGAGTAGCTGGTAATTATTGAAATATAAGGATGAGATTAATTCAAAGGAAACAAACTATGAAAACAATTGGAGCCGAGTGAAAAGCAAAACCCAGATTAGAATTTGCTTGTGGTTTGTTGTCTGTCTGCTTTCTTTCCTCCTCCCCACCCATTGTCACAGTGCAAGGCAATGGGATTTGCACACTTGAGGTGTAATAGCATTACTGCATTAATTAAAATTTTCATTTCACGTCCAGATTGTTTACTTATCTGCTGGAAACATATGTCGGGAGAAGTTGAGATTCTGGATTCTGCTCCGCTGCCCAAGGTGCAGCGCAGTACAGGGGGGGAGAGGATGACTTCAGATTTTTTTTTCATTGCATCCTCCAGCCTTATCTCTCCGCTGTAAATTATAAGGAGACTCCATTGAACTGAATATGAAGATTATATTTGCGAGCGGCGCGTCCTGGAGCGGCCCCGGTCCCACTTGGAAATGAAACAAGCCGCCTTGCGGGCCCCGAGCCCCCCCTCTCCTCCCTCCCCGTGCGGCCGCAGCCCCCCGGGACTGGGGGGTGTCCGCGTGGGACCCCCGACCCCCGCCCGGTGCCGGGGGAGGGAGGGAGGGAAGGAGGGAGCGAGAGCCGCGATGCTCCGCGCTCCTCCCGGGGTGTCCCCTCGCTCCAGCCCGGGAGGCAGCGCGGAGAACCGGGAGACTCTCCCCCCTCCCAAAAGCTGCCCTTTGGAAAGCGGGCCCCCCAAAAACACCGCCGGGAGGGTGGGCAACCCCCGGCCCTGGCGGCGGGACAGCGGCGGGGTCGCGCCGTCGGTGCGGGCGCTGCGGGGCCCCGGCGGGGCCAGGGACGCTGGGGCGGCCGCAGCGCTCGGTGGAAAGCGGCTGTTTATCTGCTTCCCACCATTTCCCCCCCTCTTTTTGGGGGTGTTTTATTTTCCTATTTTATGCCCCCCTTTTTTTTTTTTTTTAAGAGACCCCTGAGAAGGCAGCGAGGTGCCGTCCTCTGCGCCGGGTCTATCTGTAATTGAATCTAGGTCAGTTATTCTAAAGCATGGGAGACGCTGATTCCCTCTTCCCGACATCAGCCTGGGATTTGGGAGGCGGGAGTGGGGGGGAAAGGAGGAGAGGGGGGTCTTGCAGTTTCATTTAAAATGTAATGGTGGATGAACCGATAAGCAAATAGGGGGAAAAAAAGGCTGTGCTTAAAAGAAAAAAAAAAAAAAGGCATGCTTTTAATATGCTTCCAGATGGGGGGAAAATGATTTACATGGGAGTTTATTTCCTCTTTGCTGATATGAAAGAATTACAGATACAAAACCCACTGATCTATAGAATAAAAAAAAAAAAGAAAAGAAATGTTATTTTCCTGTAAAGGTATCAGTTCATTTATATTCATTTAACCATCCATCCATCAATTCACTTTCTCACTCCCTGCACATTCTCTCTGCCTCTGGTAAACCTACCCCACCAATATACTTTTCTAGAATATACAATGAAGTTTCCTTAAAAAAAAAAAAAAAAAAGAAATGAGATGAGATTCAGCTAGAAGTAGGTAAAGCGAAGTTTCTCTTCTCCCCTCCTCCCCAGCTCCTATTTTATGTTACAGACTTTGAGCAAATTAGCAAAATGAAAAAGAAAATGGTTTAGTCGGGGGGGAAAAAAAATGTCTGTGTGTATCTCTGAATAATATATACAACATAGATGTTCTATATGTGTCTATATGTATATATATATAACATATAGAGAGCAGAGTTTGTGTCCTCAACATGTATGTGCTGCGTCTCTGTGCTTATGTGATACAAACAGTTCATTCTCTGCCTCTAAAATAAAATGTACACATATTGTACAGGTATTTACAGCATTCATATATCCCAAGTGCACGGACAGAGATTTAAACACACACCCAGCTTGCGTATGCTGGAGATAGGCACGATATATATGGTGCCCACGCACATGCAAAGGCAACATCCCTCTGAATCGGAGCAGAACCTTTGGATTTAAACATAAAATACTCCCTGAAGTGTCCTTTGGGAGTGGTGAGGCACTCACGTGGTGCTGCATGGCAGGGGCTCGTATTTTGGGGCACAAATTGCTGGCTGATATTTCGAGTCAGCCCGGCGGCCTCCAGCCTCCCAAATCTGAGAGTCACGTCTGTGTTATTTTGCATTTCGGACGGTATTTAAATCCGAGGTTTAATTTCCCTTTTAGGACTAGTGATTGGAGGGCAAACCCCTCTCGTTAACACCTCCAAGGATTAAAACAACCCCCCCCCAAACTCCGGCTGAGCTCTTCCCGGTGGCTGCGCCTCGTCGGGGCGTTAGGTGGGGACAGAGGTGACTTCTTTCTTCCCGTGCTCCCGGCGTGACGGCCCTTCCTCGCAGGAATAGTTCCAAGGAGGATGAGCCCGTGTTCCCAAAGCCGGAGCCTGCTGAACCATCCAGCATTTCCCGGAGACCTTTGCCGAGGCTGGAAGTGGAGGGACGGGGTTCTTCTTCTGGTTTAAATGCAGTAGCAACAGCTGTGTAAGAAGTTGGTTTTTTTTATTGTTAAGAGCAGGTAAATAGAGAGACTGCCAGATATGGAAATACCTCTCTACACAGATAAAATGTACGTCTTTATCTCCAGCTAGATACGGATATAGATCCGCGCGGAATTTTCCTTGCGGCTGCCTCAGCCGGCGCTCGGGGGGTCCTCGCCAGCCTTTTTCAAAACTCCAGGTATAAATAAAGCCACCAGCCAATCACCCCCAGATCAAACGAGCTGGTGACAAGGCAGATGGATCCCTGCCCTGCGCAGATCCCACGCGCACAGCCGTGATCCACATCAAAGGCCCGAGTCCCCGCGCTCCGCACCGGCAGTGACACCTGCAAACGTTGGTCCTGCCTGGTGCTCCCAACCTTACCTGAACAAACACATAATCATATCACACTGCATAATTAATAGTGCTATCACCATGAAGGACTCTTAAAGGAAAGGCTGTTGAAAGAGAGTTCCTGAAGATAATCCTTTTAAAAGGTTCCCTTAAAATGCAACCACTAGCAGGAATAAGGCAGGTTTAGTTCCAACATCTTAATGCCTCTGGGTAGCAGAATTTTAGATCTTGTTCATGGCTTTCCTTTAGTAGTGGCTTGACTTTTGATTTGGGACTTGCACTTTTTGGAGGATCTCATTGCTCTTGTGGTTCTCAAGGGAGAAGGTCCTGGAGGAGGCCCAGCCCAGCTCCCCTTTGCTGTTGACCCATCGGGGACTCACATCCTTGTTTCTGCTGGAAATCAAATGTGGTCACATCCTGGCTGTGCTGGTGTCCCACACTTCTGTCTAATTACCCATATGAGCAATTTTCAAGGTGCTGCTTAACTTGTTTTTTTCTTATCCTGGATGATACCCCAACTCCTGGGCCATGGAAAGGGGTCCAGCCCAGCTCTTTACTCAGCGGTGTCACCTGACTCCTCCGTGGTGCTCCAAGAATTCCTGTGTGGCATCACTGGCTGGGGGTAAGTAAATCACTTTATTTTTGGATTTTACAAATGATGTTTGTGTAAAATGAGGCAAACTGCATGTGGAGGGGATAAATGGGCAACAGTGGGCTGTGCCTGATGCTCTCCTGAACCTTCTTGCTCAGTCTCCCATCCCATGAGTTCTTTCCATGGTTGTCTTTTGCACCCTTACATATCTCAGGCTGCATGGAAAGGGCAAAGCTTGAGAAGCTGGGACCGCACAGCGAAGCAGATCCCTGTTAGGAGGCCCTGGGAGCACCCAGATCCTGCCTTTTGCTGTTGCTGCTTGTCTAGAGCTTCCAGCCAGGATCTAGCCTGCTGGTTTTCAGCAGAAGAAGCTTAGATTGGTGAAAAAAGCCATCAAATTGGCACGGAAATAGGTGAGGGCTTTAGGAGCAAGAGATGATGGACACATCTCCCCAAGAGCAATGATTAAAAAAATTCAAAATGAAAAAATGAAATTCAGTTAAATCAGGTATTTTTCACTCCTTTCTCTTACAAGTGTGGACAACCCTTCAGACTATCCCCACTCTGAGTGTCTGTGTTGGTGACAGGTTTGGTGTCCAAACTCTCTAACCCCACAAGGCCTCTGGAAAACCAGGGATCTCCATTCCCAGTGAGGTGTGGACCAAGCTGTTCTGTGGCAGGCGGGTTTGTAGGGGAAAGCAGGTTGAGGCCAACGTAAGGGGTTCTTTGGGATGCTCCAGCTGGCGCTCAGAGCTGATCTTGGAGTCTGGCACTGGTGGGGCTTGTCCAGAGAGGTCAGACATGAGGTGCCACCAGAGCTCAGACCCTCCCTGTGAGGTACAGTGGTGACACATTTTGGGTCTCCCAGGGCAGCGGGGTCAGCTCCTGGTGGTTCAAACGATTTCAGCTTCGAAATAAGGCTGGAAACACATCGCTGCCACTCGTCAGCCACGGGGCAGCCAAGGGCTGGCACCGGCACTGCCTGGCCAGCGGCGCGGTGGGATGTGCAGGGATGGGGAGGCAGCACCAGAGCCCATCTCTGAGGACACCCTGGTGGCAGAGGGGGGTCTGTCCGTCACTGTTGAGCTCCGCGTCACCAAGGGCTCGGCTGGGTCTCCATCGCCTGCTGGTGACGAGCTCTGCCCTCGTGGTCCTGTGCTCCTCGTGCTGTTCCCCAGCAAAGCTTCCCAACCCAAACCCCCTCTGCTGTGAGGGACTAAACTGCCCTTCATTCCCTGCTTGCCCAAATTTTATTTTTCCCAGTTTATCTTTTATCTGTAGCTGCACTAACACATCCAGGCTTTCTTTGCTGTTTTTTTTTCAGCGAGATTACAGACCTCTGGGTTTGAGTGTTTAATTGCTTATAATTCCTCCAAATTTCCATGTAGGCATTTTAATGTCTGCCTCCTTCCTTCCCTGTGAGCTATTAGCGTGAGGCAATTTTTTTCCTGACATAGACAAGGGTTTTTCCACCTCTCCTCCTTCTCCATCCAGCCCTACTTACACGGGAACTCCCCCAGCAGGAAGTGAAAGGAGAAAGGGAATTAGATCTTTATCAGAGCCTTACTTTCACCCAAGATTTCCTTAGATCAGTAAGTTGAGGCCAACAGAATCCAAGCAAATGCTTTCTTTTCTACCTATAAATAACCCCCCTGCAGCCAAAAGTATTCCCTCTCTTCCTTTGGAGACAAGCTGGAGGGGGTGTGACTACACATCCTTCCCTTGGATGTACCAGCATCACTCCCTTGTGATGGTTTGATTTCACTTGTTCTCTCCTTGGCCACAGGATGCCAGAGAAGACAAAAACTAAATTTCTAGTAGGGAAAAAAAAAAATAAATAAAAAAAAAATAAGGGAAAAAAATTAAATCCCAGTGTTGCTTCGAATCCTTTCCAACTTCTCAGGCCTTCACAACTCAGCCAAAAATAAGGCCGCAAACCCATTTTTCCTCATTTGCAGGTCACCTTGAAGGGTAGATGAGGAGCTCTTTTCACAGCGCTTCTTTCAAGAGGGTTTCAGTGAGGAAAGCAGCAATCATTGAAATTCCCCGTTTCCTTACAGTTTTCGTCAGTTTTCTCTTGGGGGTTTACAAACACCCAGACAACTCCCCACTCCGGATTTTCCACTCCGTTGTGGCAACATGGTCTGACTCGAGGTACTACCAGAGGTTTGGCATGGACATGCTTTACCATAACTTTTTAATCACCTGCTGGCCTCCCAGCCCACATATTCCTGTCCAAATGGCTGCAGGGCTGGAGGAGATATCTACAGAGAAATGGGGGAGCGCCCGTTTTCTGCAGCCCCTCCGGGAGCTCTCTGGGATGTTCTGGTGAAAAGCACCTTCCAGGCCAAGCAGACCTGCATCAAAAAGCGTGAGAAGGAGATGCAAATTAGAAAGATGGTTGCCCTGATGCCCGTCTCTCTTGGGGGCAGGATGATGCTCAGTGGCATGAAGGTGTTTCTCTCTGTGCTCCTGCATGAAGATGATCCACCCTCTTCAGTGGGGTCCCACAGGTCCCTTCCCTTTCTGGGACACTGGGAGCAGCCTCTGCCTGGAGAGAAACCATCCAGAAGGTCAAACTGTACACGAGCTTTAGTTTAGTCCAAGTGGTTTTCCCAGCCTTAACTGATAAGTGAGGAGAAAACCTTCCCCTCCACCCCTCCACCTGCATCTGTACAGACACACACAGCCACACCCACACCCACACGTGTATATAAACAGATGTCTTTAAATTTAAATAGATTTATGCCCAAGGACAGGAGGGTGGATATAAGGCCATTACAAAGAAAGAAGATGTAACACATCCTTATGCTCTTTTGTGGGGATTAAATCTATAGCAGGTTGCATCCAGTGCTAATACTCCTATTAATTTCTATTTTTCATTGTTGTTTTCACATTTGTCAGGCTTTGATGAAGGGATAATGAAGGGAATGGATGTTAACTGCAAATTAATCATCCCTGTCTTGAGAGCCTAACATGGGTTCCTATTTGCTCACTCTCTTCACACTTTCTCCATCCCTCCCAGCAGAACCTGCTGGATGCTGTGACAGAGCAGAGAAAGAAAGGAAAAGGAAGAGAGAGGAAAACCTTGCTGAGAAACTTCCAGTGTTAATTGAAATTACTGAATTTGAATTGTAAGAAAGCTGAGGAAGTTGAGATCATGTTAGTTTTGCAAGGGGAGCTTGTTGGAAACCGCGTGTGGACCACGGGCAGGTCGGACCTTCAGTTGTGTTTAACATCAGATCTTTTGAGGGTCTGTTTTTTTAGCTGGCGTGTGTCCCTGGCCATGGCAGGGGGTTGGAATGAGTTGATCTTTAAGGCCCCTTCCAACCCAAGGCATTCTGTGACTCTGTGACTCTGTGGTTGATTCTCGTTGTTCAGTGATCTATTTGCAATGTATTTACAAAATTTCAGGCTTTGTTTGTTTGTTTGTTTGTTTTGCAAACCTTCTTGCTTTACGTGTGAGCTTGATGTCCGTGAGCCTGGTCTTGTGCTACCTGTTGTCTGGGAAGCTGGAGGTCCCCTCGTGCCAGCGTGAATGGGAACAGACTCGGAGAAATCCCAGTTCACCCAGTCCCGCGGGAGAGACGAGCAGGGTGTGAGGCAGAGGCAGAGAGTCCCCAGTCCCAGCGATGCATCAGCTTGTGGATTCACAGCCTGGATACCCTGCCAGCATCCCCTGGGCAAACACTGCTGCTGGTGAGTTGTGTGAGCTTTGAACTCCTGCTTTTTAGTAGTTTGGACTTCGAGCCAGGCAAACCTGGGAATTTTGGCTCAGGTGTTTGGTTTGGGATGAAGCAGTGCTCAGTTTTATGCCGAAAGGCCAGTGGAGTTTAACCACTTGGCCTCCTTTTGTGCTTGAAGTAGGTAACAATTGTAGATTTTGGATTTATCATTAATTGCTCATCCTTGTGGTGATCACTTGGTGCTGTGTTCCCACATCCAGAGATTTCCTTCCCTTCCCCTTCCCCATATCACAAGATGCTGCAGATCTCTGCAGCCAAATGCATCCCTGCTGGGGCATCCTGGGGAGTCACCCTGCAGCACCAGCACCCAGACCTGGGCCTCATTCCTTGGGCATCAACATGACGCCCTGCCCAGCTCCTGAGGTGCTTGGACATCCGTGGATCTCTTCCTTTACCTTTGCAGAGAAGGAAATACTTCAGATTGAGGTCACACTGATATTTCCAAGCGATAAATTCATGTGGCTGTAATCAGCTCTTCTCGGGGCACATACTGGCAGCAGCCTCCAATAAATGGGTGTCTGCCCCAGAAATACAGAAAACTTTCAGTGCCCTTAAAAATGGGTGTTCCATGAACAATTTAGTACTGCCCAGAGCAAGAGGACACTGTGGAATCATTCCCAGAATGATTAGGGGATGCTTAGGAATCACTGCTTATTTGATAGGAGGCACTGTAAAGTGTTCAGGCATTTCTTAAAAGTGATTTCTCCCAGCCTTTGTCCCTTCCTTTTATCACCTTCCTTGTTGCCTGTCCTTGGCACAGTCCTCTCTCTTTTATTGATCAAGCATTTGATCAGTTGATCGAGTAATCACTTCATTGACCCAGACTTTTTTTACCTATCTGTCCCAACACTATCTTGTAGTCTTCCCAACTTAGGTATATCACTTTTTGCAATGCAAGGTTTCGACAATAAAGCATTCCCTGGTCATTGTCCTTCCACACCTCTCCCAGATACCATTTCTTCCGTGATCTCCGTGATTCATTTGGAGGCACTGGGGGACATATTTCTGCACAGCTTCCGCTCTCCTGGTGTCCTGAAAACTCAGCCAAACCTCCACATCTGCCTGTCTCACACTCTACCCTCTGTTTGGGTCAGGGCAAGCAGAAATCTCTGTTCAGGGCTCCATCCCCTGCATTTGGCTTATCTCGAACAAATCCAGAACTTTCTCACTGCCTCTTTCCCTCCTCTCTCTCTCTCTTCCCTCCTTCCCTGTGCCTTTCCCCTCCCGATGAGTGCAGATAATGCATTTTCTCACTGGCAAAGCTGTAACTCCGTGTGTTTTCAAAGGGAAGGGTTTCATTCCTCACCCCCCATCCCCGCTACGGGCTCTCCAAGCTGAAACATCCCCGTTTGCTTTGTGGGCCACGGGAAAAACAAAGCCGTGGAGAGGGCCGTAAGTATTCTGGAATTCACTTCCCTGGTAGCACAGCTAACTAACGCTGACCCGTGGCCCCTTCTGGGGCTCTCGCACGAGGCTTTAAACCGAGTGTTTCTTTTGTTTCGCCTCCAGCCCAAGAATCCGTTTTTTAATAAACAAACTCAGAAGTGTCTCTGAAGGATCCGGGCTCGCCGCCGGTGTGCAAGTTTGCACTTCCTCACGTGGTGCCCGCGGTCTGCAGCAACTCGGATTAATGAGGGTCCAGTGCAGTCCTTGCCTTCTCCTCTCGCAGAGGCGTGCAGCACATCTTCCCGGCTGCCTCTGCCTCTTCAGCACCTTCTCCACGGCACCACGTGCTCGCGGCTGCTGCGTGGAGAGCCTCGGGGGAGGGGGAGGGAGGCTCTCGGCTCCCGAGCACGGTCTGGTCCTGCTCCCCTCGCAGCCCCCGCGGCTGCAGGAGCGGCGCCCGCTCCGCCTGTAACTCACCCTGCCCACAGTCTCCTCCAAGCCAGCTGACTGCAGCCCTTCGTCCTTGGGCATGCAGCCCTGCCTCGCTGGTTGTCTTGCAGAGGTCCACATTCTCGTGGTCCTTCCAGAGCTTGCCCACCCACTGGCATGGGTTGCCCAGAGAAGCTGTGGCTGCCCCATCCCTGGAAGTGTCCAAGTCCAGGCTGGATGGGGCTTAAAGCAACCTGGGCTAGTGGAAGGATGTCCCTGCCCATGACAGGGGGTGGCACTGGATGGGCTTTAAGGTGCCTTCCAACTCAAACCATTCCATGGCTCAAAGCAGTGGAGACCTGCCTCTCCTCCCGTGCCAGCGCTGGGATTTGGATGTGATGGGCGCTGCCGTCAGAGCTGTGCAAACTTCCTTGCACTTCAGGATCCTAAATCACACAGGCTTGTCTCAAAATAAAATACGGGCTCTTAAATGTCTCAGAGCGGTTTAGCTCATTTTTTTGTGGGGAGATTGGAGATACTCCTAAATGGAATCAGGAATGAAGGAAAGAGCCGGGTACATTTTAATTCTAATTTTTCCTATATATCAAGCGTTAAATTAACAAGCGAGGGAGAACAGCACTGAAGAGCTCTCTGCTGTTTAGACAGGCATATCAGGATCAAATTACTCTGCTTGCCCGTGGTTTGTCTGGATACTCCTGGAGCTGCACCAGTAAAGAGTATAATTGTGCTGCTATTTGAGGCTTCAGGTTTGGTGCTGCGAATCCTCCCCTCTGACTATGCAAGGGTTGCTTGATGCCATTAGGTAACTGTTCCCTGGAGGTGGTTTTTACCCAAGCAGGGTGCAGAGCTCCTCAGAAGGTGAAAAAAGGGAGAAGGGCTCAGGAGAGAGACTTTTATTTGTAATTGTGAGAGTGGTTGGCTCAAATCATAGAATTATAGAATCTCAGGATGGTTTGGGTTGGCAGGGACCTTAAAGCTCATCCAGTTCCACCCCCTGCCATGGGCAGGGACACCTTCCACTAGCCCAGGTTGCCCCAAGCCCCGTCCAACCTGGCCTTGGACACTTCCAGGGATGGGGCAGCCACAGCTTCTCTGGGCAACCTGTGCCAGGGCCTCCCCACCCTCCCAGGGAAGGATTCCTTCCATATATTTAACCTAAATTTCCCCTCTTTCAGTTTGAACACTTTACTCCTTGTCTTCCTATTCCAGTTCCTGATGAAGGGTCTCTCTCCAGCTTCCTTGTAGCCCCTTCAGATCCTGGAAGGTGCTGTGAGGTGTCCACACCTTCTCCTCCCCAGGCTGAACAGCTCCGATGTTGGTTGTTTGTCCCCAATGTTTGTTGTTTGTCCCCAACAGTTATTGTTTGTCTCCAATTTTTGATGGAGAGAGGTTTCCCCCCAGCAGGGAGGTCTGATGGGCACAGGAAATATTTGGCAGTCAGGAGGATTGTTTGTACTTCTGAACAGGCAGTGCAGCCCCCGAACTATTCCAGTGCCATGCTCCAGATGGAATTTTTCTTTTCTACAGTAACGACGACCATGGCTGTCGTTGCCTTAAACTTGGAGTAACTGAGCTTAAAACCAGAACACTCTTCAAAATCTTTTATTTGCTGGGTGATCTTTTATCTGCTGGTGTGATGAGGGGCCCTGAGGTCTTTGGATTAGTTAACACCAACACATGCCACCTGAGGGCTGGGCACAGCTGGGCTGTGCCACACACATGCCCCTCGACTTCTCCTGGCTCTGAGTAAAGAGTTGGGATTGACTTTCACTGAAGCTCAGTTATAAAATGCTTCAGTGCACTGAATGTGATATTTGTTTTTTCCTCAGTCCAAGTCCCAAGGGGGCTCACTCCAGATATCCCCACTCCATGAAGTATTGTCTCTGCAGCCAGAGAAGGCAGTCTCTGGAGTATGAACCTTGGAGCAGAGCAACAGGTTATTTCTCAGCAAGCTTTTGATATTGTCAAACCTCCAATCCTTTGGGGATTTATGGACTTTGTCAGTACATGGCACTGACTCTGGACACAAAATGCCTAATTTTCACCAAATTCACAGTTATCCCCTTTGCACTGTTCATGTCCTATAGCTGTGGAGGAAGTACCACTGTTCCCATTTTATGGATGGGGGAGTTGTGTTTCACAGAGAGGCCTGGGGAGTGTTCCCGAGTTTGCTCTTCATTGCTGGATTCCTCTTGCAGTGCCAGTGTGGTGAAGGAATGTGTGTGTCCCCACGTCTTTATTGTGCTGAGTGGCAAACCTGTTACTTTTCCTTGTTTTTAGAGTCTTCTGGCTCCCTCAGCGGGAGTGTTTCCAGGGAAAACCCAGAGAGCAGAGCTGGGAAGAAGCAGGAGGAAGCTCCACCTTTTCCCAGTCAGTGTATTTGGCTGCAGTGACAGACCCTGAGACTGTTCCAGTCCTCTGAGGAGCATTTCCAGGTCACCAACCCAGCTATGGGGAGAAACACCACTTGGAGAGCCCCAGGAGTCCTGGGGAACCAGCTGGATGTGCACAGGGGTGCTGAGGACACATGGAGGTCAGAGCAAGGAGGGTCCAGAAAGGCTGCAAGGAGACAGGAGCAGAGTGAGGGGATGGAAACATGGACAAAGAGGGAAATGCTGACTGCTGAGGGGGCTGACAGCTCTCCACCTTGCTCAGTGTCTTGTGTTTACAGAGCCATGCCAGCCCTTAATCCAGGGATAGCTGGGGCCATCCCTAAGCTTGCAGGTAAAGATTATCACTGGAATTAACCCCATTATAAATGGGTCAGAAGCATCAGGACTGGGTGAAATTCCCAGCTGACTCCTCTTTTAATGTCACCACAGAACCCTGAGTGGCCACATGGACCTGGAACTCATGAAATCTCCCTTCTTTCCCAATTCATCAGACCCTCCTTGAGCCCATTTGTTCTTTGCTCACAGTTCTTTACAACTGGAAAAATCATATAGGGAAAAAGTGGACATTTTCATGTGGGGACTACCCACCCCAGATTTTAAATAAAAATGTTGACTTCTGCAAGTTTCCATCAGTTTTAGGGAAGCAGCACTGCCTGTTCTTTATGGAGAAGTGTGTTGGGGCTGCCCACCGTGCTCTCACTTAGGAAGACTCCAGGATTGAGGGGGAAGAAGCCACACAGACCCATCTGCTCAAATCCAGCAACATCTGCTGAATCAATTAAAAGCTGAAACTAAAAACTGATTCACAGGTAAGAGGTGTGAGGGCTCAGTTCTGCAACAGGGGACCTTTGCATTTAAGAGCGTATTTTCCAGCCTATTCCTCCAAAACCCAACCCACCGGACGGTATCCCACCAGTCCTTGTTTTCCTTGGGCTTCCTGGTACACTTAGACATACTCCAGAGACTCAGAGAAGGCAGCAGGAGGTTTAGATTTCACTTGCCACTCCTTCCTGGCTATAAAGGTGACCCCTGACAGCACATGTAATGCTACACTAGCCCTGTGTTTGCTGCAATGTTGGGAATTAGCAGCAGAAACCACAACGCTCCTGGGGAGGATGTTACAGATTCTGATCAGTGTTGCCAAAAAAATTCCTCCCCTGTTGCCCTCCCACTGCAAATGTGTAATTCTACCCTGATGCCATCACTGATTGCCTCCATACCAACCTTTTGGACAGGCTTATGACTGGGATTAAGAGTGTGTTTTTCATATCTTCCATGTTTCCCCGGGTCCTTGGAGGCACCGGGTGCTGCTGGAGAAGATGGGGCTGGAGGTGTCACTAAAAGAGCCACCAGAGCACAATGAAAAAAGTTTCCTCTCACTGGCCTTTGGGAATGCTCAGGTCTCAGCTGGATTTGTATCCCTCAGGCAGTTTCTGGTCCAGGGGAAGCACGAGGAGTACCATGTTGCTCCAGGTTGGCTCTCCTGGGAGCTGGTGAGGTACCAGTTGGTTCCCCTTGTTGCTGCACACCGACCTGCTGGTTTTGTGGGAGTTGCATTCCCTCAGAAACACCATATCATGCAGGAAATTTCTATTTTTTCCCCTACCTCCCATTTTTTTTGGCTCCCAGAGCTCCCACTTAGACTCCAGAGAGCACGGCAGCAAAGTTTATGTGCTATTCTAATGCTGGTTTTAGCAGTGTAAGTGCTCTTTTAATACACAGCATTCCCCTGAGCATGTCCCATTCTGTCCCTCATGGAATGGCTGTCTGAAGGGATGTAATTCCAGCTTCATTCCAGCTTCTACCTCACCACACCATTATTTACAAGAACAGTTCCATGCTCCCATCAGGCCTGGCTGATGCCACCACTGAGCAAAATTTATTTAATTTGGCACATGCCATATTTGAACCATCTTGACAGAACAAGTGTTGGCATCTCCAACGTGCTCAGGATTCCAAAATTGCTCCCTGAAGGTGACAGGGCTTTGGAAGGGCATTCAGGGAGTTGTGGGAAGCAACGGGACTCAAGGAGACCATCCCCACAAGGGAAAATCCAGCAGGACCATGTGGTGTGTCCCTGGGGGTGACTGGTCTTGTGGTGGCTCCCTGGCCGCTGCAGGAGAGGGGTTTGCTGAGTGCACCCACACAGGCTTCTGGCTGTGGCACAGGTTGCCCAGAGAAGCTGTGGCTGCCCCTGGATCCCTGGAAGTGTCCAAGGCCAGGTTGTCTGGGGCTTGGAGCAACCTGGGCTAGTGGAATGTGTCCCAGCCCGTGGCAGGGGGTGGAATGGGATGAGCTTTAAGGTCTCTTCCAACCCAAACCATTCTGGGATTCTGTGGGTTTGCAGCTACAAATTTAGGTGTTGGCCAGAGCTGGTGATGATGCCAAGAGTAAAGGAAGCACCACAAAAGCAGCCTCCTCACAGTGCTCTGATTCCTGCAGCCTTTGGCCATCCCAGCACAGAACTCCTCAGGGTCAGGGAGCTCAGCTGAAGCTGTGGACAGTGACAGTGTCTCAGGGGGAATCATCTGATCTGATGGTCCTTTTGAACTGCTGCATCTCCTGCTCTCAGAGGGCTCTGGAAACATCTGTGAAAAAGCAAAGCCTGTGGTGCCCTGTGTGAGGTGAGGGATTCATTCCTGCTGCTCCAGGAAGCTCGAGGAGGGAAGATTTCATGCACTGCTGTTAAGAGCCATAAATGTGGTCTTGAAATAAACACAATTATTGTGCCTCTGTATGAAGCAGGGATGAGAAAGCCCCCGCTCTAGGAGCTGGGTGAGGGCCCTGACCCACCCTCAGCAGTGCTGCTGTGAGCATGAAGTGAGTGAGTGCAGTGAAGAGCTGGCCACGTGCCTGCTCTGCTGAGGAGCCTCCAGAAGACATTCAATTAGGAGACAGAAGCTGATGAGGCTGGGGAACCTCAGGGAACCTTTCCCAGTTTAGTCACAAGAGCCAGCCCTTGTGCCACACTCGTCACCAGCACGTGTGTCAAAGAGCTCCACAAAGTGCTGCCCGGGGCACAGATGGGTCACGAGGGAGCAAAAAGGCTGCCCAGGGTGGCCTGCAGGGCCAGAGGTGGAGACGGGTTTCTGTGTCCAGGAGCAGAATCTTTGGCCCCTGTGTTTCAGCAGATCACGGAGAGATGTAAAAGTCCTGGCTGGAGAACAGCAAAGCACCCCTGGCCCTTGCAGCCCAAAGGGCAGAAATAAATTAGGTGTGGTAATAACCACAGAGTCACAGAATGTGCCGAGCTGGAAGGGACCCACAAGGATCAACCAGCCCAGCCCTCAGCCCTGCACAGGCCCATCCCCAAGAGTCACCCCCTGTGCCCCAGAGGATCATCCAAACCCTCCTGGAGCTCTGGCAGCCTTGGGGCTGTGCCCACTGCCCTGGGGAGCCTGGGCAGTGCCCAACCACCCTCTGGGGGAAGAACCTTTCCCTGAGATCCAACCTGACCCTGCCCTGACACAGCTCCAGGCCATTCCCTGGGTGCTGTCCCTGGTCCCCCCAGAGCAGAGCTCAGTCCTGCCCCTCCTCTGCCTCTCCCCAGGAAGTTGTAGACCAGCACTTTATCTGCTCCGGGGGGAATTTCAAACCGCCTTGTTGTCTCTGGGGAGGCTGCCAGTGCCTCCATCCAGTCTCTTGGAAGATGGTCACTCCTTTGCCTTTCACCCAGGGGTGGTTTGCTCTGTGAAAATCTCCACCTCCCACTTGCCTTCTGCTTCTTTTACTGCAGGGAGAGGCTGCAGCATTTCCAGTGCTGGATCTTCAACTGGGCACTGATCCTCTGCTTCCCGGGTGGGTTTCAGCAGCCCCTCCAGCTCCACAGATCATCTATCCTGCCTCCATGCCCTTCCAGAGGTCCTGAAGGCTCTGCTGCTGTCTCCTGCCAGGGCCAACATTTCCCAGAGGTTTCCTTTGGGGCCCTGGCTCTCTCACAGACCAGGAGACATGGCTCAAGGCAAATGGACTTCATCCTTTTTGCCAAGGCCATCAGTTCCTGGACACTGATAGTCTAGGCTGCCTTGTCCAGGTGGAATGTGCCTTCTGCCCTCAGGAGCTCTAAGATATAAACCCCAAAGATGCTAATAAGCTAAAAGAGTCGTGTTTCACTGTCAAGAAACCCTGCTGCCTGCTTTTCTCTCTCTATTTGTACTACTGTTTTACAATGGCTATGCTTTTCTGTCTCCATCGTGTTGCTGCAGAGGTTCCAGTTTGCTTTGAAGTTCGGAGCAAGTGAATTCCAAGAGCTGTTCCAGTGGAAGCTCCTGTGAACTCCTGGTGCGGATACAGGAGATGCCAGATGTCACAAAAGCAGCAGAGAAGCAAAACATCTCCTTGGGGTTCCTGTGGCTGAGTCCATCTGAAGTGACAGTCACCAAACTCCTCCAGCTCGGGCATCCAAGCACCAAAAGTTGTTCCAGCACCAGATTCAGCCCAAGCCCAACGGGGTGTTGGGAGAGGGTGATGGGGAGCTTTCTGCCCCATGAGCAGGCAGGACAGTGATTCCATGGTGTTACTTGGGCTCTGCTGTGCCTTATAATGGTGAGAAGATGTTCCAAACTCTTGTTCAGTCTCTCTGCTTGCAGGGGGCGGGGGAATGGAGGCTGAGGAAACCCGACGAGAAAATGTTTACTACCCTAAACACTGAGTGAGGTCTCTCTCTCTAATGGAGGATTTAATCTCCAGGACATTGTTATCTCTGTGAGGTTTTCTGTATCTTAGGCACTCAATAAATGATTGCTGAAGTAATTCAACATTCTCCTTTCAGTCAGAAAACACAGCACCATGTCAGGGATCCAATCACGGTCATTCAGCAAACAAAACCCAGGCAGGGTGGGGACATTGGCGAGAAAACTCTGAAAGCAGGTCTGAAACCCAACCCTGGAGCTTTAAAAGGTGGTGGGAACACTCTGTGGCTGGGCTGGAGATTATAGGAATGAGGTAAACAAGAGCTACAGGAAGTCATCCACAGGGAAACGGCGTCGGAACCATTCATGGGATGGCATCCTGGTGTTGTGGTGCTGAGCTGTGCCATGGAAATATTTCCCTGGGCTCCCCACCTCTGAAAAAAATCATGGTTTGCTGTCTCTCCATGCCCTGGGGCACTTCCCTGTGTCCTGCATTCTCCCTGGAGAGGTGCGGAACACCAACATTCAGGGAGGTTCTGACACCCAGCACAGCACCCAGAATCAGGGCACGCTGATCCTTCTGTTGTCTCCAACCCTCCCTTGGTTCCCTTCCTGGCATGGACCCACTGGATCCTCCTTTGGCCTGTCCGCCCCAGCTGTGTGTGTCCCTTGTCTGTGCTGCACTCCCACTCCTCCCAGCCCAGGCTGTGTGGGGCTGTGCCCCCTCTGCAGCCCCATGTCAAGATGCCCCCTCAAAAGATTTTTCCAGACTCGTTGTATCTCCGAGCACTGGAACTGGAGGTCCCAGGATCAGCTGGGGATGCTGCCACTGTGGTCCCAGGTGGTCTGACTGCAGCTTTGTCCTCTGCTCCCCGGGAGATGTAATTTATCCCTGTGCATCGAGCACTTCCATTCTGCCTCCTTAGACCCAGGTCAGGTTTAATACAGTCTGTGAGAAAGGCTTAAAACAGCAAGGTTTGAGATTGAATTATGGTCTAATCTGCCTCTAATAGAACCTGACCAGCTCCATTATTCACTGTCAAATCACTGCATTTGCTATTAAAACACAGTGTGAACTTCCCTAATTTCTGTCGGGTTGGGACCATATCCATCATTCTCGCCTGAACCGACACCAGGGTAGTGCAGATAACACAGACAAATTTAATGTGCTAAATTCACCTTAGGAAGCTTGTTCCTGCAGTGCTGGGAAGGGAGGGGCTGGGCAGTCCTGGGAGGGAAAGGATGGATGAGAGCAAGCTGCAGTTTGACATTGCAGGGGGTAATGAAATTGCACTGGGCCTCTTTAGGATGGGGAGGTCTAACTGGCCATGGATCTGACAGCCTGACCTAAAACTGTGCTCAGAGGGGAGGGGATGGAGCAGGGACTGATCCCACGTCCTGGGGCAAGAGAAAAGGAGAGGAGACCACAACCACAGGTAACACCACCTTTTCTGCAGCCAGCACAGCTTAAGGTTGCAGCCTTTTTTTTTTGAACATGTTAGAATACAAGCTGTGCTTTGTCCCCAGTGATGCCACCCTGGGAAGGCAGAAGTGGCACATCAAACTCTTTGCCTTGCCCACTGCTTGGCATCAGCCCTCCACATGGAGGGTGGATACTCCTTGAGAGGGGGAGAATGGAACTATCTGTTTGCAGCATCCTAAAGTGGCCCAGGAAGTCTCCAGCACGTTCCTGGAGAGCCAAAGCGAGGCTGCCTGACCTGGTTCAGCTGGGCCTCATGCCAGGATTTGCAGAGGTGGAAAGCAAGGCCATGAACTTGCTGGGCCAGCAAACGACCTCTGGCAGAAATTCCTTGTTTATGTGTTATCTCTTCCTTCTCAGTCTTCTATATCTGTACTAATTCTAGAAGTAAAGAAGTGTGACAGCAAATTTCTGCCATGTGGACTGAAGAAAAGAGAACGAGGGAGAGATGAGACCATTATAAGCATTTTCAACGGTAAACAGATTCTGATGGCAGTGGAGATTAGAAGACTTCATTAGAGAAAAAATAAAAGACTCATCATTGTTAAGTCTAAGGTGAAGGGGGGACTTGTCACCACAGAAATCACAAATATTAGGAAAGAAAGAAGACTTTATCTGGCCACTCTCATGTTGCTGGTGTGAGTCCAACCAGCAGATCTTTGGAGAAGTTGGTTTCACTCCTCTTTGCCTTCAGCTCAGCTCCTGTGCCTGAAGGACTGAGGAGAGGCTTTGAGGACTCAACCAACCCTCAGAAATCAGTGGTTGACTCTACCTCAGCATGTGGAGCAGTAAGTGTATGACCACGTGAGTGTTGCTCCTTCCAACAGGGAATAACCCAGGAATGGTGAGGGCTCTGGAAGGAAACCCAGTGTGACAGGTCCTTCTCAGCTTGTAAAGCTTCCTTTTTCTTTACCAGACCTTGCCTGTGAGGATCCAGCACTGGGAAAGCTTTATCCTTCTTCCTACCTGCATTCAGGATGTATCCACCTCTGCCCCTTGATCCCTCAAGGTTTCTGTCTGGGCCAAGTGCTCATGGACAAGTAGAAGCAGCACTTTGGCTTCATCAAAACCATCCTCTTCCATGTCAGTGCTCCTTCCAGAGCTGCTATTTGCACATCCAGGCATAAGGAGACAGTTGTTTAGGAGTTCATCACATCCACATCTGGGGCAGAACTCACATCCTGCTTCCATGACCCTCTAACCCCCTGCCAGAGGATTTGGGGTGTTTGTGCACAAGCACCAGGGTTACACACATGGATGGACCTCCCATGGGACTAGTGAGGAACGGAGCAGGTAGGAGAGACCAGGACATATTGGGGTCATTCACCACTGCTGTCTCCATAGGAGCTCAGTTAAGGAATAGGGGAACCAAAACTCTCACAGCATGAAAGATCCTGTCCTCCAGGAGCTTCCAAGTCTCTTGGCACAGGCAGCCAGCAAGGAAGCTGGACACATCAGCTCCAAAGCTTCATCCATGTGCAGCTCAACCAACAGGGGATCCCACACAATTTTACTGGGAAAGCACTTCCTGAAATGGTGGGAAAGGGACTGCTTGTCCCACAGGAGCAAGGCTGGATCTGCCACAGCAGAACATCTGCCCTCAGGAAGACACAGGCCACCAGTGACTGAAGGGCTTCAGGAATCAGCTGCTGTGGAGTGGGGATCCACCCTCAGGCTGTGCAGCTTCAGATCCCACAAGCACAAACTGAGGACGCCTGAAGGAAAAGCTGTGGAGAAAAGGATAGCACAGGGTCTCCTTGCCCTTCGCACAAGCTCCTCTGGAAAGCGGTGACGCTGAACTAGAACCAACAGAGATTTGTGATGCTTCATAAAGACACTCCTGACACCTCCCACTAAATACTTGGGCTGGGTTTGCTCAGGCAGAGCCTTGGCAATTACTGGGATAAGGAAGGCAGCCAAACCCCAGCCCCCAGTGCCAGAGAGCTGGGAGACTATGAATCGGGATGGCTTGTGCATGAATAGCCCTGGCACTGCTGTGCCAGTGCCTGGTGCTGCACCCACCACAGAGCCAGGGAGGGGCCCCCACCACCACGGCCACTACTGTGGGACTCAGTGGTTCTTTCCCACTCTTCAGGAGAGTAAGGAAGGTGAAAAAACACCCATATCTGGTTTGTCAGCCCAAAGCAGACCCTGATGGGAAGGTGTCACAACATATGTGGCAAATCTGGCAGAACAAGGACTAAAGAGAAAGGTGTTTCTTGCTCTAGTGCCTCCAGCTTTCCCTCGCTTTGCCTCTTCTAGGTTGGCTTTTTGCTCTGGCAGGTCCTCCATTGCACGTACTACAAGGATTGCACCTCCCCCCC
>VZRE01009139.1:514830-543951 GCA_013396775.1 Cephalopterus ornatus
AATCATGGAATGGTCTGGGTTGGAAGAGACCTTAAAGCTCATCCAGTTCCAACCCCCTGCCATGGGCAGGGACACCTGCCACTAGATCAGGTTGCTCAGAGCTCAGGGCAAAGGGACCTGACTGCCAGGATCTGTTAGGAGGGAACTAACCAACTTCTTCCTGGATTGTGCTGGTGGACTGAGACTGGGGAGGCTCCCTGTTCCTTCCTGCACCACCATCCCTGTGCATTTGTGGACATGCCTTGGCCCAGGGATTTGTTGCTGTGTGTAATTGTGTTGACAGTTTTATATTGGCTTGCAAGTGATCCTGGGCGATCCCCAGGCACCATGAGATCCCAGAATGTGCTGAGCTGGAAGGGACCTACAGGGATCAGCCAGTCCAGCCCTCAGCCCTGCACAGGCCCATCCCCAAGAGTCACCCCCTGTGCCCCAGAGGATCATCCAAACCCTCCTGGAGCTCTGGCAGCCTTGGGGCTGTGCCCACTGCCCTGGGGAGCCTGGTCAGTGCCCAACCACCCTCTGGGGGAAGAACCTTGTCCTGAGATCCAACCTGACCCTGCCCTGACACAGCTCCAGGCCATTCCCTGGGGTCCTGTCACTGGTCACTGCAGGGAAGAGAACCCCAACAGGACCTTTGGGAAGCCCCAGTGATTTGCTCATGGTTGCCCTCCCCTCTGTGGCAGTGCCTGGGACTCTGGACAAGCTCCTTGTGCTGCTCTGAGCTGCCAGAACGTGCAGGGGAGCAGAGACCTGGAGGGGAGGCTGCTCCCTGTGCCAGAGCCAGGAAGGGCTCGTGCTCCACGTGTGCCCCATGAGGAGCTGAAGGGACCCAGCCAGGCGGGTGTCACCTCAGCCACCCACGGCCAGACCCTCTCTGAGGCGGCCAGTGTAGACAACTGGGTGACCCTCAGGTTGCTCCATTATTCATCCAGCTGGGCTGATCTCATCCATGGAGATGGTTGGAAAGGTCAGCTTGGTATTAACATGCTGCATGGGAAGGTGGCACAGGCTGGAAATTGAGCCTGTCACACCAGAGCGATTCTCACTGACGGTGTTTGATTTGCCATTAATATTAATTGTAGCTTTTGAGGGACACTCACAAAGATCTGCCACGTGTTCCCTGTCTCAGCAGCGTTTGCCATTGGGGAGACACAAATACTGCTCAGAAGTTGTTCTGAAAAGGTTGAACTTCCTCCTGCAGTGGAGCACAGAGATGAACAAAGGGGTGTCCATGAGACCCAAGTTAAATGGAGCCTGTGAGATTTCTATACCTGCAGTTATTGGAAAGTGAAGGCTTCTTCAGAACTTCACTGAAGAACAGCAACAGCTTCAGCTCCACACTCCCAGGCACTGGTTTTTGGAGAGGACAAACCACCCCATAGTGGAGCCAGTATTCCCTGCTGCTCAAGGAAGGAGTGCAGATGACATGCTTGGATGAGGCACCTTGGTCTTAAATGGCTACAGGTGGTGAAAGGAATCAGCATTTCTTTGTCCTTGGGTTGACCAGAAATACTTGTAAACTTGCACTGGTGTTTCTAAAAAGGTCTGGGAGGAAACACCCAGGAAAAGTCAATGCTTCCTTTTGGTCTTTTGGAAGAAAAAGTCTCCCATTTGCATTACAAACACTGAGTGAGGATCAAGTGAAACCTAAAAGAAATCACCAACAGAAGGGAAGAAAACCTGTCCCTGGTAATGGGAAAGTCTGACAGGGAAACAGGCACCCTCCCCGCAGGAATACAGCACATTCCCAGTTTGGAACTGGCCAAAAGAAATCCCAGTTAAACCCCAAAGAAGTGTTTTCTGCTACACGCAGAGCCTGGGAGTGGGCTGGGATGGAGGTGATATCCCAATCACTTATGTTATATCAGCTAAGAAAGGCTGTTCCAGAAAGATTTTTCCATCTGGTTCGGGGACTTTGAGGAAGATCCAAAGTAAGGTTTCAAAGCCTGCCTGGAGGGGACTATTTGTTCTGTCATTGTCCCAGACAAGAGTCTGGTGCTTGGGTGAATGTTTGTCTTAACAAAGCTTTTAATCTACGGGCACTGACTGAATGGATGGAACCAAGGCAGCTGCTGAAGGTACAGGGGCTGGAGTCCTTGACTCAGGGCTGGAAGCAAATCTCACCACTCCCATCCCCAGTCATCTCTTTGTGCCTCTAAGTGTGTCTATCTTTGTCATCATTTCTTTAAAGGAAGGTGGGGAGCCTGCTCTGACCTGTGCAATGCTATCAGCACGTGAGGACTGCATTTTCCCGGGCACAGAACCAAAATTCACATCTACCCGGTCTGGACAGCGAAAGCGAGTGAAATGTTCCCAATCCAGGCTGGGATTGAACTGAGATCTGGCCTGTGAGCTGGAGGGTCCTCAGCTGCCATGTGAAACCTGGACAGCCACCCACAGGAAGACCTGAGCCATTCATTGCTGGGCACCGATGGACCATGGACTTCTCTAGGTTTGGTGCTCCAAGGTCCGGAGCTGGCCAGGGAGGAGGACTCCAGGCTGCTTCTTGTGGCCATTCTGCCAAACCTTAATGCTCGGGGAGATGAACCTGAGGGAGGGACACTGGCTGCTGCTCCAAGACTGACCAAGTGGCCCAGAGACTAAGCATTTCCTAATTATGAAACTAGAGATTATGAAACTAATTACAGCGAGCATTAATTAACACCCATTTCATTCCTGGTGTGAAGGACGGCTTGATATTTTTGTGACAATCACATGTTGAGCTTTTCCTCCCCCCCCTCCCCCAAATGCAGTGGACAGATGTTGTCCTACCATCCAAGAAAAAAAGCTGTAATGATGAGCAGACAATCAGGAAAAATGTCATGGAAGAATTATCACAAGAACTACTGGAGAATCAATGAAATGCAAGAGTTTCAGAGAATCAAAGAAAATAGTTTTTACCCAGTGGGTGTTGAAACAAGGAAATCTTTTGCACGGGGACATCCCGAGGCCAAGAATGGAGCAAGATCTGGGAGTGATCCAACACGCCCACCAAGAGCTGTCAGTGCCGGTGACAAGAACTGATCTGAAACGCAAAGGTGAGCACAAATCCATGGCCATACGCTGATCTCTAAATGTTGGAGACCTGAAATATCACACCAAGAATCAAGGTTTGGAGAGGGAGGACATCTTGCACCACCTGCCAAAGCTGGTTTTTGGACAGGGTGCTGCATTCAGAGGTGAAGTGGCCATTGGTGCTTGAACAGCACCTTTCCAATCCACCCTGATTTGCCTGGGGAGTGCCCTTGGGTGGGAGCAAAGGAGTATTTGCTGCCTGTCCCAAGGAGGGAAAGACCTCATGGAGATTCACACCAAACAACCCTCCTTCCAGTCTGTTTAGAGCTCTACAAACCTCTTGGTTTAACTGAGAGATGAGTTTTCCTGCCCAAGCACAGTGCTCCTCACAGGGGGGACCCGAGCAGGGCAGCACCCCCGAGGTCCCAGCCCTCCCCAGAGTCCCCATAACACACCCACCCACGTCTGAATGCAGGATTTTCTGCAGGTATTGAGTTCCTCTGGGTTTATCTGGGAGCAGGCTGCTCTGTTTAAAATAACACTGTGCAGCAGAACAGAAAATAAGATGTCACGGCAAACTAAACATCTTCACTTCCAGGACATACTAAAGAGCTCTGGGCTGAGCAGAGAAGGGCAAGTGCAGAAGGGACACCCCATGGGTGGGTTTGCCCTGACAGGCATTTCTATGCTGTCACGGTCCCCAGCTGGGTGAGGTGGGCACAGCCCAATCCTATCTCCTAGGCCATCTTTAATTTTTGCTCCCAAAGAATACATTTCATTCGCAGTAACATCTTATTTTCTGTTCCACTGCACAATTTTATTCGAGCTGAGGTGGTTTTCTCCTGGCTAAACTCTGAAGAACTCTCCAGCTTTCCTTTCAGCAAGAGGAGCTCTGGAAACCCTGCTTTTATTTATTGGTTCATTTTTATTTCCTGTTCTTTTTCTGCCATGTTTAGTATGACTGAGTGACCAATTCAATAAAAAATGGAAAACTCGTGTGGATTGTGTAATAAAGCAGAGCAGGTTACTGAAGGGGCTGTATTATGCTTTCAATATTCTTTACAAAATACAGATTTGAAATAGAGATATGCTGAATGAGATGGGTGGCTGATACTTCATTTCAGTTCATATTATTGCTTTGAATAGGAACAGTCACCAGTAAATATCTTCCGAGACACCCATGGGAATACACTGTTGAGAACAGCCCTGTAAATGCAAACCAGAGCCTGCAAGTGCCTCTTCTCCAGCCCTGGGAGGTGAGGCTGGGAGATCTTTGGGGCAGGAACTGGTATTTGGAATGTGCAGGATTGGGGGGTGAAGGATTGTCCCTCTTGCTGTGGGGATGGAGTAATACCAACAACCCTTATGGAATCAGGGAGTTGTTTAGGTAGGAAAAGACCTTTAGGATCATAGAGTCCAACCATTCTCCAGTGCCCACCCACGGCTCCAAGTGTGGCTTTTAAATCCCTCCGGGGATGGAGACTCCACCACTGCTCTGGGCAGGACAACACCCCTTCCAGTGGCACATCCCCTTCCCTTCTCAGGGAAGGGAATGTCCTCATTCCTGCTACCAAGGAAGGCCCACAATGATCCCAATAAATCCAGCTTTTCTGCCTGCGTGCACACTGCACATTCAGCTGTTGTTCTGAGAAGCACATCCCAACTCAGCACATCTATACCAGATGTCTTCCCATCACCAACAGCTTTCTGCCCTCAATATTTGCTTTATTTCCCCTTTGTACATATACTTTCATTCATTTAGTGCAACAGTTGCTTGTGTCTAAGGGGAAAGGACATAATGTAATGCGGATATTTTTTCCCTGTATGAGGGATAAAAGAACTGTGTTATGGCACCACCTCAGCAGGGGAGCACCAGTGATGTATAAGACAGTGAGAAGCTTCTTTTCACTTCTTTTATTTTTTGTGGAATTAGCTAAGGCTGAGCATGGTTACACCACAACCTTGTACTTCTGTGCAAGAGAGTCTTTTTGGGGTTGTTTCCAGGTGTTTTCTGCCCTACTCCTCTGGCAGCACCGCTCCGTACAGGTAAAAAGTTCAGCAGCTGGTGGAGAAAATGTTATCCCCCAGCAGCTGCTCATGAATTCTTATGTGCCAGCAGCAGTGCATGAACCATTCTTTGTTGTAAGATAAAATCTGACAGCAAAGCATAGCTCCTGACAGCAAAATCTGATGCAATTAAGTTTCTGTGCACAGCTCATAAACTTTGATACGGCAAATAATGGCTAAAATTGATCTTAAATCCAACATTAAAAAAAAAGGCACCCGAACCCCCCACGTTCCACCAGATCGACTCCAGGTATCCATCTCTGCCCACTTTGTGCAGGCAGCTCATGTTTTTCTTTTAAAGACAAGTATTAGTCAACAAAGAAAAAAAAATGGGAGGGTGTGGATAAATGCCAGACAAAGGTGAATTTCTAGAACTGCATATTAGAAAACTGATTTTGGGATAAAGCTGGGCAAAAATGACATGGACTGGCCTTGAGGGATTTGTCCTCTTGGCTCAAGCATGTAAGCAAAACCAGGGCCTGATGTGCTCACCAGGTTAGGTCACAGCTTTAACTGGGAGGTGGCTACGGACACCTTCGTGTCTCTGCTGTGTTGCATCTTTGACAAAAAAATCCTGTTTTGGAGGAAAATTAAGGTTCTTCTGCTTGTGCCATGCAAGTTGGGGCCATTGCCACCAGTGACAACAACATGGTCCTTGCTGGGATGAGATGGGGAAAGAGCAGGAGCTGGGGACCAGCACAGACTTCATACTTCCCAAAGCACATAAAAATGGTCTGTGTGAGCTTCTTGGGCATGAAACAATAAACCTGGAGAGGGAAAAGGACCTTCTGGGTACTGAAAACATCAAACCACTAAGAAGAGCTTCCTCCAGGTTTAGGATAGACCCTGATATTTTCTGTTTCCAGAGCTGGGGGTGGGCTGGCACAGCTCTGGTGCCTGGAGCGCTCCCTGATCCCAACTTCCAATGCAATCCAAGCGATGACACTGTCAGCATTGGTGGAATAAGCTACTTCAAATGTGAGCAAAGACATCCAAAGCTGACCAGAGACCATTCACGTTAACTAAACTGATAATACCATAGAATCATGGGATCATTAAGGTTGGAAAAGACCTTTAAGACCATCAAGTGGAGCCAGTCCCCAGCACGGCCGTGTTCACCACCAACCCACGTCCCCAGGTGCCACATCCACACACCTTTGAACAATTCCAGGGAGGCGACTCCAGCACTTCCCTGGCAGCCTGTCCATGAAACACGAGGGACTAATAAAGCAACAGTAACATAATATTTGGAAGCACAAAGCTCCCTGTGTCAGGAATGCAAAATACAGGGGGACTAGATGTCCCTCTCCTACGTGTCCAGAGCCTGACAGTCACTGCATCACCCCATCCCTGGGAGCTGGGAATGACACCTGAGCACAACCTGCCTGCACAGAGGAATTTCCTTCCATGCCCGCACTTTGGAGATGCCAAATGATCCTATTACAGACTTATCAAAGCAGTGGGGATTAGCAGAGATAAAACAACTTTCAGCACTGGTCTCTGCCTTTCTTTGCTCTTTTGTTTGTCTAAATAGCTGTTTTGGTGAGTGCAGGGAAATAATAGGAAGCAATTATTGCTCCATGTAATGTTCCATGTTTGGTTTTGTAATCCTTCCCGTTCTGTTTATTCTCGTTTTAAGCAAAAAAGTTCCCCCTGGAATATGCTAATCGCCTTCCTAGCTCTCCTCCTGCCCAAGGGCTCCTGGCTTTGTATGCACCTGATGGCAGCACAAGGTTAGTGGCATCCCCAGGGCCTGGGGCATTGAATGCCCGGCGTCTGGGCTGCAGTGCCGAGATCCAGACACAAAACAGCGGGAACAAATCCACCAGCATAGGGAGCTCCCTGGCTGCCACCCCTCGGTGGCATCCGTGGCTCAGCTCTTTTCACCTTCAGGAGCGCAGAGAGGGATTTTGCACGGTGTGGAAGGAGCAGAGGGAACCAGAGGGCTTTTCAAAAGCAGCTTTTTGGAAAATCTGGCCTTATCTGAGCTTTTAATCAGATTTTAGGCCCTGAAAATGTCTATCCATCCTCTCCTTAGCAGGGGATCTCTTCCAAAATCTCCTTAGGAAGATCTGGCGGGGGGTTCACTTACACCTTCCTCTGTTTCCTCTCCTTGTTCCTCCAGCCTTTCCTTAGGAGGAACAAGGAGATCTCCAGGGAACACCACTGTCCCCTGAGTGCTCTTAAAGGGGTCTGCAGCTACGGGATTTTTTGGGAGGGGGCAGATTTTGCCCCAGCAAATCTCTGTCATGTAGCTCTGCAGGTAACCCCGGGGATTAAATTTGGGGGCACACCAGCTTTTCCTATTGAATGCCCCCCTGAAGGGGGCACTCCTATTGAATGCCCATTCACTGGGAGCCCCAGCACTCAGGTGGCAGGAGGTGGTGTCCCAGGAGATTTAAGAGCTGGTGCTGCCATATGTGCTGTTTCTGCTGACTGAGGGACTCCAGGAGGGGTCCAATGTCTTGCTGGGACTGACTGGGTCATGAAATCATGAAATCATGAAATCCCATCTTCACTCAGGAGCCCGTGAGCAGCTGTGCAGAAGCAGGGAAGGAGGGATGTGTTTATACACTTTGCTGGCTCAGGGCCTTAAATGATGCACTGAGCATGGATGAGGGTGCCATGGATGGAAGATCCTCTGTGGTCAACTGAGAGGCAGAGCACTGGTGCCTGGTGCACTGATGCATCTCCAGGGTCATGGTGTTCTTTCTCCAGACCCCTCTTGCTGCTTGGTCTGCATAGAATCAGAGAATTACACACTGGTTTGGGTTGGAAGGGACCTCAGAGACCATCCAGTGCCACCCCCTGCCATGGGCAGGGACACCTTCCACTGGCCCAGGCTTCCAAGCCCTGTCCGACCTGGCCTTGGACACTTCCAGGGATGGGGCAGCCACAGCTTCTCTGGGAAACCTATGCCAGGGCCTCACCACCCTCACAGGGAACAATTTCTTCCCAATATCCAATCTAACCCTGCCCTCTTTCAGTCTGAAGCCATTCCCCTTGTCCTGTCACTACAGTTCCTGAAAAACGCTCCCTCTCTGTCCTCCCTGTAGCCCCTTCAGATCCTGGAAGGTGCTGTGAGGTTTCCACACAACCTTCTCTTCACCAGGCTGAACATCCCAAACTTTCCCAGTTTACCTCCATAGGGGAGGTGCTCCAGTCGCCTTATCAACTTCATGGCTCTCCTCAGGATTTTCTCCAACGGTTCCATGTCCTTCACCACCAAACCAAAAAGGTACATCCAGGTAGGGATGTGAGTTTTACCAATTTAAACTGTGTCTACTCTGACACAGAGGCACCTCAAACACTTGGAGAATCACAAAATCATTATGGCTGGAAAATACCTCCAGATCATCAAGTCCAAACTTTGATCAAATACCACCATTCCCACATATTGCCAAGTGCCACATCTGCTCATTTTTTGAACATTATGAAGTTCTTCATGCCCTGATGGGAGGAAAACACCACTGCTCAAACCATCAGGCTCGTGGCCTGGTGACTTCAGCACAGGGATGGATGGTCCCATGGACCTGAAACCTCCTGGGCAGGGGCAGAGGAGGGGCAGGACTGAGCTCTGCTCTGGGGGGACCAGGGACAGCACCCAGGGAATGGCCTGGAGCTGTGTCAGGGCAGGCTCAGGTTGGATCTCAGGACAAGGTTCGTCCCCCAGAGGGTGGTTGGGCACTGCCCAGGCTCCCCAGGGCAGTGGGCACAGCCCCAAGGCTGCCAGAGCTCCAGGAGGGTTTGGATGATCCTCTGGGGCACAGGGGGTGACTCTTGGGGATGGTCAAGGGTTGGACTGGATGATCCCTGTGGGTCCCTTCCACCTCAGCACATTTCATGAAACACAAGCCCACGTTCCAGCATTTTGCTGAGCGGAAGGAGCTCCTCCACTTGAGGTTTTAAAACCTGAGGAGCAGCTTGTTTGTTGTACCTGCAGTGTCTTTGTTTCATTTGTGGGAGTTAGTTTTGTCTGGCTTCCTAAATCCCACAGCTGGTCCTGGGAATTACAGGGGGCAGCTCTCAGAGTTGGCTGGGTGGGTTTTCCTTCCTCGCTCGTGGTAAACAAATCCAGAGCCTGGGCTGAGTGTTCACAGAGGATTAAACACCGATACCCACCGACAGCAGCTCCCCCAGCACGGGGAGGACAGGTGACAATATTCCAGGAATATACATAATAAAGCTTGGGAGAAGTGTGCTTGGGAGCTGGGCTTGGGGGGTGGGTAGGAGGAAGGAGACAGGGGAAATAATGCATAATTCACAAGGCAAATTAATCACTCCTCTCTCCTCTGCCTGTTGCAATTATACCCAACATGAGGAATCACCAGGTTACTACTTTTTATTATTATTATTATTATTTTTATAGCAGGAGGCTGAACAGTGGGGCTGGGGATATTTGAGTGAAGACGAGCTGAAAGCTGCAGTCACATTTAGAGTGGTGCCTCACCAAGATTTCTATCTGGCTGTGCTTTCATTGTGGAAAGGGCTTTTTTTTTTTATTTATTTTTATTTTTTTTTATTTTTAATTCTTTCCCCTTTAGATTGGTGAGGAGTTGTGGAAAAAAAGGAGGGCGGGGGGTTGCTGAGCGTTAGAGCAGAGAGATTGGGTAAAATTATTTTCCTTCATGCTTGGCTAGGCCTCAGTGTGAAAAAGGGGACCCAGCTTAGGGCTGGTGGGAGATGTCAGATAAAAGCAGCTTCGTTTCTCACTGACCTTCCAGGCGCTCAGGGGGAAGGCAGGGGAAGGAACAATGGGAGTCACCTCCAGGAAAATCAGCCCCGAACAGCTCTGCTGGTGACACGAAGTGGGGGAAAACAAAGCAAGAGTTAAGGGGTCACCTGGAAAGGCTTTCCATAATTCCTGCAGAGTGGGGAGCAGAGGGATGGAGCTGTGGTGACCGTGGGCATAGGCAGGGAGCCCCTGGGACCTGCCCCTGGGGCACTGTGGGGTCCATGCAGCCACCAGGACCTGGTCCAGAGGGTGTCAAAGCTGTCTGAAGAAGTCAGAGCTCAAAGCAGCTGGATGGTCTAAAGAAGTTAAATCTAGGTCCCAGTTCAGCAAGAGATTTCATGTAACACTCAACATCCATTAGGAATAGGTGCATGCTTGGGATGGATTCATGAGCACCTCACCCAACCTCTGTTCATCCAGGCCCTTTGGAAAACACGTGTGTGGTATCTTAGGAGGAAACAAACCTTTGAAGGACATTGAATCACTGAATCATCAAACGGTTTGGGTTGGCAGGGACCTCAAAGCCCATCCAGTTCCACCTCTGCCATGGGCAGGGACACCTTCCACTAGCCCAGGTTGCTCCAAACCCCATCCAACCTGGCCTTGGACACTTCCAGGGACGGGGCAGCCACAGCTTCTCTGGGCAACCTGTGCCAGGGCCTCCTCACTCTCCCAGAGAATTCCTTCCCAATATCCCATCTAACCCTGCCCTCTGGCAGTGGGAAGCCATTCCCCCTTGTCCTGCTACTCCAGGCCATTGTCCAAAGTCCCTCTCCAGCTTTTTTGTAGATCCCCTTTAGGGAAACATGAGGTGACCTGAGCAAAGGGGGATGCAGGGCGCAGGTGCTCCTGCTTGGCACGGGTGGAGGGAGCTCACCAAGAGCCTGATGGGCTTAAAAAAGGGTCTCTGGAAGGCTGAGAATGTTGTTAGCGCTGGGTGGATCCCTCCTGAAGGTTCTCTGCTGTGTGCCCTGAGAGGGAAAAGTTTCTTTACTTTGTATCCTTCGTTCATATCCCTGAGGACTTGGGGTGGGGTTTCAAGTGTGAAGGGATAGGAGAGCCTTTTTTTTCACAGGGGCTGGTTACAGCTCTTGAATGGTTCTGCTGCCCTGATGTACACAAGTATATGTTGCTTCTTCCCTGCTCTTTTATTCACTCAAGTGACTTCCAAGTCAAGGAGCAGCTCCTTCCTGGCACTCACAGGGTGATTCCGTGCTGGGATTCACTCTGAGTTCCTTATCAAAGAGCTTTTAGATTACGAAAAGCTCTTTCCAGCACCAAATTCTCGACTTGTTCCTCCACTTTTCCTAGCGCCCTCAGCACCCGGAGATCCTGGTGGCAATTCCAAGCCCTCATTAATGGTAACACGTTTACAAATGCAGTTAATTACCCTGGGATTGCTTAATTGCTTTCATGGAGCAATTATGTCATGGAGCTCTGTAGCACATTTGTAGTTCTTTGAGGAGCTGAGGGAGGTCTGTGGGTTTGCACGGGGCCTGTGGCATGTGAATTCCTTCCTTCCTTCCACCTACCCAAGGCTCCGAATCCATCAGCAGAGCTCCCCTCCTCGTGCACAGACTGTCCCAGATGCAGAGCTGAGAGGGGAAGTGCCTGTGCAAGTGCTTCCTTGTTATTTTGCCCTGTGAGGAAAATCAAAAAGGGGGTTAAACCCTTTCTTAACTTAAATTTCCACTGACATAAAAAGGCTCCTCAGACCTTGGTGCTGCTCTGGGAAGTGTCTGTCCTCACATGACTGTTTTGCTGATGAGACTTTGCAGGTTTCTGGTCTCTGGCATAGAGACCTGCTCCAAGATAGACTGTCCAGCAGTGCTGGCCACTAATTAAAACAAAAAGCCTCTAATTAGACAACAGACACCTTTTTTGATTATTCCGCGTTGCGGGTGTGTGTGTGGGAAAGTGGTTTTTGCTTTGCTTATTTGTCAAAGCTTCTGGTAATCAGGAGCTTTTTTTTCCCCTGATTTTTTCATTGGAAGTTGACCAATTAGTTCCCTGGGAAACCCCAGGTTGCTACTTTCATAAAACTCACATTATTATAACTTTAAACATAAACATCAGATATTTCTCAAGCAGCTTCCCAGCTGGAGCTTTCCCAAGGAACTTTATTGTGTCTCCTTCAAAAGGGCTGTGTGGAAACAGGGAACAGAGATGTGCTTCCAGACAAAAAACTGGGCAAACAACAGCTTCTGTAAATGCAATGAGAGGTGTAACACTTCCTTCTGGTCCTTCTCATTGCTCTTCCAGCATGAACCAGACTCCTGCCATCAGGAACTGGGTTCATCTTTGCTGAGTCACTCAGACATCTAAACTGAAATAGGGTTTGGGGGAGGTTTAGGAGCAAATATATTCGGGGAGGTCCAAGGATGCACGTGGGTCATCACCCCGAGCCGCCTTACACTCCTGAGCTGGGAAGTCCTGCTGAAAGATGCATTTTTTGTCTCCTTGGACTCCTTTAGAATCCCTTAAATTCTGCAAATTTCTGCTGTTTCAGATCCATTGTCTTCCTGTTGACTGCCCCTGATGTCAGGACAAGGACCAGCCCAGGGAGTCCTTTAGAGAAAAAGTTCAAGAGTTAAAAGAAAACAAAACCACACTCTTTCTTTCCTTTCAAATAAATAAATAAATGAAAGGAGGTTTATCATTTTCCCAGAGTGGAAATTGCACCTGCCAGTCTGTTTTCTCAGGCCTCAGCTCCTCGAAGTCCTTGAGCACAACTTGAATTGCAGGAGTTCTCCCCTGCCTGGCTCCCGCTGGATGACTCACAGGTTCCAAAGTTGGTCACGTCCTTCAGGGTCCTGCTGAATTGAATGGAGCTTTTCCTTCTCTCCAGCTCCAGGATGTGGAATTGGAGCCATCCTGCCTTCCAAACCTGCCTCTTGCTCAAGCTCATGTCAAAATGTTCTGCTTCAGAAGTAGCAGCAGGGTTTTGTTTGCCGGCGGCGCACCGGGCGCTTCGCGATGTCTCATGCGGGGAACAGTTTCAGATCTCTTTAGTTTAAAAAGGTGTTTTCTCAAAGCCTTGTTAACCCTCCTGCTGCCCAGTTGGAGGAAATATCTCCGCATGCTGAAGTTGGTATTTCCAGCCTTAGAAAGGGATTAGAGGCAGTGCTGAGAGAGCCTTGATTTTGATTCAAGTTAGAGACACTTTGTGTCTTAAAGCTGATGAGTAGAGCCCCACGGCAACAAGGGCTGGTGGTTTTGGTCTAAAACATTAGATTTAGACTAGATATAAGGAGGAAAGTTTCTACAATGAGGGTGGGGAGGCCCTGGCACAGATTGCCCAGAGAAGCTGTGGCTGCCCCATCCCTGGAAGTGTCCAAGGCCAGGTTGGACGGGGCTTGGAGCAACCTGGGATAGTAGAAGGTGTCCCTGCCCAGGGCAGGGGTTGGGACTGGATGGGCTTTTAGGTCCCTTCCAACCCAAACCATTCTGGGATTCTCTGGCCCACCAGTGCCAGGAGGAGCCAGCTTTGCCTTCTGCACTGTCAGCACCTGAGGAACTTGGTGGACCAAGGGGTTTTCACTGGAGTGTAAACGCAAATCCACACGCTCTGTGGTGTTCCCTCCTCTGTTGTTTCAAGTTTCCAAGGAAATTTTACCTCTTGTCATTTCACTTTAGGTCTTGAGAATCTCCCAGGAAGCCCAGGGGGCTGCTTTGTCCTGTTCCTTGCAGACACTGGCTTTCTCCTGTTGTTCTTGTCTTGATTGAGGTGTCTGCTCCAGCCCATCCATGAAATTCCCACAGCCTGCATTCCTTGTACTATTTCTGCCCAGGGAAGTCACAAATGTGTCCTGCTTACAGCACCTTTCACCAAAGAGGGGAGCACTGAAGCTGAGTTGTTTCTTGGGGAGGGATCTGGACTTATGTGCTCTGATTTTAGATCCTGAAGACAAACAAGAGCAGTTTTTCATCCGACCACATCAACTGGGCAGAGCATGAGGGGCTGTTGTGTTTTCCCGCCCTGTCCCCTCTTAATAACAACCACTGCCCCATTCCTTTACCCCACAAGTCCCATCTCGTAGCAGGAAAACCTTCTAACTCACATATCTCCCAAATTAAAAAAAAAAAAAATGACTTGTTATCCGTCCAATTTCTCTGAGAGGAAATTCTATTAAATCCCCACAAGAAAGTGCATTATAGCTGCACTTTCAGAAGCAGACCCTTGAATAAACTTTTTTACTTATTCCACATAACTCCCATTATGACTGTCATTATGAAGCAGATGAACATTTTCTTGGACAATTAGACTCGGGTGTGTGGAATAAAGAGCGGAGTTCGCCTGAGATCATTGAAACCTATCTGTTTGGGTGATTCATTTTCTTCCAACTAGGCTGCCCATAATAAGCTTTTCTTCTCTGGCTTTGTCTTGTTTCCCATTTCACTCAGCCACAATGCCCGAAGAATTGAAAGAATGTCTTTCCCCATGTCCTTGTGCTGCGACTGAGCCTGGCAAACAAAAAAATAAAGTATATTTAAAAAAAAAAAAGGCAGAAAAAGAAGAGGAGGAGGAGGAGGGGGCAGAGCAGATTAAAAATAAAACAAGTGCTGTTCCTTGTGGCGATGGTGACTTGGGGCAGAAGGGCCTTGAGAAATGTTGTGTGTAAAGGATGGGAGGTGGGCTCTTAATTGGGAAAAAACCCATCCAGGTGCATAAGAGAAGGCAGGATATCTCCTTGTATGGGCCTGGTTGTGTGTCAGGTGGAGCCACGTGCAGAGAAGGCTTCAGCTTGTGCCTCCCTGACTTCAGTAAAGACACCAAGATTAGTGAAGTCCTGCTGGTGTGAAAAATCAACCTTGGCTCTTGAGTGTGTGTGTCACAAAGGTGACACCCTGGTCTGCAGGGCTGAGCCCAAGGACAGGAAATGCTGTGGAGAGACCTTTACAAACACAGTGTCCTCTGCACATCTTTCCCGTGCCTCCATCCCAGGGTCTGGGATCTTTCCCATGCCCAAATTCCAGGGTATTCCACAGCGTGGGCAGCAAGGCCCTCTGCCCCCTCAGGGGAGACCCCCCTGCAGAGCTGCTCCAGCCCTGGGAACAGCACAGCAAGGACATGGAGCTGCTGGAGAGAGTCCAGAGGAGGCCCCAAGATGATCAGAGGGATGGAGCAGCTCTGCTGGGAGGAAGGGGGAGAGAGCTGGGATTGTTCAGCCTGGAGAGGAGAAGCTCTGGGGTGACCTGAGTGTGGCCTTGCAGGACCTGAGGGAACTACAGGAAAGATGGAGAGAGACTATTTCCAAGGGCCTGGAGTGACAGGACAAGGGGGAATGGCTTCAAACTGCCAGAGACTAGGGTTAGGTTGGATATTAGGCAAAAATTGTTCCCTGTGAGGGTTGGGAGGCCCTGGCACAGGTTGCCCAGACAAGCTGTGGCTGCCCCTGGATCCCTGGAAGTGTCCAAGGCCAGGTTGGACGGGGCTTGGAGCAACCTGGGACAGTGGAAGGTGTCCCTGCCTGTGGCAGGGGGTGGCACTGGATGGTCTCTGAGGTCCCTTCCAACCCAAACCATTTCATGACTGCTGACAGAGTGTGACTGGCTCAGCTTAATGCTTTACTCACATCTTTATTTCCTGACAGCTTTTCTTTGGAGCTGCTCAGGATGGTTCTGTGATTCCCACCAGGCTCAGCCATTGAAGGAGCAGCACAGAGCCCCAGCAGGCTCCGGTGTCTGGTGAAAGCATCTCCTCCTCCTCAAACCAGCTCCTCTTCTTGGGGCATCAGCTTTATCCTGCATATAAAAGTGCAGTTCACTCCTCCTGTACCTCCCAGACTGCTCCAGTTCCTCCCATTTCAAGTGGATCAGCCTGAATTTCCTCATTTTGATGGTTGCTTTAAAGTGGAATGCTGTGAGTCTCCTCCTTGGAGAGCTCAGAAAGCATTTCCATGTTTTTTTTCCTGCACAGTCAATATCCATAAATACATCTGGATGTTGAGAGATGATAGATAATACAGGTAGATTTGTTGAGCAGGGTGTCACTTGACAAACAAGTAGGTTTGTAGTGGGCTAAAATCATATTTCCATTGTTCATCCCAAATTAAACATCAGCCTGCTGGGCAATCCCTTGCTGGTTTACCTCTTGTTCCAAGCAAGAAAACAACAGTGCAGCCAAAATTCCTGTCTAATGTCTGGGACTGAGCATGTTCCATTGTGTTTATCACCCAAATCCCTGTGGAGCAGCCTGATATTTAGTCTGTTCTGCTGCAAACGCTCTGGAAATCTCCTGGCCACCTCTAAGAACCCTTTGTGTATCAGTTTGCAACTCAAGAAATTGCTGGAGAGTCAAAGGAAATAAAGAGCTCGCTTTGATTCTTTTAAAACAGCAGCAGCAGCTGATGTGGGGTGTGCCCTGGGCTGCTTTTGGATATATATATTAGCAGGGATTGAATTGAATGGAAGCTCCTGGAGAATGGGAGGCAAGGGAAAATGTTTTTATAAGAAAAAGAAATGGTAAAACTTCAGGGAGAAAGCAGAGAATGCGAGACCTTGAACTGAGCCTCTTTGGGGAAGGGGGGGATAAAACAGGGGAAAAAAAAAGTGCCCACCTGAATAATAGACTAACGGGCGACCTTGAACATATATGGTGTGCATAATGAGAGTGAAACAAAGGGGGCTCTGAATATGAGGCATTCTTAGGCTGCAGAATAATAATCACAAGTGGCAAATGTAGGAAAAAAAAAAAAAAAAGGAAGACATATAATGTAACAGAAGTACTGGGGACCCGATCCAACCTGAGATGAGAGGGGGTTTAGCTTGTCAGTGGCCCAGCTACTGCTTGTAGCAAAGTCAAGATTCTTCTTGCTGCTCCAGGAGAGTTGTGCTGAGGGTTTATTATCTTTGCTTATGTGGAAGTTCCAGTTCTTCCTTAGACCAAATTTGGCCGAAATTGGAAGGGAGGGAATTTCGCAGCGTGGTTGTGCTCTCCAGCCGTGCCCAGCCCTCCCTCTGCACCCCAGCTGGCAGGGGATGGGGACTGATGCTGTGGGGTGGCATCAGGGCTTGCTGGTGAGGGATGTGGCTTGCTGCTCCTCACTGGGCTCAGTGGGTCTGGCAGAGTCAGTGGGTGTGAGGGCTCCCACCAAGAAGTGACAGCGCTCCCAGTTTGTGCCCAGCACTCCCCAGAGGTGCTGGGAACTGGTGCCCATCTGTGGGCCAGCGAGTGCTCTCGCACTGCTTTCTGTGACAGCATCGCAGGGGAGTGGTGGCAGTTCCTGAAGCCAGTTTGACCACTTGTGCATTGTCTGGTTCTTGGTTTTGTTTTTTTTTTTCTTGTGGATCACCCATTTCTTGCTTTCTTCTGGATTGTCTCCTTGTTTTCTTATTCCACTGCAAGTGCAGGTTCAACACAGTGCTCACCTGAAGGCCGAGTCCCGGCCCACACTGCAGCTTCCCAGGCTGCTGCTCACTTTGGGCATGAGGGCTGCAGGATATTTAACCCCAACACTGAGATGCCTTGTGCTTTTCCTGACCCAATCCCATGTGCCACGGCCCCTTTGTAACTGCAGTTCATGTTTGCTGCGGATTTCTAGGAGAAACGTCTTCAATGCCTTCTCCAGATCATCACTGAAGAAGTGAGACTCGCTTCTGAGGTTCTCCTTTGCATGCAACTCTCATTTATTTTCTTCCCAGTAATCAGAGCTCCTTCTTTATGTTGGTGGCATTGGCCAGTTTGAGTTGACACTGCAAGATTTCCTCCTGGATTTCCCCTCACTTTGGTTTGTCAGAGGCTCTGAGGGGTATTTTACTTCAGCTTTTCCTTCCTCCTTTCTGTTCTCAGAGCTTGCAGTTTGACCCTGGAAGTGTCCAAAAAACAAGTAGATGTGGCCCTTGGGGGTGTGGTTTAGTGATGGGCCCAGTTGGACTCAGATGTTCTTAGAGGTCTTTTCCAGCCTAAATCATTCTGTGATTGTAGGAGGCTCCTTTAATGCTGCTGTGGGTTCACACAGTCACCACCCAACATCCCCATGAGTGGGTTGGCTCCACCACCTCCCAGCTCTCTCCCTGTCCTGAAATCTGGGAACTGTTCACATCAGAGATGGGATTTGCCTGGACCTCTGTGCTGTGGAGGTGGCTGGTTTTTGGGGCTTCCTCCTCTCCCAGCCCTGCCTGAAGCCACCAGTGGCTGGTGTAGAACACTCAGTCTTAATCCAAGCTTTGTAAAGCCAGCGAGGCCAAATTTTTCTGGTGGGTTTCCATCCTGTGGAGATGCCACTTGCCTTCCAGATCCCTCTGCTGGAGACCCCATTCCTTCACAGGGCCCAGCAGGCCCTGCCACGCTCCCCTTGGCCGGGCTCCCGCTGCCTTGGGTGGCTCCTCGTGTTGTCCTCATTCTTCACACCACAAAAGATTAAAGATAATACTGATACTAATAATATAAAACTGCCCTTCTGAGAATGGGCTGCCGCTGGTATTATGCCATATAAAGACTCTGTGAAATGGCTTGGGTAATTTACACTCATTAGGAGGAGAATGCAGTAGATTAAAGGTAGCAAGGGTGAATAGCTTCTCATTTTTGTCAAACTTGCCTAACCTTTTATTCACCTGCTGAAGCCATTATTTTATAATAATAAAAAAGAGGAGAAAGAGCCTTGCATGAACTTGGGGAGAAAGGCAGAGAGTGCAAGCTAGAAGCTATTTTCTCAAGAGAGAGAAATGCAGCATTATAGATTAAAGGTGAAAAGACAGCCCTCATTTAAATCAATCCACCTCTCCGAAGCATATTTATTCACAGATTAATTAGAGTTGCAAATGAAAATGATCTGGTTGGTGGGAACATTATTGAGGCCTTTAAAGTGCGGGAGTGAAGATTAAAAGGAAGCACACTTACCCTTTCCTTATGATCTGAAGAGGAGATCAAAAGAGTCGGTGTCAAATTAACAGCCCTGATGATTTCTCTCTTCTTCTGGGCCCCTGTTTATTATCTGCGGCTCATGTTGGTACATGCAGGATGAAGACTTGCTTACCTAAGCATCTGGGGCAGGAAGTGGGGAGGGACCTTTGGGACAATTTGGAGCAGGCAGGAAGGTCTGCAGCCACCTGAGCAGGGATGTGTGTGTGCAAGGGAGGGAAACCTCCAACCTCGGCCTGTTGGTCAACATGGAAGGGAGAAAACGTTCATTTTGTGTATTGGGGTGTTGCAGGGAAGTGTTGAAGCTGCAGTGAAACAGGAAAACCAGACTTCACCTTAGTTGGCTTCTTCTGTGGTTAAAACATGGTTAATTGAATGCTGAGCCTCTTCTGAGGCTGTGGGATGGATTTGGGACTTGCTGTTGGATAAGAACCATGATTTTGCTCTGCTCAAAGGCAGGGGAGACAGATCCACTCCACCAGGAACAATTCAAACACAGCAAAGCAAGGAAAGGCTCTTAAAATCTCCAACTTCCTGGGGAGGGGCAGAGGAGGGGCAGGACTGAGCTCTGCTCTGGGGGGACCAGGGACAGCACCCAGGGAATGGCCTGGAGCTGTGTCAGGGCAGGCTCAGGGTGGATCTCAGGAAAAGGCTCTTCCCCCAGAGGGTGGTTGGGCACTGACCAGGCTCCCCAGGGCAGTGGGCACAGCCCCAAGGCTGCCAGAGCTCCAGGAGGGTTTGGATGATCCTCTGGGGCACAGGGGGGGACTCTTGGGGATGTTCTTGTGCAGGGCTGAGGGTGGACTGGATGGTCCTTGTGGGTCCTCCCAGCTCAGCACATTCTGTAATTCCGTGACCTCTCCCTGCTCCTAATCCTTATCTCTATGTCCAGAGGGTGCTGTGCCCTCAACTCCTGAAATGTAATATTTTTCCTTCAGTGTGAAGTGGGAGGTGTGAGTTGGGTGCTAAGGGCACGGGATGTTTGGGACTGGAGAGGCTCCTCTGCTGCAGGACCCCCAGCACCGAGCCATGGGCAGTGCTCCTACCAGACACACTTCCTGGGCAGCAGTTGACATGGGATAAGGGATTGTTCCACCTAATTCTTCATTACCACACATCCCTGCTAATTGGCTGGGTTCCCCCCAGGGAATTTGGCATGGCCCTGTGTACTCAGATTTGCCTTGCAATTGAGTTCTTCCTCCATCAGACACCCTAATTCTCCTGCTCTCCTTGTAAGGAACAGCGTGGATGCAGTGGATGGGGAGGAGGGTTGGCCCAGCTCTTATTTAGCCGCTTTCTTTCTGGATTTTTTTTGTGTTTGGCTTTTTATTTTAATCCCTGTCCTCTCCACCTTGCCTGTCTCTCCAGAGTCTCTGCTCTGCCTCCTGCTTGCCGTACCAAGCTGCAGATCCAAGCTGGAGGTTCGCAGGCATCAGGAGCTTGGGATGTTTTGGAAAGTGTGCTCCGGTCATGACAAAAATCGACTTGCCAAGTCCCAGAGAGGACTGGAGACACCTGCTCCCGGCTGGGTGGGCTCAGCCAGGCCTCCTCCTCTCTCTGGAAGGTGAACAGCCACCGTAAGAGCCACAACAAGCATTTTGTCAATGGGTTCAGTTCCTTCTCAAGCTCTTCTATGTGCTCAGAATATCCCAGCCATGAAGATTTCCATGGAAAGGCTTGTTTCAGTGACTCGGGAATCTCTCTGCACGGGCTCAATTGGCATTTCCAGTTTAAAACGCCCCCTTTCCCCCTTGAAGCTGCGCTTGGATTTGGATGTGGATGCCAATGAGAAACCTCCTCAGCTTTCTTTCTCTGGAAATATTTTGTCTCTGGCTGGAGAAAACAAAGCACCTGCATGGGTTTGTGCTGAGTTTTCTGCTCTTATTTTGGGTTTGATTTCGACCTGTGGAGGACAAACATTTTGCATATAAAAGATTTAAATGAGTCGGGAGACTTGCTCCCCTCCCAGCTCTGCTGGCAGGTTCCAGGGTGTTCTCAGATGCCTTGCTGAATTGATGATTTCTAGGTCAAGGAGAGTGTTACAGTTTTTTGACCGTTTGTCTTGTGCTAATCGCTGTCAGCCCAGAGATTTATGCACTGATAGTGACAGCAGATGGGGTCACTTTTAATAGGAATTCACCCACCAGGCAGTGAAAGGCACGGGGGCTTTTCCCACTTAGGCTGGGGACACTCAGGGAGTTCTGGACTGAAAATATTCCTCGTTTTAACAAGGCTTGTGGATTTTCATTATTTTTCCTTGGAATAATTGCATTTATGTATTTTTTTTATTTTGGTAACTTTTATGGGAAATTGTCCCATTATTGCCCACATCTGTGTCTGCCTATGTGCTTCCGTGGTGGATGTAGCTGCTCCTGCACTAGGAATAGGGTTCAAGGGATCTCCATCCATACTCCAAATACATATTTGCTCCCTACAACACAGACCTCTAGGACTCAGTGGCAAAACATCTACTCCCATCCTGCTGTTTTCTTTTTTTCTGGTGGAAGGCTAAATCTGCAAATCTGGAGTTTCCAAGAATTCCAATCACTGCACCCAAGTGGCATCTTGTTGTGGAGTAGGAGGAGGATCCCCCGGCAATCTTTACCAGTGTGCAGGCATATGGAAAACTGCAATTCCTAGGAAATCCGATGCCTTAATTTTTTTTTTTTTTCAGGACCGTATAAATCACGTTATGGTTTTTATTGTGTGGTGAATGTGATGAATCAAAGGATAATTTTTGCAGTCTGCTTAAACAAGGAATTGGATCAGAGTTAAAGAAATAAAATAACCTGGATATGAGAAAAGAGGCTCCTCATGAAACCATGGTTGGAGCAGGTCCAGAGGAGGGTGACAAAGATGAGGAAGGGACTGAAACATCTCTGGAGCAGGACAGGCTGAGGGAGCTGGGGCTGTTCAGCCTCCAGAGCAGACACTGAGAGGGGCCCTCCCCAGGGTGTGTCAGGGGCTGCAGGGAGGGGGCAGGGGATGGCCCAGGCTCTGCTGGGGGGGGCCCAGCAATGGCACAGGAGGAACGGGCAGGAACTGATGCCCAGGAAGTTCCACCTGGACAGAAGGAAGAACTTCCCCCTGCAGTGACTGAGCCCTGAACAGAGACCAGAGAGGGTGTGGAGTCTCCTCACTGGGGATATTCCAGACCCCTCTGGACACAATCCTGTGCCATGTGCTCTGGGATGGCCCTGCTGGAGCAGGAGGTGGGACCAGCTGAGCCACTGTGGGCCCTTCCAGCCTGACCCAGCCCGGGATTCTGTGAGTATTTCTGGAATAAGGGGCTGGGTTTGTCCCAGCAGCATCTCCTGGGGGTGACAGCAGAGCCCTCACGGGTCTCTGGTGGCCTCGGGCTGGGTTTGGTTGCTGCTCTGGGTTGGACACAGCAACAGCAGCATCTCCAGCTCCCTGCCTGTCCCCACCCTGCCACACTGCCATGTCCCAAAGACATGCCCAGGGCACAGATCACTTAATCCAGGGCCCATCTGTCCTGCTCCCTCTCGGACAGACCCGAGGCACTGGATGTGCTGTGAGGAAGGGGATGGAAAAGCTGGGAATGGGCGAGTTCTGCAGCCTGGGCTTGTTCTTACCAAAAATCAGGGTTGTTGCTGAGCTTCCTCCCTTGTATCCCAGACTCCTGGGAAGGAGATGCATCCTGGCTTGGTTTCCAACTCCTTTTTTGTTCCTAATGCTGCTTGTCTCCCGGGCTGTGCATTCCTGCTTCTCTTTCCATCTTCTCTGTTTGAGGGGGAAAACAAGGACAGGTCACTTGCCTTTTTATATGAGCATCTCTGGGAGAGGGGGAGAGAGCAAAGGGAACCAAGCACACCAAACAAAGTGAGGGAACATTTCTAATTGGGAGTGTTGGGGATATTCCGGAACTAGCTGGACACAGTCCTGTGCCATGTGTTTTGGGATGACCCTGCTGGAGCAGGGAGGTGGGACCAGAGGAGCCTCTGTGGTCCCTTCCAGCCTGACTTATCTGGGATCTGGGATTCTGTCTCCCTTGCATTACATCCCCTCTGTTAACAGGGACTTCAAACTCCCCATTTCCAGGATTTTTCTGAGTTTGTGTCTGTTCTCCCCCAGTCACCTGGGCCTCCTTCATCTCAACTTTTATTGACCAAACACATCCTTGGGCCCACATCTCTTGTTTCTCTCCATTCCATTCTCTCCCATGACATTATCCCATTTTTCCATACAGACTTGGGAGCACAGCAATATCTCTGCAAGTTCTTTCTCAAAATGGCCTGAACTATTCAACTTTAATCAAAGAATTGCATTTCAGGACAACTTCCCAATGATTGTTGGAGCGAGAAATTGTGACTTTGAGCTCTGCAGCCACCCAAAAATGCCTGATATGGGACTACGAGGTTTTATTCTTCTCTTTTCCTAATGAAAATCCCACATTCTGCACCAGCTAACTGTGTTAGGTCAGGGGTTTGTCTTGGAAAGGATGTGATCCCACAGCTTTGCTCCATGACTGGAATGCTGGGAGCCTGATACAGAATATTTTCAGCTTCAGTGGGTCAAAAGACAGAGGAAAAAGGTTCTTAATAATGCAAGTTCAGGTTCTTCCTGTGCCTGGTGGGTCCCAGATGCTCGGGATAAGTTCTCCCACATTCTCTTTCCTGTTTGCTGCTCTGGTAGGGCCTGAAATGCACAAGCACCTCTTGCTGACCTCTGGTTTTGGGCAAGAGTTGCAGGAGATGGTATGTGTCGGACAGGGCACGCTGAAGGGGTGAAATCAGCCCAGGCCAAGTGGTTAAATTGGCAAACCCACAAACCAGGCTGTGGACCACCAGGTTATCTCTGGGACATCTGCCAAACATCCCATCCTGGTCTGGTGGGTCAGGGGAGAACGTGAGACGTCCCAGGCAGAAAGCTCATCCTGAGACGAGGAGTCAGGATCCTCTCAGCCCACTTTGGGAAACGGGATGAAACAGCCAAACCTGAACGTTTTGGGAACAGGCATTTTGAAAAGAAAAGTGGAAAAAAAAATCCCTGGCAGCCCCCTTTGGAAGCTGCTGAGGCCTGGAGTGATGCAGAGCTGTGGTTAATGGCCACTCCCCGAGGTTTCCCCTCCCATGGCCCACAATTGATTGCAGTGAGATTACGATGCCATTAAAATTCACTCTGCCCATAAACCAGCACCGAGCAAAATGCTGACGTTTATAGCAGCTCCTACAAGGGACATATTTCAGGGGGAAAGTGAGTCCTAATGCAAGAACTTTATTTAGGTAAAACAACATCCAGGGAAAGGGGGGTGGGGGGGGGAGGAGGAGGGGAGGGGGTGGCGATTGCANNGGGGGGAGGAGGAGGAGAGGTGGTGGCGATTGCAGAGAATTTTATTCCTTTCAACTAATGGGTCTACGGATGCTAAATTTAAAAGACATTTTTAATAAATCTATTGGCCTTTGACAAAATCAATCCAAACCCCATAAACCAAGAAGTCACCCACTTGGTATTAATGAGGCTACATTTGCATTTATTTTTCCTTTACACTAGACAAACCATTAATTTCGTGTTTATGCTTCCTTTGAAGTCTGAATGCTTGTAGATAGATGGCCACATCAAGTCTCCTGCTGCTACATTAATATTTTGCTATAAATGATAAATTTGACCATTTTCTACAACACCCCTTTTTTCTTTAAGAAAGCTGAGAAAATGCAAGCAATAAGTCTTAAGCCCCTGAAAGCTTCGCTGTTTTTTTTAAATACTCTGCAGTCATTGATTATTAAAGCAGTCATAGCTTTAACTTTGGGTTGCATTTGATGGCACCCAGCATTTCGCTGCTGTAAATTGAGAGATGTTCATTAACCAATCAGGGTCACCCTTTTTTTCTTTTTTTCCCCTTGCAAATCATCTTTCATTTGACCCATTGCAAAAACAGGACTGGGCCAAGGCCCTGCTGCTTTACCCCATCTCTGGCCTCTGAAGGCCCCTCCTTACATCTTCTCGTTGCTTCCATGCAAGTTAAGTACATCCTTGTGCTCCAGCAGGACAGCCAAAGGTGCCTTTTGCACAGTTTTACAGGAATTTACTTCTTTTGGTGCTTTTTCTTTCAGGATTTTCTGTCGCTCTCTGGGTACCAGAAGGCCCCCCAAAACACTGTCTCCTAGGGAAAGACCCTTCTGAAAAACTTTCAGGAGCCCAGGAGGATGAATAGAAGGGCGATTTAACTCCTGCAAGGACTCTTGGAAAGGTTTGTAAGTTTTTGGAGACCATTCTCTTGAATCCCAGTCCCGGATGCAGAGGAGGGCCCAGGTTTGGTGATGCTCCACATCCTCCTGCTTGATGTGGGTCTCATATGGGTTTCCTGAGCTCAGTTTAGGCTGATTAGACCTCTCTCAGTGGAGGTGGAGTGAGATGGCTGAGAGCCAAGAGGGTCCCTGCAGCCTTGCAGGGAGCTGAGTGGCAGTAGGGCAAGCCTAGGAAACACTTAAGCTGGGACTAGAGGAATGGTGAGCCTGTGGTGGAGGAGTTTTCTTGTAGCACAGGTTAAGGACCTGCTGGTTCTCGGCCCTGGAGCTGGGCGCAGGTCACTGGGTGCTGGGACACTCCTTTTCAGACCACTTTGAGGGGGCTTGGGAAGGGGTGTCCAGCCCTCCTATTCCCAGCAGGTTAGACCTTCTGCTGAGACACTAGCAGGAATTAGTCCAGGTGTTTCTCCTGGACTCTGCACCTTGGAGAACATGAGACATCCTGAGTGGCCAGCCCTTGTGTAGAACCAGAGAATCCCAGAATGGTTTAGGCTGGGAGGGACTTTAAAGCTCATCCCATCCCACCCCCTGCCATGGGACACCTTCCACTGTCCCAGGTTGTTCCAAGCCCCGTCCACCCTGGCCTTGGACACTTCCAGGGATGGAGCATCCACAGCTTGCCGGTGTGCTCTGGCAGGGATTCAGATGCTGACAGACCCTCAGCTGCCAGGAGAAGCTTTTGTGGTCTGTGTTTCTTGATGCAGGGGCCTAAATTTTTCCTTCTTCCCCCTTAGGTGTTTTCAGATCTCCTCTCTGCCTCTCTCCTCAGGAAAAGCATGGACCTGCAATGGTTTGGTGGGACTGCAGGGCTTTTTGAAAGAGATGCTGAGGTGTTTTGGTGCTTTTGTGGGACAGACGGAGCGTTGCAGGAAGCTCTGCCTTCGCCCACGGGCAGGGGTGTGGGATGGGAGAGCACAGTCAGAGGGCTGAGCATCACCTGAGTCCCATCTGAGGGGGCTTGTCTGCAGCAAGTTGGCTTTTGGTTCCCTTCCAAATCCCTCTGGACTTTCCCATGGTCCTTTCCAGCTCTTCCAGCTAGTTGGGGATGCAAAGATGGCACAGGATCCAGGGGTTCCCAGTGCTCTGCAATGAGATGGTGGATTAAGGGTTCCTTCACTGTCTCCCCTCCCCTTTCCACAGGACCTTCCCTCAGCCATCAGACAGTTCTCCCAGCAGTTTAGGTGGGGAAGGATTTGAGCTGTGTTTGTCCCTGATCAGAGCTGCTCTGTGCACACACTCCGTACCCACGGAGCAAGGACCTGAGCACGAATTAGCAGATTAAACATCGCTTTTTTTTGCAGGTTAGGTTTGGGGTTTTTTGTTTGTTTTTTTTTTGTTTGTTTGGTTTGTTGGTTTTGTTTTGGGTTTTTTGTTTTGTTTTTGTTGAGGGATTTGCCTGTTTGCTTGTTTTGTTGGGGTTTTTGGTTGTTGTTGGGTTTTGTTTGGGGGTTTTTTGGTTTTTTTTTGTGTGTGTGTGTGTGTGGGGGGGTTTGTTTGTTTGTTTTTTGTTTTTTGTTTGGTTTGGTTTTTGTTGTTTTACGAAGCATCTTTATAGCCATGCTGGGGTTAGATTTCATATAACCCTTGTTTATTTTCTTTGCCAGCTGGGGTTTATGGCGGAGGGAGGGGAAGTTCTATCAATAGGGGAGTGGCTATTGACACTTGCTGCTGTGAAGTGCCTTTCTGTGCTTTCAAACGGCAGGATTATGCTCGGGGTGGCTCAGAGCCTCAATTGTCTCCTGCTCTATTAAAGCCAAGATATGGAGGCGTGAACTGAGCGTGGTGGGGTCTGACACCAAAGAGGGCTGAGTACTGAACATGGAAGTTGCACCCAATTCGGCTTTTTTTCCCCTTCTTTTTTTTTAAGTAGAGAAACATTCCTACTTCTACAGATCCCACGAAATCCACGCTTCCCAGCGCAGCAGGAAGGGTTTGTGCAGCACAGCAGTTCCATGGATCCCTTGCTCAGAACCAGGCTGTTTGATTCACGAGGTTGGCGTGAAAACCTCGAGACCTGTTTTTAACTGTCTTGTTCTAATTCCTCATCGCCCTCGTTCAGCTCGTTCTCCTCCAGCTCCTGGTGTCTGGACTTGAAAGGTTCCCCTGTCCAAGCTTTACACCCAAGCAGTTTAATGAGAAACACCCTTGAAAAGGGAACGATACCTCCTTATTTCCCACGGTCAGGTCAGTGAAGGATGTGACGTTTCAGAAATAACGTTCATCTCGGGGGAGTCATGGTCAAGTTTCCCATTTTGGGAGCAGCTCTGGGAAACACAGGCCCAAGGCAGGTTTTGTGCTGAGTCTCTCCCAGCATCTGAGATCTGTGCCCAGTGCAAGCTCAGTGTTCAGCCCTACTCCAGCCAGCCCCTCTTTTATTTTTTTTCCCTGCTCTCCTGCCAGTTGCTCACATTCCGCAGGCAGTGGATGTCTTGTGGATAGATCCATGGATTTTTCCCTTCTCCAACAAGTCTGAACACGCTAAAGATCAAGTGAATGTGGCTGGCACTTCCCGGCAATAATTAGAAATGAAAGCAAGCATGAAATAAATAAGGCTGGGTTATTCCCATGAAAAACTGAAGCTCAAGCAGGGATTTCAGAAGCCAGTCTCCTGCCTTTAATTTCATATTTTGGCCTCTTTTTTCATTTGAAAGAAGGAAAACCTAAGTCTGGTGTCTAAGAGCTGGGAACCTCTCCCACCCCAGGCTTCTCACTGCCACTGATGTCTCTTCTCATTCCACGGTAATACCAGTGTTGGAAAGGGGCTGGATGTGATGGAATCTGGGCACTTGGGATCCTCCCAGTCCTTCCCCAGGAGTCCTGTGCTCTGGGCAGGGTTAGCTGAGGAGAAGACATTTCCCTGCAGCCCTCAAAACCTGCCTTTGAGCAGAGCTGGGTTTGTAGCCACAAACCAAAGGAAACCTCCCAAGCCACAAAAACAAATGCAATAATAAAGCCCAGACAATTTTAATGGGGTTGGTTATTAAGGGTTTTGCTGCACCTTGGCCCTGTTAACTTGCAGTGCTCAGGGGCAGGGCAACCTGCTTGGAATGAACAACCCTTGGTGAGGAGCTCACTCCACCTCTGGCTCCTGCTCTGATGTTCCTGCTGTGCTCATAAAAGAGTAAGGTTAGAACAGCATCACCACAGCTTTAATTCTCTGCCAAAGCTGAAACCTGGGCTGGGCAGAGAAGCATCAGCCCCAGACTGGTGCCTGCTGTCAGTCCTGATGCTGCTTGCTGAGGGAAATTAGGGAGCATCTCATCCCTGTAGAGATCATGGAATCACAGAGTGGTTTGGGTTGGAAGGGACCTGCAGGGTCATGTCATTCCAATCCCCTGCCATGGGCAGAGACACCTTCCACTAGAGCAGGTTGCTCAGGACATCACAGAGATGATCTGCTCCATGACACAGGGGCCATCACCTGTGGGATTTGACACTGGAAGGTCACTCACTGGTTCAGGGATTTCCATGGAGTGACCATCATCAACAACCTTATCATTTATGATCCTCAGGGTCTGGATTTCAGCTGCTCCATTGGCCAGAGACACCACTCCTTTACTCCTTGAGAGATCAGCAGCAGTTTGTCTTATTCCCATTGCCCCCTGTAGCCAGCACCTACTCGGCTATTCCCATTGGGAATAAGGTGATCCGGAAGGACACGATGCCTTTTCCCTCCTGCCCCTGCAGGTGGCACAGGGAGAGGAGGATCACAGAGATCCCATGTGCTCCAGGCTTGGCTTTGCTCTTCAGTTGGATCCCTGCCCAGGAAAAGGCCACTTGAGGACTGTGGTGCCCCAAACCTCTCCCGTCTCACAAGGAGAACCTTGACCTGGATTTCTCACCTCCATCCCAGACACATCCCAAGGAGTTCCAGGGGTGAGTGAACCAGTGCCACGAGGTCCTCCAGCTATTTCTGTTGGAGGGGAGATGAGAGTGATGGGTTCTGCTCATCCTTTCAAACCAGAGAGATGGAAAGGGAGGGAAATGGGGGTAAAAGAGGAAGAAGGATGAAGGTTTGCTAGAAAGGGAACACTGTACTCCCAGTCTAATACTTGCCCTTTAGCCTGCATTACAATATGGTGAGACTTTCAGACTGGACACGATACAGGAATCAAGGCTGAAATTAGTTTTCAGCCATTCATTCATAACTGTTATGTTTAAAAAAAAACGGG
>VZRE01009139.1:543986-577030 GCA_013396775.1 Cephalopterus ornatus
AAAGAGGGAGAGAGAAGGTGGGGGAAACAAAAGTAAATACAAAAAGAGAAATGTTAACATGTGTGGTGCAGAATGTGTACAGCAGACAAAGCTCTGCTTGTTCTTCCACAATGGCTTTGAAAAGCAGGTGTCATAGCAGCTGTACAAGGTTAAAGCACAGGGACCATTATGTACAAAATGAGTGAGTCTTTATCCAGACTCTGCTTCAGCTCTTAAGAATGTGCTTCCTATTGTGCCAGTGTTTGCTGGAAGGACTCCATCTATACAATGGAGAAATTTTTCATTCTCACCTTCCCCCCAACCTCCGTTCCACCATCCAAATCTCCAGTTATGGATATAATACAGACCTCTGGCATACAAGGTCCTCATTGCCCTGTGCTTCTGAAACAAAAGCTATTGTGCTGCACCATGAAAGGAGCCCGTGGCAGAATAAAGCCTCTCACAGTGGACCCTGAGAGAGTATTTGTGAGGCTCCCTCTAAAGTTAAAATCCTGGAGAAAACAAAACACTCCCAATTAGAAATGTTCCCTCACTTTGTTTGGTGTGCTTGGTTCCCTTTGCTCTCTCCCCCTCTCCCAGAGATGCTCATATAAAAAGGCAAGTGACCTGTCCTTGTTTTCCCCCTCAAACAGAGAAGATGGAAAGAGAAGCAGGAATGCACAGCCCGGGAGACAAGCAGCATTAGGAACAAAAAAGGAGTTGGAAACCAAGCCAGGATGCATCTCCTTCCCAGGAGTCTGGGATACAAGGGAGGAAGCTCAGCAACAACCCTGATTTTTGGTAAGAACAAGCCCAGGCTGCAGAACTCGCCCATTCCCAGCTTTTCCATCCCCTTCCTCACAGCACATCCAGTGCCTCGGGTCTGTCCGAGAGGGAGCAGGACAGATGGGCCCTGGATTAAGTGATCTGTGCCCTGGGCATGTCTTTGGGACATGGCAGTGTGGCAGGGTGGGGACAGGCAGGGAGCTGGAGATGCTGCTGTTGCTGTGTCCAACCCAGAGCAGCAACCAAACCCAGCCCGAGGCCACCAGAGACCCGTGAGGGCTCTGCTGTCACCCCCAGGAGATGCTGCTGGGACAAACCCAGCCCCTTATTCCAGAAATACTCACAGAATCCCGGGCTGGGTCAGGCTGGAAGGGCCCACAGTGGCTCAGCTGGTCCCACCTCCTGCTCCAGCAGGGCCATCCCAGAGCACATGGCACAGGATTGTGTCCAGAGGGGTCTGGAATATCCCCAGTGAGGAGACTCCACACCCTCTCTGGTCTCTGTTCAGGGCTCGGTCACTGCAGGGGGAAGTTCTTCCTTCTGTCCAGGTGGAACTTGCTGGGCATCAGTTCCTGCCCGTTCCTCCTGTGCCATTGCTGGGCTCCCCCCAGAAGGTTGTAGATATTGTCCCTCTTGAGCTGTCCCTCCTTTCTCTCCATGGGACGTGTTCCCATGGTTGTGGCATGGTCCTTGCTGGCCTGGACACCCTTCCTGGGCACTGGAAGCATCGTGTGGATGAGGAGGCAGCTCAGGGTTGGGGTGTGTGGTTGGAATGAGTGGAACACCCAAAGGACTGGCAGGGGGTTGATGCCCCCAGGGTGGGGATTCAGCCCCTGGCACCACACACAGGGTACGAGGAAGTGCTGGAGGTGGAAACTACCCAGTGTAAAGGGGAGGTGTGTGCAAGGGTTGTTCTGTCCCCTGAGAGCTGTGCCTCAGATTTTCCAGGTTTATCAGTGCATCATGTCTTTGGGGTTAGAAAGAGAGAGTGAAATAAGGAGAGGGGGAGACAGTTTGGGCTTGATTTGTGTGTAGCTGGCTGTTTTCTGTGGTGAGTTTTGCATTCAGTGTGTGTCTGGTGGGGGTGTGGAACCAGGCAGAGGGTGCTTTGGTTCAGCACCTCCTGCAGCCCATTCCAAGCAAGGTCTCCATGAAATCACTGCCCACTTATGGTGCACCATAAGTCAGCACATACCTGATGAAGAGGTGGCTGGAGTGGAATTGAAGCTGATAAGGAGGAGGAATTAGGCCCCAGGATCCCAGTTCTTGAACTTTGGTAGATGACAAAGGCTGGAGTTGTTCTTGGGTGGTAGCTCAGGAGCCAGCTGGGAGTCCCCAGCTAAGGATCCTCCTCTGGGCTCTTTTCCAGCGTCCCCCCAACCCCTTGATGACCTCCCTCAGGGTAAATCTGTGTTCTCCATCAGGATCTACGTGCTGCTCTCCCTTCTGCCCCTTCCAGCACTGGCTGGCTGTGTGACACCACTGCTTGTGGAGCTTTGTGTTGGGTGGGAATTGAAGTTATAAACTGAAGGCACCAAGGGCATTGTTAAAAACCTCGAGTGAGGAACCTTGTCCCCCAGTTGTGAGAAGCACCTGAGCCTCTCTGTGTGCTCCCGAGTGCATTTTATTTATCTTGTGTTATAATCACCTGGGTGCTTACTGAACACTACACTTGGGAAGCTGTTGTGCTCCCCACAGCTTTACCAGGCCTATTCCCAGTTTGATTTCCCTCTGGCACTGGGATTAGCACCCTCCCCCCCCACCTTTGCAACACTGTGGCACATCTATGTGGAAGCTGGAGGAGTTAATCCCAGCTGGCAGCTGGACCATGTCCACAAGCCCAAGAATGCCAGGCATGGGAGGAGGAGGGACATCATGGCTTGGCCTCTGGTCTTCCGAGTGCAAAACCCAACATTTTGGGACACCAAGCAACTGCACGGTCAGTTCCTTCTTCATTACACACTTTGTCCCTCCGCCATTCCCGTTTTGAGGTGTACAAACGTCCTCTAGGATCAAGCTCTGGTGGCAAAAAGCTCCCAAACGGTTTTTCTGCCTCTAGGCACTATCACCTCCCTCATGTGGGACTTGGTGGATTCACAGTTCTTGTGTGGTTTGAAGGCAGAGGGAGAAATGGAGCTGGGGAAGCAAACTGATGTAAAGAAATGAGCTAATGAAGGGAGATCACAAAGTGTGCAACCCCAGATGCTTCTATCTTTCTCTCCAGTTACCTTGGTAACTGTGGAGTGATATGATGTTGCTTGGTTTTGTATCCTGCAAGTAAAAGAAGCTCAAAGTACCCACCACTGGCAAAAATATTGGCAAGATATCACATTCATCTACAAAACAACAATTAAGTTGTGGACTCGCTAGATACTGTATCGAAGGGGGGATGTATCTCCCCCAGAGCCTGGATGAAATGACTTCTCTTTTCCTATGAGCCAGCAATTTAGTGCAGCTTTTGATGGGATTTCTTAGGGCCAAATCAAAGGGATCACACCAGGACTGCTTTTCTCAGGGACATGGTTTGCTGAATCTCTACATCCTTCCCACTGGAGGTCTTTCTGCTGATGATAATGTTGGTTAAAGAGAGATATGGGCTCCTGGGGAACAGAAACAGGCTGAGACCACGTGTGGATGGACTTTCTTAACAGGGAGGTGGAAAAACCACCAGCTCACAGTGGTGTGGGAACCTCTGTGACATGAGAGATGCTGTTTCACATCAATAATGGGGTCTGGGCAGCTTTGGATCCACCAACCACCTTCCCTGCCATGAGCAGGGGCTGGAATGGACTCACTGATGGAGCTTTAGCTGCCATGAGTTCATTCTTTCCCTCCCAGGTCTCAAATATTGAGGCATTTCTTCTCTCTGAGGGTGACAGCAAAGCTGCTGCCTCCCAGTTACATCCCAGCTGCTTTCCCCATCACTTCTCCAGCTCTGTGGCTCCTCAACCTGCCTGGGAAAGACAGTTTGGAATGTCAGAAGGAGGGAATGGACTTTAATCTGGCCACTCTACCTGACCAACCACCAGCTCTTGCTCCTGTATTCCCCTTTTCCAGCCTCACCTCTGGCCTCTGACCCTGAGGTTTGAGGTAATGGTGTCACCCATGACCCCCACAGCCCCAGGTGTGGTGTCTCCAGGCCATGGTGCTGCTCAGAAAGTCTGAGAAAAACCATGCTCTGCTTCAAACTACTTTGGTCCTCCTGGTCCAAGAGTTCCCTTTGTCTCTTTACAAAACCTGCAGCAAAATATTAAAGCGAGAGACTCCACGTGAGTCCAGGACTTGACCAGGACAAGGAGATGGAAAAACCAATTCAAAGGGGGGCAGTTCATCCAGGACGTGAGGAAGCAGCGGTTCTCTCCTGGGGTTTGTGTGGGGAAACGCCCAAATAACTTATTGAATACTGAATGTCATCTCCCTTCCAGCCTCTGCTCCTGCAGCCATTGAAATAGCACGGGAAAAGTTGGGCTGGGACTTTTGTCAAGTCTGGCTGGAAAACTGGGATGGCCGGGATTTTGCAGGTAAACCTGGAGCCTCTCTGGGGGAAATGTGAATTACACCTTTCCAGTGGTCTCTTTTCCCACTCCCCTGCTGTTCCCTGGGCAGTTCTGCAAAGTCCTGGCTGTGTGACCTTGGAGACTTGGAGGGAGGTGGGTGGCTTTGAGAGCAGGAGGAGAGCAGGGCTGGGCAGTGAGTGCTGTCTCTTCCTGTATCCAGGTGAAGCATCAGAGGCCCCAGAGAGGCTGGAGAAGGTCTTGGACCAAAAAGTCCAGATCTGGCTTGAGGAAAAGTGCATGGCTTGCATTTGGCAATAGTGCAAAGGAATTAAGCTAGATAAATAATCAAACAAATAAGTCTCCATCAGGATAGAAGTCTAGGGACTGATCATGGCTTTAAACTGAAAGAGAGTAGGTTTAGATTAGAGATTAGGAAGAAATTCTTCCCTCTGAGAGTGGGGAGGCCCTGGCACAGGTTGAATCCCAGAGAAGCTGTAGCTGTCCCATCCCTGGAAGTGTCCAAGGCTAGGTTGGAGCAACCTGGGCTAGTGGAAGGTGTCCCTGTCCATGGCAGGGATTGGAATGAGATGGGCTTTAAGGTCCCTTCCCACCCACACTATTCCATGGGAATACCTGAATGCATAATTTATGTCTTAGTTCATTGTCTGAACACTGACAGTTGATCAGGGTCTCCACAACATGGGAAATTTAAAAAAAAAGTTAAAAAATTACCAACTTCATTGACCTGAAAAACCATCTGATATTTGTCATTTAAAGGCAAACCTTGGTCGTCTTCTTACAGAGAGAACAGGTAGAAAGGCAGGGCAGAGGCAGCAGCACTGATCTGAAGTGGGAAATCCCTGCACTCCCTGCACAGACCCCGTGGTTCCTGCGGGGTGAAGCACACGGGGAATGCAGATCAGCCATGGATATGGCCAAAAGCTGCTCCCTGCCTTTGAGAGGGGAGCTAGAGGGTGACACAGGGATGGAGGCAGGGGGAGAAGGAGGGGGTGTTCCTCTCTCGGTGCCTGGCTGTGCATTCAGGGCCGTCCAACCCACGGGCCACTGGGCACAGCACAGTCCGGCCGCTCAATAAAGGGGAGGGAAGAGGGAGAAGAGCAACAACACTCCTGAAATGGGCTGGAAAAGTCTGTAAAGGTTGGCTAAGCAGTGTCCTGGAGGGAGGGAGCAGTGATGAAGGTGGACTAATAGCCTTTATATCTATATTTTTTATGTTTTGTCAGTGTTTAGTGGTTCTGCAACGTCTCAGAGGAAGCAGCAAAGTTCTCCCACCAATTAACCCCCAGCCCTTTGCCTCCTGCCCTGGAGGGGCACAGGACTCACCTTTACCTTTACCTTTATCTCCACCCCATCTCCTTGAAACACCAGCTGGGGACGGGAAACTGCCCGGAGCTCCTCCAGACAATAAAATGATTCAATTTACTGCCTCTAACCGAGGAAGTCCGTCAGAGCAGGGCGAGCGTTCAGGCCGGATCGCTGGGTTTCTGCTGCCATCCTGTGGCCGCGGGCCCCTTTACTGTGCCCGAGCCCCGCTTCTCTCTTTTTTTTTATTTTTTTTTTTGGATTTTTGGGTTGAGGAAGGTGGAGACAGATCATAGAATCGTGAAATATCCTGAGCTGGAAAGGACCCACGGGGGCCACCTGTCCCTCATGTCTCCTGCACTTGGATGCTGCTGCATCTCCTACCACGTGCACACGAACACTTGATGCTCTTGCCCTGCCAAGGGGATTTTTTTTGCAAAAATATTTTGTGGTGAAAGTCTCCCCTGGGTTTAGATCTGCAGGGATAAACTGGGCACTCTTCTCCGCCCTAAAAAGTCCATTTTTTCCAAGTTGTGGAGGTGTTTTCCCATCGCTCCTGTGAAGAAAACTCCATGGATTGCACAGCTCACAAGATAAAATAATTATAAATCTTTGGGTACTCAGGTCACAGCCCAGAGATCTCTTTTATTTATTTATTTAAAGCCAATTCCTGCCTGTGCAAGGTCAGAGTGACACGAGGACAAAGTGAGATGCTCTGCTCCTGTCCCATCCTCGGGGTCTCCAGGATCTTCTCCTCATGCAGGAATTAGTTACTCAAATGTTTGTGAGATGCTTTGCAAACACAGGGCCCTGGGAATATTCTGGATATTGGCAGTGACAATATTTAGAGGCTTTTTTATTTTCTTCAGAGCGATCCAAGCTTGTCATTGCTTTGGATGTGAGTGTCCTTAGCAGTTTCACTCCTTGAAAAAATCATGTAGATGAAAAAGAGGAAAACGGGGGGAAAAAAGAAACAGGGAAACCCAGTTGGGAGTCTGGAGTTTTTCACCCTGTTTTGCGCAGTGAAGAGGAGGAGATGAGAGAAAGGCAACTGGGAAAAGTAACTTGAAATTTCCACCTGAGAAGGGAAGTTTGGCCAATCCAAATGCAATTATTTGGCATTCCTGCCTTTTTTTTTTTTTCCCCTGGAAAATCAACCCAGGGTGTGCATTAGACACCCTAAGACTCTGAAATGGGGGTTCAGGCAGCCCCACACTGATGGCATTACACAGACACACCTGTGCTCTGCATTCCCGGAATTAGGTGTCAGCTCCACTTGGGATGATTTTCCAGCAAAGTTTACCTAAAAAAACTGAGTTGAAGAATTTTATGAATAGAAAATGGAGTCTTTTATTGCAAAAAAAAAAAAAAAAAAAAAGGAGAAAAATATCTGCTTTCCTTGAAGGAGCAACAGTCAGCAGCAAAGGATACAGACAGAACAAAAGCAAGTAAGAAAAACTGCGTTTTTCAAGAGTGAAACTCCCCTTTTTTGGGTGAATTTCTTTCCTACCTATGTGGAACAGCAGTGGATGCTTTTGAGTGGGAAAGAATCCTTAATAATGATTTAAAAATACAAATATACAATGCAAAGGATCTGCAGGCACATCCTCTAATGGGCTGGGGAATTCTTTTCCTCCTCTGCAAGGCCCTTTCCTTCTGTTCTGTCCCTGGCATGGCACAGCTGTGCCTTTGGAATTCCTGGCTTGTGTGGAAAGCTGACCTAGAGAGGGAAAATAAATCCTGACTCTTAATAGGGGATGGTGGAAGAGTTGATTCCTTGCCCCTTGTCCCCAGTGGACTTTGCTGGAGCCTTGCAGGGACATCTGCCCTCATTCCTCACATGCTGCATCTTCCCTCTTTTATTCATCCTAAAATCACTTCTGAAAGCCCTTGTTTGTGGGGTGGGTTTTTTTCCCTCTCCATGCAGAGCCCTATAAAAGAGGCTGAAAGGCACCTTGAGAGGTCTTCTGGTCTGTCCGCACAGGCTTTCTTGGAAGCCAGAAGGAAACACAAGAAAATAATAATAAAAAGAGGATAATTTCAGTAAGTGTCCAAGGCTTTTTCCACCCCCCAGAGCAGGAGAGCCCTGCCAGGGTAAATTTTGTCTTTCCAAAGCAACTGGAGGCAAACACAATTGTTCTCCCCAATGCCAGGCTTTAGGTCCTGAGAAAGCTGGGGCTGTATTATTTGAGAGCACAATTCCTGAATTTCCAGAGGGAATCTGTTGGTGTCAAAGCAATGAGAAGGAAACAAAAGCTTGGAGGAGAAAGCCTGGGAATGGTGTTTGTGACAGATGTGCCCGAGCCTTTAGATTCTGGCCACAAAAACCTGAAACAGGAATTTGCCATCTGTTTGGGCTTTAGATGTTCAAAATCACCCTCCTCCCTTCCCCTGAAATGCTGGAGAAGGTTTAACGGGGTTTCCCTGTGGAAGAGAAGGTGGTTGGCACGTGCACTGCTGGTGTGTCCGGGGGTCACCACGCGTGCCTGGCGAGCCTCCTGGCACTGGCTGTGGCATCCCGAGGGGTGGGATGGAGCTGCGGGGGCATCCTTGCTCCCGTGGGATGCTCTTGGCTCCGAGGGAATGCTGATCCATGCTGGGTTCTTGCAGACAGGACCTGGGATGTCGTGGTGTTCACCCTGGGTTCCCTCCAGGCACCTTGGGTCACCTCCCAGGAGATCTCTCCACCCCTCCGGACTTCCTGCCTTGGTGAGATTTGGCAACAGAGAGGGTTTTCCGAGAAGGGTTAAGATGGGGATGTGGTGCTGGGATGGTTCAGGTGGGTTTGAGCTCACAGATGGCAGGTGGAGGTGAAGTGGAGCTTCTCTGGGGGTGGCCAAGAGGTCCAAAGCCGCCGTGTTTTTGGCAAACCACAGGAAAGTGGAGCACCAGGACACAGGGCTGCCAGCTCCACTTCGGTTGATTTGCCAGCAAAGTTTTCCTAAAAAACAGAGTTGAAGAATTTCACAAACAGAAAATCGAACCTTTTATTACAAAACCAAAAAGAATATCTGCTTTCCTTGGAAGTGCAACAGGCACCACCACAACACCTCGAGCTGGGCCCTCGGGGAGAGGTTTTGCATCCCGAAACCACGGGATGAGAACATCCTTGTGACAGTGTTCCGTGTTATCTCTGTTCGAGCCTGGGATGTGGCAACCAAAATGTGCCCATTCCCGTCTCCCTGCAGCCTCGGTGCCTGCTCAGAGAAAGTGCAACATCAACTTCCAGAGCCAGGTATTGAAAACGCGTTAATGACTTCTTAATTACAGACAAGCTGAAAAAGAAAGCCCTGCTCTGTGGCCCAAAACAGTGTTTAAAGTTCATCTGATTTGCCAGTTAAATTGAGCTGGCCATCAAATTTATGTATTTTAATTTATATAGTATTTATATATTAATTTATATAGCCTAGTATGTAGTAACTTGTATAGTACGTTTTTTAATTTATATAGTGCATATATTTTGTTTATATAGTCTAGTATAGATTAATTTATATAGTATCTATTTTAATTTAGATAGTATTTATAGTTTAATTTATATAGTCTAGTATAGATTAATTTATGTAGTATTCATATTTTAATTGATATAGTCTAGTATATATTTATATAGTATATATATTTTAATTTATATAGTATTGTATATACTAATTGTTACAGTCTAGTATATATTAACTTACATAGTATATATATTTTATTTATATAGTTTAATATATATTAATATAGTATCTATTTTAATTTATATAGTATTTATCATTTAGTTTATATAGTCTAGTATATATTAATTTATACAGTATATATATCTTAATTTATATAGTATTGTATATATTAATTGATGTAGTATCTATTTTAATTGATATAGTATTTATAGTTTAGTTTATATAGTCTAGTGTATATTTATTTATATACTATTCATATTTTGATATAGTATAACAAATACTAATTTATATAGTATATATTTTAATTTATATAATCTTTATTTTGTTTAATTAATAAAGTAGATTAATTTCTGCAATCTAGTGTTTATTTATTTCATTTAATTCTTCCTGTCTTCCTCTCCCAAGCAGAAAACTTTTCAATGGCTGGTTTCCAGTATGGAAATTAGTGAAGGTACCCACAAGGTATCGCAGTTTCCCTCTACTTTTAACCTCCCTTTTTCTTTCCTTGGCTTTGAAGCACTTCAGTATGGAAGCCCCATGGTTTATCAGCATGGGAGCAAAGATTTGTAGCTAAAACCATCCATTAATTTGGGCTCATGCCTCAGATTCTTCCTTGCAAAGCTCTGATCCAGGAGGCTTTGGAAGGTGCATGTTGGGATCTTTTCCCAGGGAATAAGGGTCAGGAGGAGAGGGAACGACCTCAGGCTGTGGCAGGGGAGCGTCAGGTAGGACACGAGGAGGAATTTCTCCCTGGAAAGGGCTGTAAGGCCTTGGCAGGGGCTGCCCAGGGGGGTGGTGGAGTCCCCACCCCTGGAGGTGTCCAAGGAAGGACTGGAGGTGGCACTCGGTGACAAGGTGGGCATTGGGCACAGGGTGGACTCCGTGATCGCAGAAGTATTTTCCAATGTGAATTCTGTGATTCTGTAATTCTAATGTCCATTGTTCAGGAATGTATTTGATTGCACAGTGAACTGTGCATGTGCTCAGCTCGTGACAGTGTCAGGGACACCAGATCCTGTGTCTGCAGCCCGTTGGTTGTTCTTCCTCGCTCACAGGTCCTGGGCTCCCAGACTGAGCTCTCTGGGTCATCTGGGTCCAGGAACTTGATTTGAACAACCTGTTCCCAAACACCAACAGACCTTGGCACAGGTTGCCCAGAGAAGTGTCCGAGGGCAGGTTGGATGAGGCTTGGAGCAACCTGGGGTCGTGGAAGGTGTCCCTGCCCCTGGCAGGGGGTGCAGTGAGATGAGCTTTAAGATCCCTTCCAACCCAAACCATTCCATGAAGACATATCAGCAAAAGCCCTGCCAGCTAAACTCCTAGAGGTGTCCATGTGCCAACCCAGGGCACTGCAGCCCCTGTAACAGGGGCAAGTGTCATTCAGATTGTCTGGTGGATGAACCTGGTCTGGGGACACTGCAGTGCAGGGCACATTCAAGACTGAAGAATGGTAGAAAAGGGTAAATTGAGGTTGGGTGGTAACAGGGCTTTGCCTACATCATCCAGCACTACTTGTGTGGCTGCTCCTTAATGCAAAACAGGGAAACAACCAGCAATTAATGAGTTCTCCTGAGCTCATTTTGGTGGGCAAAAGCTCTCCTGCCCATATGTTTCCTCCTCCTCCTCCTGGGGACAGGCAGGAATGTTGTAGTTGAGAGGTTGTGTGAAGTTCGCTCTTCCTGAGAAGCTGCTCTTGCTTGGGCACGTCCAGAGGGGTGTCGTGGTTGAGCTGCTAAGCCCGTGGAGGGAGTGCTCCTCATTGCTCTTTGAGGACCCTGAGAGTGTGAAGCTGTGGGTGCTGTTGTGACTTGCTGGGAACACCAGAAATGGCTCTGCCTGTGCCCTCCCAGGCTACAAACTCTGTCCTACCCTACCCTGCTCCTCTGACTCAGCCCCTCCACCCAGCCCTCCCTGGAGAATTGCAAAACACACCATCTGTAAGATCTCCTGGTGTGCCCAGCATTTTGGGACAAAGCTGACGATGCCACTGCGTGTTAGAGGTCAGCCAGTGGGGGAAGGAGTGACTCCTTGGTGTGGCCTGGCTCCTTTGGTGGCAGCTCCTTTCTCACCTCATGACTAACTCTCTTGAGTCAAATGGTGAGAGAAGCTGTGGGCAAGTGACACCATCAGAGCTCTTGGAGGTAATGAAAAGAATAAATAAATTTTGGGGGCATGTTGCTAAAAAGAAATCACAGAAAGATACGCTTTGGACTAATTTCTTATGAATTTCCCTCTCCCTCTCCTCTTTCTCGCCTCTCTCTTTCCTCTCCCTCTCTCTCTCCTCTCTCTTTTAAATCGCTTTCTGTTTTTGTAACTAAAATTAGAACCAGAAATGCAAGTTAGAGAAAATTTCCACTTGGTTTATTTTGCATATGAAGACCTTGGCTTTCCTTTCCCCAGATCTTTAAATCCAGGCCTGGCACAAGCCTCTCATGAGCTCACCTGCTGCCACTCTCCAGTTCTCTGTTTTCCAATGTTTTTGCTCTTGAAAACAAACCCCAGACAAGCCAAGTGCCCCCAGGTCCCCAAACCAAACTGCTTTATAAATAACACCTACAGCACTGCAGTGCTTAGCCCTGAAAATGGTTAATCCACCCTTTCAGGTGGGCAAACCTGGTTCCGGAGGTATTTGAAGCTACTACCACTTTCCAAGCTTGTTTTTATTGCCCTTTGGCAGGTTCTATGCCTGGAAGTTTTATCTCCTTCACCACGCAGGAGTTCAGCAAGGCTGGGAAGGAGGGATCCAAACTAAGGTGTCATTAGCAGGTTATTTGGCTCTTAATGGGGGAGAAGAGATGCAAGATTCTTTTGGCGCAGTGGTACTTCTTTTCCCTCCAAAAAAAAAAAAAAAAAAAAAAAAGAGGGAGGAAAAAGGACTTTAATTGAAGCCTGCAATGTTGTATAAATGGAAGATCTAAGTTTTAATTGAAAAATAATTATAACCACTTAATCATTTTAAATGAGGGCTGTAATTGCAGTCAGTTCATAATAGCCAAATACAGACACTTAGATTCCCGCAATAAAGCAGGGATGGTACAGCTTGATTTGCTAATAGCTCTTCCACTTCTCTCCTCTTTTGTCTCAAAGATTAATTCAGGCAAGGGCTATTAGTGCCGTTAATTGGTTCTGCAATTTAGACCTTGTGCTGGTGAATGAGTGAGTGATGCAGACCCATCAGCCAATAATGTGAACACTTTGTCAATGTGTTGCTCATTGTCCGGCTCCTCAGAACTCCCCCGGCGGCTTCTCCGCCACCCAAGCCCGGCTCCCGGGGGGGATCAGGGGGAGCGGGGCTCCTCGGGGGTGAGGGATTCACTTAGCTTTAGATAGGTCACCCAGATGTCTTTGAAATCATTGCTGGCTTATGAATAAAATAATTAGGCAGCCAAGGCGTCCTCCTTGGCAGGGACAAATCCTGTATTCAGGAGGAATCTTCCCCTCTGTGCTGGAAGAAGGAGGTTCAGTGGGGTTGTGAGGGGTCCCCTTCCTTCGGGCAGCAGCACGAGTAAAGCCAGTGTAAATCACTAAAGTCACAGAGAACCACACAAACTCGGCTTTTTACAGATGTAATTTGCCACAGCATCAGTGATGGACAGAGGGCACAGCTGGGGGCGCAGCTGACAGGCCTGAAGTGTCAGGGCAGGGTCAGGTTGGATCTCAGGACAAGGTTCTTCCCCCAGAGGGTGGTTGGGCACTGCCCAGGCTCCCCAGGGCAGTGGGCACAGCCCCAAGGCTGCCAGAGCTCCAGGAGGGTTTGGATGATCCTCTGGGGCACAGGGGGTGACTCTTGGGGATGGGGCTGTGCAGGGCTGAGAATTGCACTGGATGATCCTTTGGTGCCTTCCAACTCAGCCTATTCTGGAATTCTTTGACTTGGAGCAGCCTGTGGTATCATTCCTTAGGAAGAGCACCCAGGGAAGGCTTTGCCCTTGACACGTCCATGTTGTGGGAGATAACTGAGAAGAGAAGGTGCTCTCACATCAAGTGGGTAAGTTCAGGTGGTCGAAGCAGTTCGATCCTTGGTTATTTTCACTGTGAGATGGTCTCAGTAGAGAAAACTCTCCTTCTGGTGACAGTTAGGAACTTTTTGCTTGGGAATGATGCTACGCATACACTCTTCTGGCTGTTGTGAGTTGGCAGAGTCCTTGAAATAAATGGATTGATGATTTGGACAAGATCTGTCCCCTTGCAGCACTTCCCACCGCGGGACCGACGTGCACCAAATGAAGTTGATGGAATACAAGGTGAATTTCTCCTTTGAGGTAATTTATTGAACACAATCCTTGGCTGCCAGGAGTCTTTTCCGTCTCCAGGTGAGTTGTGACAAACACAGGGAGTGTGTTTGTGCTCTGGCCTCGGGCTCTGTGTTTGGCTCTGTGATACTTTCCGTGATTAAGCTCTGTTGACCGATACCGACAGTAATGAACAGCCCCAACACGGGTGAGGTGTGTCACCAGCACTGGTATCGCTGCGCCCAAAAAAAGCTCAGGGAGGGAGAGTGGATTAGGAAAGCACATGAGTCACCAACACTGTTCTTTTGGGGAAAATGAGGAAAACAGGGTAATGTTACGTTTGAACCCGAGGACTGTTGGTGACACCTGTGGAGTTCTCTTTTCCCTGGTTGGTTAATTTTGGGCATTAATTTCATGAATGATGTGTAACAAAATTCAGTATTAGGCAGAACATTTTCAGAATTGATAACTGAGAGTCTGGGATAAATAATCTTAAGTGAGAGTGACATCTCCCTCATGGATACTCTCTGATGACTGGTTAGAGCTTCAGGAACAGCGTTGCTCTGCTTTGGGAGTGGGAATGGACTGGGTGACTTCCCAGAGTCCCTTCTAGCTTGCTTGGTTCCTCTCGAAACAGATGCAGAGCCAAAATAATCTCTAGGAGCCCACCACTGTGTCCCCACAAAAGGTTGGATCTTCTTCAGAAGCAGCTTCACCGGGAAGTCCTGGAGACACTTCAGACCAAGGATCTGGGAGAGACCCTTGAGCAAGGGGGAGTGTAGCCAGATGACAGTGGCCACTTCTTCGTGCTCCCTGATGAATTTCCACTTCCACCACCTGAATGTCACCTCACTGAGCTCCACTTCTTCTGAAGGTCCCTTCTTGAACCCTCCACGTGCTGGGTGTGAGTCTGGCACTGCTGAATCAGGGCTCATCATCTCCTCCCACCCACGGGGAGCAGCTCTCCTACACATTCCCATTTACTCTCCAACCACAAGCAGGTACCAGCGGAAAACTGGGCAAGGAAGGAGGTTTTGAGGGATAGAGCAGAGAAGTCATTACCCAACAAAGTGATTGTCTGCACCAAGGCCAGGTCTCAGGGTGCTCTTCTCTTACAGCAGATCTGCCTTGCCCTCTTTCTTTGTCCATCTAAACAAGTCCCAACTCACATTTGGATGAGGGGTTTAAAGCAATAGTGAATGAGGAGAGGATATACAGAGACTCTTCTATTTATTTATTGCCCTTGGTCCTCCCACAGCAAAGTACAGGTTTCACCATTCACTCCTCAGCAACTGCTGCCTTTTCCACGTGCTCCCAGCCTGACCTCCCCACCAGCAGGGTCCACCCAAACACCAGTGCCTGCCCTTTGCTGTGTGACACCCTCTTTTACACACTAAGCTTGGCTTAAATGTTTTGGTCAAGCAAACGTCCCCAGATAAGAGGCACAGTCATAAACCATGGAATCCTCCAGGTTGGAAAAGCCCTCCAAGATCATCGAGTCCGACCATTCCCCAGCACTGCCAACCCACCACTAACCCATGTCCCCAGGTGCCACATCCACAGGGCTTTTAAATCCCTCCAGGGATAGGGACTCCACCACTGCCCTGGGCAGCTGTGCCAGGGCTGGTTCAATCCCTGGATGAGCCATTCACTTAATAGTTGGACTTTGATGATCCTTGTGGGTCCCTTCCAACTTGGAATGTTCTGGGATTAAGTAAACCCTTTCCATGAAGAATTTTTTTCCAGTATCCAACCTAACCCTCTCCGTTTGTCTCACAAGCATCATCCTTGCCAGGGAGGGAATCGTCTCTCCATAATTTTTATCCGTTTCATCTAATTTAGGCACCTCTGTGCTTGTTCTCCCGGAGCTCAGAGTTGCCCCTGCGGGATCTCTCCACTGGCTATTCAGAGGGATCTGCCAGTCCCTGTGGGACCTGTGCTGGCTGCACCTCTGCCTGGAGGGAGAAGGTAAACAGAGAGCAAGGCGTTCTCGTAACAAACGGCTCTTGGTACCGGGCGAGGGAAAATTATCTCACCAGAAACAGATAAAGGGAAGGGGAGGTTTGTGTGGTGCCAACCAGGCCTCTCCTGACTCCATCGGTGACGTAGGCACTGCCTCCAGCTAAAAGTCCCCTGTGCCCTGGCTGCCTGCCCCAGACCCGGCTTGCCGAGGCTCGTGCTCGCCCAGGACCTGCCCGCGGAGCGCCTGGCACCATGTCCGTCACCATCTGCCAGTCCATGGGCTTCGTGGTGTCGGCTCTGGGCATCGGGGGCATCATTGCATCCACCTGCATGGACCAGTGGAGCACTCAGGACCTGTACAACAACCCAGTGACCGCCGTGTTCAACTACCAGGGCCTGTGGCGCACCTGTGTCCGGGAGAGCTCCGGGTTCACGGAATGCCGTGGATACTTCACCATCCTGGGGCTGCCAGGTAGGGCCTGCTGGCTCAGAGGGCACAGGGGTGGGAGGGCACCTGCCAGAAGCTCCATGGGAGGGGTTGTAATGGGTGATTTCCAGTGCAGAGCGGGAACCCCGAATTCCAGCCAGAAAGGATCTCAGGTGCTCCCCCTGTTTGGATAACAGGTCCCTTGGAGAGATCTCCACCCAACCCCCCTCCCATGGCCAAGCTACTTTGTCCTCACCAGAGTGGGGAGGTTCAGCACAACTCATCGCAGCTGATTGTGGATCATGTTCCTGAGGTGTTGTCCAGAGGCCGCTCCGTGGGGCGACCCGTCCCCTGCACCATGGTGTGGATTCCTCCTATAGAATTCCAGCTGTGTGGCTTCCCACCAGAAGCCACTAATATTGTTGTCATTGGAGAAGATCCTTTTCTAAGAGGATATGTCACAGTTCGGCTCACTGTATTTCTGGATGGGCTAACACCACCAGGCTGGATTTCCCCCTAATTCTCCTTTGGTTCCAGTTTTTTTTCTTCCATGGGAATCATTCGTTCCTGGGCTGGTTGTACCCAGAGTATCTCGGGGGGCAAACAATTAGGTTACAACAGGATTATCTGAGGGTTTTTCTGGCCTTAATACAGTGAGAAAAAAGGCACTTAGACTGTTATACCCATCTGGCCTCTGCTTTGACACAGCGAGGACGGAGGGAAGAGCTGGTGTCTGGTGTTGGTTGTGCTGCAACATCCCAGTGCAGGTGCCAGGGCTGCATTTTCCTAGAAGGCGACGAGCCTGATCCTGCCTGGACATCCAAAGAAGGGTGTTTGTGCAGGGCTTGTGTTCCATCACAGTCAGCAAAGCTGAGCAGCTTCCCCAAGGGAAAACTCATGGAGCAAAGAGCAGGACAGGTTGGTAAAACTTGACTCCAGCAACTAATTACTGGTTTAATGGTTGGACTCGATGATCTTAGAGGTCTTTACCAACTCTTCATGGTTCTATGAAAAGATTAAAGTTCCCACATGAAGAATAAATTGAAGTGTAAAACCCAAATCCTCTCCACGCACAGATACACCCACAACACGCTGCAGAATTGCCTCAATTCTGTGGCTCTGAAAGCTTAAAATGACCAAAAATATGACTCCAAGGAAGAAACAATTAAACTTTTCAAGTGTTCAGCTCTGGGAACTGCTTTAATCTTTGAGGAAACCAGACTGGTTGAGATTTGGGGGGTTTTGTTCTTTCCAAATACCTTTGTCACTAAGCTCAGCATTACAGCAAAAAGAAAAAAAGGGATTTTTTGGCCATTCCCAAACTTCCAGACTGGTGTCTGTAGGGTGGGTGTTCGCTTTCTAAAATGGAAATGTTGGGGAGGGTGGATTTCCTGCATGAGCAGGATTTTCCTGCTTTTAGACAGGCTGTGGGCGTTCAGTCTGTCCGTGTCCCTGCCCGTGGCAGGGCGCTGGAATTAGAACGTCTTTAAGGTCCTTTCCAACCCTGTGATTCCATGATTCTGTGATTCCTCACCTACGTCCCACAAGCTCCATAGATTCCTCCCAGCCACCACAGAAATGAGCATCCTATCCTAAATATCAGGATTCAGGTGTGTTTCCCAGGTGTGTTTGCCGGGTTTCTGCTGCCACCTACAAAAAGGGATTTAAAACACCCCTAAAAAAGACATTTAAAAGACCCCCGGTAAAGAAATTTAAAATAAATCTAAAAATAAAGGTGGGTGGGTGCCTGAACCCCCCCAAATTTGCCATCTTCACCCTCAGGGCTGTTGGGGAGCTGTTCCCTCCCCTTGGTGTGTGGGGATATGAATATTTATGTGCTTTTTGTGACCGGTGTTATCAGCTCTGCCCTACAAAATGAGGTGGAATTTTTTCCTTTCTTTTTTAATGAATTCTTCAGAAGTCCCCCCCTCTCTGCTCCTGTTTTCCCCTCCTGTTATATATTGTCTGACACTTCCCAGTCTCTGGAGAAGCCACAAACCCACTCTCCCCACCGCTGTGTTTTATGGATTGGCTCCATCTCCCAAATCCATCTGCTCCTAAACGGCGTTTCTTCCCACCCATCACCAGCAAAGAGCAACTTTATCCCAATCAGAGTGTGGGAAAATGAGGCTAAAAAATCAAATTATTAATTTTTTAAGATCTTGTTCAAGAGCTCCATCCTCATGTTTATTTTCACCTCGCTGCACCTTGTTTGCCATTAAACCCCCCTCTCCACCCACCTCATAGTTAATGGTTTGTCAGCATTTCCATTACAAACCCCTATTTATTATTCTGACAATGGCAATTTATATTGGGAACAATAGTGCCAGGGTGAATAAAAATAATAGGACTCTCACAAACAGCGAGGTGACCTGAGCACATGGAGGAAGTTTTGCTTTCCGAGGGGTTTTTTTTGCCTCAATCCCTCACTCCCATAGCAAAGATTAAACCTGTCTTGCCCATCATCTATCTTCAGTTTGGTTGGGAATTTTAATTTCAAATAGATGGGGGAAAAAAATCAAGATAATAGACGAAAATGAGAAATAACCCAGCTTCTTTGCTGCTCAGCTAATAAACAGTCGGTCTCTGGTGGAATATATCACTTGAGAACTGAACCTGCTTGCTCTGATTTGTCTTTCTCTTGTTGTTTTTTGCTGCTCGCTTTGGTATGTGAGGGTGTGGAGGACACAGCTGGAATCCGAACACACAAATAAGGCACAAATAGCAATAGCTGAGCTCGGGCAGAGGTGGTGGTTTCACCTCGTGTGGAAATCAAGAGGCACTTTCTGCCAAAAGGAGCATTTTCCAGTTGCTTCCAAGTTTGCTAAACTGCAAGAACAAGGGCAGTGATTTTCCTGTTTGTTCTTGGTGTCTTTTTTGTCCAGCTTAGCGAAGCTGCTTCAGCCATTTTTGAGGAGGCAGTTTATTCCCTTTTGACCCTTTCAGAAGGGCTGAGGCAACAAAAGTCTGGTGGCTTGAAAGAGAAGAATATTTTTGCTTTTCCAACAGCAAACTTTGAAAGCCTGAGAGCAGCCTGTTAAACTCCTCCAACCAGTAAAAATTCAATGTTGGAGGGATCAGAGTGAGAACAATCCATGGGAATGTAACCATGACTTCTCCATAACACAACTGCTCTCACCTGGCTGCTGAAAGAGGGTGGCAGATGGATCTTCCTTAGGAGAATTCATTGGCTTCTCTGGGTTTTCTTCCTTCTTCATCAATGTTCTGACAAGGTTTTCTTTGATTTCATACAACCAACACACATTCTGTGGCAAAACCCTTGCTTTTGGAGACAGGGCATTCCACCAGCCAAGGAAACAGCATCTCTGCTCCCTGGAACTCTTTCATGCCCAAAGTTTGCCAGTTTGGGGGCTGTTGATGACCTGTCGTAATCCTCCCCTGGTGGTGGCCATAGGAAAGTCTCTTCCAAGTCATTTTTGCTGCTTGAAATCCTTTAACCCAGTCGGTTCAGCTCTGAATTTTGAAATATCTGCAGGTAACTTCTGTAACCTTCTTGAAGCCTTTGGAGACCAAGTTTTGTGCACAGAAGGATTTAGGTGGCCCACAGAGGGGATGGAGACCTGACATAAACCTACCAAGGGCAAATGTGGGGCTGTCGTGGGTTTGTACTCACAGCAGGAGCTGAAGGAGGTGTGGGGATGGGGGAAGAGCCAATGGGAGACCCTTAGAGGTGTCTTGTGCACCCCAACCCCCAGTGACACTTGGGGTGGGAAGAGGTGGCAGTGAGCTGGGTGTCTCCTTCTTGGAAAGGGACCTTCGTGCTTTTATACCATGAAAAGGTGAGAGACAGAGAAAAAATATCCTAAAGGATCTGGGATGAGGGCCAGAAGAGGAGCAAGGCAAGGGAAATCCAAGAGGCTGTGGAGATGTGGGGCTGGGATACAGCTCATAGGCATGTAGGGCACTGTGCAGCTTCATGGGCCACCTCAAAGTACCCTCTGGACCATCTGAAGATGAATGGGGTGGATCTGAGCTGGGATGGGGTCCATCCATGACCCCCTGTCCCCACTGAGCTCTAGAAAGGCCTTACAGCCCTTCTCCTGGTGGGCCACACGCTCCTGGAGCCCGTGGTTGTCCCAGCAATGGAGAGGCAGGAGGAGAAGGGTGGGTGCGCTTGGGCTGGGTCTGGACAAGCTGGAATGGTGTGAACAACTGGCTGGGTGTGAGTTATATTTGCAAATTTGAAAGCAAACATGAGCTGTAGGTGATTTTTGTGGGAGAGGCAGCGATAACATTCCGGGGTTGCCATGGGCCCCAGGAACGGTTTGAGATAACGGAGAGTCAACGCCTGGGCAGATCAAATAAGTACGAGCTGAAAGAAAGGGGGCAGAGGGGAGTGGTCACAAAGTCCCCTTCCTCCTCCTGGTTTGGGTAAACCGCTGGAGATGTCCCAATACTCATGGGAACCCTGTTCTCTGCTCCTTGGGGAGGAAGCTTGGCCTTGGCAAGAGCTGTGTTCTCACCAAGCCCCTTCCCAGCATTTCCCGGGAAACCCCCTGGCCCAAGCTTTCAAGCACCAAGCTGGAGACCAATCCATCTTGGAGAGAGATCCCCATCCTTCAGCCACTCCTGGCTGTGGATATTTCCCAGAGGTGGCTGGAGAGGAGCATCAGGTTGTGGTAAAGGTGCTTAGACTTGTCCTACAGCTTTCCTGTCACCCAACAACCTCTTGGGGTGGGCTCTCAGCCAACAGCCCAGATCATCCCAGCTGACCTTCTGTTATCTGGGAAAATGGGATGATGAGTTTTTGCAAAGGGGAACATATTTTATCCCTGAGTAGTTCAGAAACAACAGTTAAAAATAAGCTTAAAATCAGAATATTTGAGAGAGGCAGAGGGGGAAGGGGTGGGATGGAAACAAGTTTGTGCTTTGTCTTCAGAACTTCGCTTCAACCAACCACTGAGGGAGGTGTTTGTGGGAGCTTTGACTTCCCACTGTTTCCAAGTGTGATGCTGATCAGAGCATGAGAAATGGGGAACAGCAAATGCTGGGATGGCTGGATAACACCTTAGCCAATATTTTTAGGGATGAGCAAACAGAACCCCCCCAAACCACAATAACTCTTCAAAGATGAACCATGTGGAGAGCTGGGCATGGCTGGGTGTTTGTCTGACTTTTAGCTCAGGGCTGCAGCATGACCATCACCACCAAAATTGCTTTTTCAGCTCCATTTTTGGGGGAGCACACATGAGGCTTCAGTGGGGAATACATGACCCTGTGCTGGTTTATCTTCTTTGGAGACATGATTCTGGCCCTCCAAATCCAAGCCAGGCTCATCCACATGGGCTTTCCTGGGGACTGTTGATGATATTTTTGGGTTGCTCTGGGGTTTAGATGCCCCTAAGTAAGAGGGTTAATGAGAAGCAGCATCTCATGTCAACAGGAGGAAATTATGTCCCCAAGGAAAGGTGAGTGAGGTGACAAACTGGGTGGCAGACCCTGGCTCAGGGCACATCCAGGGGATGTCCCTCTTTCCAGTTTGTGTCTTGAGGGGACCAATGGAGCTTGGGATGCAAAATGGTGGAGGTGGAGAAGAAAAGGTTGGCTTGAAGAGCTGCTCCAGCTGCATCCAGCTGAAACCAGCAGAAAGGGTTTGAGGAAGGAGTGGTGGCTCTGAAAAAAAAAAAAGGTTTGCCCTTTTAATTCTCCCCCTCCCCTTTCCTTTTTCCTCCCCAGGGGTTATTTTGAGCTGTGACCAGTCCGTGGGTTTCGTTTCTTTGTGCACTGTTGCACACTCATGGTGCAGGGTGACCCCACCCCTGGGATAGGGGTTGTATCCCAGAGGAATATCTGTTCCTCTGACGTGGTTTGAAGAGATTCAGCCCGGGGAAAAAGGGATGTTGTCTCTTATCACCAGACAGCAATAAGGAAGAAGACGAGTCCTGGGGCTTGGGAAGGAGTGGAGTCATCCTGGAGAGCTGCTGAGGAGCATCAGGGTTTGGGTACAACCAGCTTTTCTGGGCTGGGACACAGTTCTGGCTGTGGGACCACAAAAGATGAGATGGAGAACTAGCCACATTACTTTTTATAACCCTTTTTGTCCTCCTGGCTTCCAGGTCCTCCCCATCGCTAGTTGTCCCCCCAGCTTCTAGGTCCTCTCCAGCCTTGGTTTATCACAAAGATGAGCAGTGTTATCATCCAAGGTGAGCAATGTTAGCCATGTGCCCTCTCCCTCACAGAGGATAAGCAGTTCCTACGCCCTCTGGTTCTCAAGGGCTCCCTTCTATGAGTTTTGTTTACCTTATTTTTTTGCTGGTGACTTTGCATATGTCAGAACCAGCCCTTTGTCTGATAGAAACTTGCCAAAGTGGGTGAAAATTAGGAAATTTGAATAAAACTGCTGGAAGCAAAGACATCTTGTGCCCGGCCCGGTGATGGCTGCGACTTGTGGCCACTCGACACGGAATTGTGCTCTGGCTGCTACACATCTCTGTGTGCTGCCCACCAGCTTGCACAGCCCCACAAGCCGAAGGGGTGTCCTGGGAGGTGGTTCTCCGGGAGGCAGAAGCAAAATCCAAGGTGTAGGAACCCCCTTGTAACTTCTACATGCACAGAAACAGCCTCTCCTCTCTTCCTCGTGGCTTCCACATGGCTTCACCCCCACGGTGTTGGTGGTGCCTGTGGCAGGGAGCGGGACCAGCTCTGGTTCAAGTGGGAGTTTATTTCTAGGTCAGGGCTGAAGGGAATCAGTGGAGGGGAATATTAGATGGGAAGGGATGAGTGTGAAGTCTGGAAGGTCCTTGTATCTCACTGGGCTCTGTTGGCAGTGCCACGGTGGGTTTATATTGCTCCTCTAAACCCAGCACTTCTCCCTTGTGCAGAGGAAATGAATTTCCTATTTTTTACCTCCCCACCCCTTTTCCAGAGCCATCCCTCCAGTCAGTACAGACAAGCACCTGTAAAAAGGCCACTTCTCAATGGTCCCTGTGCTCTCCTCCCTCCCACGTGGGTTTCGGTGGGCCCACGTGTTGGCTGGTGGGATGTGGGCGGGTGAAGAGCTGGGCTGGAGGAGCTTTGCTGGACTCTTGTCTTGGTGCCTTGGGTTGTGCCATGATCAGCATCCCACACAACCTCAGCGATGCTCCAGGGGCCTGCAAGGAGCAGCCATGTCCTTGGGATGAGCTGGTGGCCCCACACCCTCTCCCAGAGCCCACCACTGGTGTCCCTGGTTGTCACTGTGCCTCTTGTGGGGACACCTCCATGGGTGCTGGGCGTAGAGATCCCCCATATTGGTCTGGTGGCATAAGCAGAGGGTGGCCTGGGGTGAATTCCCTGGGAACACAGTCCTTCCTTGTGCCAGGGAGGCAGGAGGAGCCCGAGGGGCAGCGCAGGGTTTCTGTTTGGGGCCGGCACAGGACCCAAGTGGGTTACTCAACACTCAGCAGAGGGTGGCTGCTCAGAGCGGGAAGGACAAGCACTCTAAAGGACAAAAGCTCATATCTACAGCCCTGCCAGCACAAACCTCCCCAGCCAGAGTGAAACTGGACTATCTTGCAAAAACACTTTGAGCAAACAGCGCTCCATGGAAAGCATCTGATAAGGGCAGCTGCGTTTCTGGTGGCTCGGGCGAGAGGACCTCGCTGCTCCCATTAGTGCTGCCGCTCCCCCAGGGCCATCTCGCTCCTCTCTGCGGGGACACAGCATGTCCACCACCCTGTGCCAGGTGATGGGCTTCCTGGTGGCGTCGCTGGGTGTCACCGGGACCATCATGGCCACGGCCATGGACATGTGGAGCACACAGGACCTGTATGACAACCCGGTCACCGCCGTCTTCCAGTACCAGGGGCTGTGGAGGAGCTGCGTCAGGCAGAGCTCCGGCTTCACCGAGTGCCGGCCCTACTTCACCATCCTTGGGCTGCCAGGTAGGGGCTGAACACCCTCCAGGTTTGACCCAGGGCCCTTCCTGTAGCTCTGCACAGTTCTCATCCAAAAATGAAGTAGTAGGAGCAGGTATCTTACAGGACTTTGGGAGGAATAACGTTTCCAGGCTACTCGGTGTAAAAATGTGTGTGTATTTATTGCTGAAATGATACCTTTACTCAGTGGAAGTTACAACTTGGAGAAACTTGGAGCAACTTGTGGGTGACTTCTGGATGAGCATCACAGGTTCAGGCATAAATCAGCCCAGCTCCCGTGATGTGAGGGGAGCGAGGGTGTTTAAACTCCCAGGTATTGTCCCTTTGAATGGGAAACCAAGGAAAACAGCTGCATGGAACTGTGTGTTGTCAGAGACTAGTGAAAAGGACTGGTGTTTCCAAAGGGAAAACTGGAATTGGAGAAATCCACCTGTGAGCAGGAAGGGTGAGGAGCAGGGGAAGGTGTGTTGGGTCACTTCACATTGCCTGGGGAGGGTTAGTGCTACAGCACTCGATTGCAGAGGGGTGTTATTTTCCTGTTTGCTTGCCACTTTTACCAAAAGAGCTGTTTTCCCCCTCCCACTGCATGGGAGGGTATTCCAGCGCTCCCGGCCCACGGGAGAGGAGCAGCCAGCCTGGCCCTCCGTGCCAACCTAGGAGCGCTGGTGCCAGCCAGCAGGAAACGTGGCCCTCGGAGTGCTTTTGGTGCCCAAGAGCAAATAGATGTAAGCAATAAGTGCTGCCCACAGGCCTTCTGACTGGAGCATGTCACGGGTTCCAGCCCTATATCCTTAGGGATGCCAACCTGGTTTCCCTCTGGGAAGCTTTGCCGAGGACCAGGGTTTGCTTTTTGAGGAAAGCCCGTGACCGTCCCGAGGGGTGAGATGGAGTAAATGTGTCTCTGTGTCTCTTCAGGATTGCTCAGGCCACTTCTTTCCCATTTGGAGGAGCAAACCTGATATTTAGAGTCCATTTTCCTATGGCACCATTTGTTTCAAGGAATAACAAATATATTGATCAAATTATATACATGTAAATGTCAATCACTACATATATCTTTGGAATGCTGTGTGTGGGTGATTGGTTTTCAAAGAGCAATGATACAATGGTAACCATCCTTTTGGTGTCAATTTATCTTAATCCAGATTTTACATTTTAAGTTATTTTTAGGTAATACGACAAATACGCAAAGCACTCACAGGCAATTTCTGTTGTGTCTTAGAGATATTCTGTCAGTTTGGGTCTTTATGTGTCCATTTAATTGATGAATACCTTAAAACATAAGCAAAGAATGCCCCTGTTGGAATTCGGTTAACTGAAAGACCTCATTTTTTCCCCTAAACTTTCTATATCCCATCAATCATCCGTGGTCATAAAGTCAGATTTCCTTTTTTTTAATTATTTTTAATTTTGTATCAGCAACAGAAATGGAGGGGATCTTTAGTTTAAATGACTTTAAGTTGTTTTACCTCGCTCACCTCTCACTGCTCTGGGGAGAAAGATGACTCTCCGGTTTCCCTTACATCTGGAAAGCACAGTGATGCAAACTGTGGTTTCAGATCACTGGCATTTATTTCGGTGAAGAGACTTGAGTTTTTGCTATTCCCTCGTTGTGGGACACCATCCCTTTGTATAGAAATCAGGTGTGCAGGTATGGAGCAAAGTTTATTTTTGTTTTATTTGTTTAGTTTTATTTTTATGCAAAATGTTTACCCCAAATCCCTGTAGTTTCTGTGCTTGCCCTAAACTCCAGGGCTCTTTGCTCCTCAGACCATTTCTTTTCCTCACTCTCCTATTTTGTTTGTATAAACCCTTCCACTTCTTCCTCCCGTGGGAGGTCATTCACCTCTGTTCAGAGGACTTTCAGTGGAAATTCACTTGAAATCTCAGTGCTCACTTTCCAAACACCTTCAAGTCCCAGGAGCCTTCATGCCGTAGCACACCTGGGAGAACTTTCTTCTCCTTCCCATCCCTTGGTGGAGATGGTGCCTGTCTCAGGGAGACAGGAATGGCTATTTGGCACTTTTTCTCTTGTGTCCTGCTGTGTTTCACTCCCTCCCCTTCCCAACAGCTCCTTTTTTTCTTGGAGATTCACCAACTTGGACTTCAGCGCTCCAGCAGAAGTGTAACATCCTTGGCTTGGCCTCTTATGTCAATCCATGGGCACCCGAGGAACACCTCTCCTGGGAACCAACAAGATCTCTGTGAGATCTTAGCTTAGGGTCCCCTCTTGACGGGTTGAAAACACCTCAGTGATAACACCAAGGAACCACAAAGGTCTGTAGGAGACACCCGGGAATGACTGTTTTAGAGACGAGGAGCTTCTTCAGGATCCATAATGTTGGGTTATCAGCCTCTCCTGCCTGCCCTGAAACAAAGGCAGCTGCAAAGGAACTTCAGTGGTTGTAAAGGCAAATGAGATTGAGCTTTTCTTCTCTTTGCAGCTTTTTGTGCTTCCCATCAGGTGCTGCCGAACAACCTTTGCGGGCTGATAAGGCGTATCCGCAGCTCCTTGTTCTCTGATGGAGAACAGCTAATGAGCTCGCACCTGGGGGCTGATGAATGGCAGATTGAAAATCCCAGGCTCGTTAGCACTTGTTATCAGCCGATAAGGGCAAATTGAGTCATAAGAGGCAGCCCCGGTGGGACTGCCGGTGGGTATTCCCAGCCTGTGGTGTGGCAGGGCGCCTGTTTCCGTGAGCGCCGCGGTGCCAGCGCGGGGCTGCTCGGGGTGCTGCTGTCCCACAGGCCCCCCAGCACCCACCCCTGCCCACCCTTCTCCCACCTGTGCAAAGCCAGCAGAGTCTGCTCCGTGCTCCCCGGGCGCCCAAAGGGGTGACAGCCAGGCTGAGGAAGTCCCTGGGGCTGCAGGACGCTCTCCTGCCCTTCTCACCCCGCCAGGAGCCCACGTCACCTTCCCCGGACAGGGACAGGCGTGCCCGGGGAGCATCAGAGGCAAAGCCCAGGGGCTGGGAGAGCTCGTGGGAGGGCAAGAGAAGGCTGCAAAGTGTCCCGGCCAAATCACAACAGTCCTTGAAATGCTTTCGGCCACCCCCTCCCAGTGCTGCCGCCTCCCTGTCTCTGCCAGGGAGAGAGAGAAGTGTCTGGGGCCAGCTCTGGATTGCAGGAAAGATGGGATGTGTGCCACCTTATTAGAGAATCACCTTGGTATTCACATCCCCCTTCCCCCTCCACTTCTCTGTTTTTAAAGGTGCAAGTTTTTCTTTGATTTTCCCTTTACTTTTCTAGGGAGTCTTGAGGGTTTTTGTTGCCTTCAGCCCTCAGCTCCCTCAGGAACAACCCACCAGCATCCCAGCCTGCTTCCGAACAAGCATTCCCGCCTCATGGCAGGCTGCTGGACAGATTCAGGGCAGGGGCATTTGTGTGTTGCATTAATGAACATGGACGGTTTTATACAGGACTGTTACGAATAACCATGGAAGGGATATGGGGAGAGAGATTGTTGCCAAAGTTTTGTTCATGTGCAGTGTTTGTCAAGATGATTTTTCCTCTTCTCGTGTGCCCTGTGCTTTCCTGTGAATCAGGAACATCCAAAACTGCGTTTGGAGTCATGCAATAGCTGGAAGTATCGTGGAGAGCTGGGTGGAGCTGTCTGCTTTTATTGCTGTTTAGGGATTAAGAATAAGGGTGTTTTCTTAATCAACTTAGTAATGAAACAATTCATGCTTATCTCAGCTTCCCACTAACTCTTCTCCATGAATTTCAGCTGAATGAACCATGAGTGATGAACAGTCATAAAAAATTCTGTCTAAGCCATCAAACTCCTTGGGAAGCTGGAGGCAAACAGTCCCGTTCCAGAGGCACCCCAGATAACACTCAAGTGCAAATCCAGTGCCTGTTTTCCAAGGTTTTCTTCTTTAATACTTACATTTTCAGACAGAACCAGCCTTTAAAATTCTCCCAGGCTCTGACAGGTCTCTTGTCAGTCACTGCCCGTGTCTCCCTTTGTCCTGCAGCCATGTTCCAGGCAGTGAGGGCCCTCATGATTGTGGGCATCGTCCTGGGCATCCTCGGCCTCCTCGTGTGCATTTTTGCTCTAAAATGCATCCGCATTGGGACCATGGAGGACTCTGCAAAAGCCAACATGACTCTGACCTCTGGCATCATGTTCATTATTGCTGGTAAGTGGGTGGTGTCCTGTCTTCCATGCAATTGAGGATGGGCAAGTCCTCGTGCAGGTACTCTGGAGCCACCCAAAGCATCGGTGCTCTTGTGGAGTTATTGGCATCTATCTTCCAGCTTGGCCTCCTGGGGTCAAGTGGTTTCTACCTCTGCTTAGTAAAAAAAACACCCCAGAAACCAGAAGTTTGTATGGACAGGACAAGGAAAACTTGAAAAAACAGCCCACAGATGGAAAGGAAAACATCTCTCTTAATTTGTTATGTATATGTTGTTGTCATGTTCTATTTTATCCTTTATTTATGTATCATATTTTTTTACAAGTTTCAGGCTTCATAGATAATAATTTTAGGGTTTTTGTAGCTCAGCTTGTAATTTTAAATACCTTGGGTCATCAGGAGGGGCTGAAGGAATGCCCAGTGTGCCCAGCTACCTCACAATTTTAAATGCTTAACACATCACTTACAGCTTTTCCTACTTTATTTTTTCTGAGATAGTAATCAAATCAAATCCATATCCTAGTGAATGGAAGGAGAACATCCCTATTTAAAATCCTTAAAATCCCAACACTTAACTTTTTCTGGGATATAAGACATACAACACAAAGGTATTTCATAATTACAAGTTGGAAAGAGGAACAACATTCTGCAACACAGCTCTAATTTTGCACCTTAAAACTGTCATTTCAGAATCATGGAATCACAGAATGGTTTGGATTGGAAAGGGACCTTAAAGACCATCTCGTTCCAAACCCCTGCCATGGGCAGGGATGCCTTCCACTGGACCAGGCTGCTCAGTTTTACTCCTTTGAGTCAGCGGGTTGAGAATTTGGGCAATTAGAAAATCCCACTCATGCATTCCTGAAGATGTGACCGGCTCCTGGGATGGGACATCCCTTGGTTGCCTTCCCCCATTTCAAAACAAGGTCCCCAATCTCAGCTGGTGAGGAGTTGGGCCCCCATGTGCCTGGTGGGCCTGGCCCTTGGTCACACCTCTGCGAGCTGGAGGTTGTTTCTTCCTCCAACAAGGGGGAGGAGTATTAAAGGTTTGCTCAGACCTCCCCAGCGCTCTGAGGAATTGTTCTGGGAAAGATGCAGAGGTCTTGGTGGATGTAGTAATGATAAATAGGACTTTGGATGCCCAGAAGATCTGGAGTCCATACATTTGGGCAAAAAAATCCTCACATGACAGTTTTGTTTTGTTCCTCCTTCCACAGTGTCTAAGGCCAGGTTGGATGGGGCTTGGAGCAACCTGGGCCAGTGGAAGGGATGGAATGAGATGAGCTTTAAGGTCCCTTGCAATCCAAACCATCCTGGGGTTCCATGTTCAAGTGTCCTATGAATTCCTCTGCCAAGGAAAACGGGGTCCCCAGGGCTGGGCATCGCTGTGATCCCTTGTGCACATGGATGGAAGAAGTTCCCACCTCTTGAGGCTGGGCTTCCAGACCTGGCAATGAACCAAATGTATCTCCTTTTCCCCAGGGCAGAAGAATGTGTCTTCCCACTCAAAAAAAAAAAAAAAAATTCTAGCAGGGAATCTTTTGTCCGTGTTTGTCACTGTAAAACAAATCTTTAACACTGAACTATTGGATATTTTCAGCCGCTGAAATTATCTGTTTGTTAAACTCATTTTCTGTGAGAAAACACATCAGGAGAAAGATTCCTGCTGGGATGATTTGGGCCTGTGGAGGGTGACGCTGCATTGCTGCTGTTGGAATTGTAAATGCAAGGAAATCCCGGCAGAAAAGTGTAACATGTTGTGTTCCTGAAGGACACAGAGCAGCGTCTCACCTTTCCAGAGCTGGAAGGTGCTTCCCCAAGACCACAGGTGACTTCTGAACTGTGTGGGTCTCAGCCTGTCCTTCTCTCTGATCCAGGCCTGTGTGCCATCACTGGCGTGTCCGTGTTTGCCAACATGCTGGTCACAAACTTCTGGATGTCCACCACCAACATGTACCAGGGGATGCAGAACGTCCAGAACAGGTGGGTGGTCAGCTGGCTTAGGGTGCTCCATGGTGGGAATCTCTCTCAGGGCTGCAGCCAGAGGAAAGATACATCTGGGAGTACGTTGGGATGGTCGCAGGGCGTGGAAGATTTAGTCCCTTAGGAGATAAAGTCTCTTACCTGCACCGGAGATGTTGGCTGGGATGTCTCTGCTCATGCAGCTCAAGAAGGAGGTGGAGAGTCCATTGAGGGACTTCTGGGAACTTCTGCAGGGCTGGGGGAGAGGGGACGACCCTCAGTGCGTTCCAGGGGGAGCAGCCTGGCCCCTGCCCCAGCCCTGACCACGTCTGTGTCCTGCAGGTACACCTTTGGCTCAGCCCTCTTCGTCGGATGGGTGGCTGGTGGCCTGGCCCTTGTGGGAGGCATCATGATGTGCCTGGCTTGCAGAGGGCTCATTCCAGAGGAATCCCGGTAAGCTGAGCTGTGGGAGACATGGGAAGGTGCTGCCTGAAACCTTGGCTGTTGGGATAGCAACCAACCAGCACAGGATATGCCTGTGAGATCCCCATCACAGCAATTACTGTGATGGTGGAATCACAGGATCATTTAGGTTGGAAAAGACCATCCAGTCCCGCCATTAACCCAGAACTACATCAGGTCCACCAATACATGTTTATTTATTTGCCCTTTATGGGTCAAGAGGGACCATTTGCCTTCCCTGACTGTGTGACTTGCACACAAAAAGAGCAGGAGAGAGACCTTAAAAGTTAAAATTTGCAATGTGCTGGTTAAGACAGGCCCATTAATTGCAGCTTCATTGGCAAGGTGCACAGCGGATCATTAGAATGTGGAGACTGCATCAGCTGACCTATGATTTAGGTAGAATCATAGAGGGTTTGGGTTAAAAGGGACCTTAAAGACCATCTAATTCCAACCCCCTGCCATGTGGGACACCTCCCACTAGACCAGGTCGGTCCAAACCCCATCCAACTCTTGAACAATTCCAGGGACGGGGCAGCCACATCAGGTAAAATTTTGTACACCTACATTAGCTGGTTGTTGTAGGTGGGTCTTACCTCAAGCAAGGAATTACTGATGAGAAGAAAGGCAAAAATTCATGGAAAAACCAGGAAAGAGACTTGCAGCCTGTCCATGGCTGGCTGGCTTTGGGCTCGTTGAGTGTCTCCAAGCGATGACACAGCATGAAGTTGCCCAAAATCCAGGAGCAAACAGGAACAGAGGGTGCCAGGTCGAGTGGTCACAGCCCCCCCAGGGCCTGATGGCACCTTTTGTGTCTCTTCCAGTTACAAAGCCGTGTCCTACAATGCGTCGGGACGGAACATCTCCTACAGAACGGGGCCCTACAAGGGGTATGAGCCTGACACAAAGACCAGGAAGGGCCCCGGATATGAAGAAGCTCCTCGGAGTGAGGATGGAAGACGCTCCTACCCTTCCAAATACGACTATGTCTAGCAGGCCTTGTGGGGTCAGCTTCCGCTCTCTTGTGTATTTTTAACTTCAGAAGCAAAAAGTGCAGCAACCAAAGCAGTCTGTAAACAGGATTGTGTTTTCTGTCATGTTTTCTACTCTGAGGTTGCATCCCGGTTTGTTGTGGACATCAGTTTTATTTCACTGCCTGCCACGAGGAGGTCTACAACAAAATAATGCCTTTTAGTGCTCTCAGAGTAGAACATTTCTCTCCTGTTTTATGTATAAACTGATATCCAGGAGTGGTGCCTTGTACTCTTTGCCAATTAATTCAAATAGTGAAAATTCCCATTTAATAATAGCTGTGTATTTGAAGTAAATTCAGTCGTGTCCCTTTGGATGTGCCCAACGCAAACAGACCTCACAGTCATGGAATTCTCCTCCCTGGTGACTGTTTCTGCTCAGTCACACCTTTGCTTTGCTGGTTGTACTGATCTGCTGGGAGATTTAATCTGATTTATGTTCCTTAGACATTTGCCGTAACCTGTGATACTAAAGTGTATTTATTTGTTCTGATCTCTCCAGGGAATATAAATAATCCATTGTTATTCCTACACCAGGTCTTTGCTGTAACAGCTCCAAACCTCTGTGTGTGACCAGTGTTCCTGCAGATGTCATCTTTAATGAGGCCAGGAGAGTTTCTCATTTAGAATTAATTACAGTTACATCTGAGCAGAAATCCCAGGGAGCATTAGATATTTAACTCCACACCGACACCAGGACTTGCTTGTGTTAATTCTTCCCCCAGTGATGTGAAGATTAACTCCTTGGTGGGAGGTTGCCTCCTCCAGCCAATCCACCCGAGAGGAAGTTGATTTGAAGGGGTCAGAGGAAGGGATGTAAGAGCTTAGGTGGGAGGGGAGAGCTGTGTGCTGTCACCTGGCTCCAGAGCACATCCCAAAAAAGCTCTGCGAAGTGCCATGAGCAGAGCAAAGGGATAAGTCAGAGAGAAAAAAGGGCTCCAAAGCCTCCAACATGGCCATTTTGGTGGGCATCTGCCGGAGGTTTTGGCACCACTTGCCGTGGTTATCAATTCTCTGCAGGAGTTCACTGGCAAAATTGCTTTGGTGAAATGCTGGTGTTGGTTTGATGTTCTGGAGGGTTCAGAGGCAGAGCTGAACGCTCCTCCAGAGCTGGACCTGTGGTAGGTGAAGCTGCCACCAGCCTGGGGGCATCTCTGGTGGCTTGGAGGAATAGAGTGGGCAGCTGTGTTGAACCCAGTGGGCACAAACCGGGTCCAACGCCCCCATATCCATCACTGTTCCATATCCATCACCTATCCACGACCAGCAGCTCCCCACAGCCACCAGCTCCCCACCGTCACGGGGAGGCAAATCCCCAGCACAGCTCCAGGAGGTGTGAAGATGCTGCCCCTGGGGAAGGTCAGCAGGAGGAGGAGGGAACACCTGGGAGCTGGTGACTGGAGAGAGGTGGGAAGAGCTTCCATCCAGCTCTCGGGTGAAGAGCTCTTGATCCCTCTCAGGCTGGACATTGGCCCCTCCTGCCACCTGGGATAAATCCCTGCTGGATGTCAGGGCTCACCCTCCCTTTCCTACTACTGATGGACTTGGTTTAAGGATCTGTTTTTAAAGGAGAACATTTCAGTTTTGCAGAGGTAAATCCTGTTTTATCTCAAAAGCCTTGACACTCTTTTCCATGGTTTTATCTCCACTCTCAGTATAAACTTAGATTTTCTGCCCTTTTTTTTTTTTTTTTTTTTTTTTTTTTTTTTTTTTT
>VZRE01009139.1:577039-595531 GCA_013396775.1 Cephalopterus ornatus
TTTATTTTTTGGCTTGTTTGTTTTGTTGGTTTGGGTTTTTTTTACATGAATATTAAAAAAGAAATATCTTCAAGACCAAAATCACTGTTTCCAACAGTTTCCATTTGTTCTCTCCGTGTCATGACCAACATCTACAACCTTCCTGCTCAGCTAAACTCCCCCCAGCTTTGGGTCCTGCGAGTTCTTGGGAGGAGGATGGAGAAATATGGGGAATTGAGGATAAAAATAAAAGATTGGGGTGTGTTTTTTTCCCGTTAGTCACATGCTGAGATAAAATACCAGAAAAGCAGGTGGTAGAAGCATCAGGGGACCCCAAGTCAGTGAGGTGATGGAGTCAGAGCTCCATGCTGGGAGCTCTCCGAGGAGTAGAGTTCAGTTTCAAGGTAGAGATTAAACACTTCTAAATACTTCATTGTTCTTAACAGGGAAAAAAAAAATTGCTGGTATGTTCTCAGCTGCACTGGAAAGGGGCTGAAAAGCACGGGAATGTTTAAGTTAGATAGGAAACACACAAGTGGTGGTGAGCTGAAGGTACACAGGGTGATGGGAACGGCAGGAAAACACGCAGGAAAAATTGAAAAGCAGGTTTAGGGCTGTGTTAGAACTGAAAACATCCCAAGGAAGCAGCTTGGAAAGTTACACTTGATTTTTATGCAATAACAAATTCTCCAATGAACTCCATGAGCTGGTTCTCCCTGGGATACACTTGGATGTGTGTAGATGACAGGATTGTGGGCTGGAGCTGAGGCAGACCTGGATCCAGGAATTCCTGCCCTTGGAAGGTTTCGAATCTTCCAACATGACTTTTCCTTTCCCTTGGCCCAAAACTTGCAGGATGAAATATTTTAATGCAGCAAATGTCACCGGGAAAAAATCCCGTTGCAAAGGGGAGAGTCATTACTTGCTGAGCCTGTTTGTGGTGTGACCTCTCCTGCTGTGGCACTGCTGCTGTGTCTGTGGCTGTGAAGGGCCTTATCTCGTGTGGGCACCCCGGGGAGCGGTGAGGATCCTGCACGGGGAGAACCTGAACCTGCATCCAAAGCCATGGAGCTGCTGTTCCTGCCACAGGAAGAACTTGGTGCTTGGGCTTTGACTCCTTGGAGCGAGTCCAGAGGAGGCCCCAAGATGATCAGAGGGATGGAGCAGCTCTGCTGGGTGGAAAGGCGAGAGAGTTGGGATTGTTCAGCCTGGAGGGGAGAAGCTTTGGGGGCAACTAACTGTGGCCTTCCAGGACCTGAAGGAGTTACAAAGAAGATGGAGACAGACTATATCCAAGGGCCTGGAGTGATAGGACAAGGGGGAATGGATTCCCACTGCCAGAGGGCAGGGTTAGATGGGATATTGGGAAAAAATTGTTCCCTGTGAGGCCCTGGCCCAGGTTGCCCAGAGCAGCTGTGGCTGCCCCTGGATTCCTGGAAGTGTCCAAGGCCAGGTGGGATGGGGCTTGGAGCCACCTGGGCTAGTGGGAGGTGTCCCCGCCCATGGGGGACTGGATGGGCTTTAAGGTCCCTTCCAACCCAAATCATTCTATGATTATGTGATTCCCTGTCTTGGGCCATGGACCTAAATAGCCCAAGGGGAAATCTCTCGGTCTTTACTGAGGATGAAGTTCCCATTTCCAGGCTTTCCTCTGTAGGCTAAAAAAAAGTGAGGATACCTTAATTATTCCTTGGACTTGGAGAACAAAGGGAGATCCAGAAGCACCCCCAGGATGACCCAATGCCTTGGTGGCAGCTCGTCGTGTCCCTGTGCTGGTTTGTCCCAGTGTCCACATGCAAAGGACAAAACCCCTGTGCCACATCCACAGCCCAAGGTGCACAGGGAAGGGGACACTTGGCTCATGGGCTGCCCCTCACCCCAAACACAACATCTGCCCCCCACACTGGGCACTGCAGGGGGATATTTCACCCCAGAAGGTGTGAATTTGGGCTCTGGAATCCATGCCCAGATGACCATGGAGCTGCTGGAAGGAGCAGCACGTTGTGGAGGACACCAAAGCTGTCCCCATGGCTGCAGGCTGGGAGGAGCAGTTCAACACCGGCTGGGCTGAGCTGGGCTTGCTGCTTTGACCAGGAGCTTTGTGCCCCTGGAATTCTTGTGGCTGAAGAACTGAAACAGAAGCCGGAGACTGCAGATCTCCTGCCCTGTGAGTAAACCCAGTGTTTCCTGCTGCTGCTGGCCCTGGTGAGGGAGGAAACACAACCCCCTCCCACCAGTTATTTTACCTTTCCTGATAACAAACTTCAGGGCAAAGGATGTTTTTGGTAGCACCTGTAGAGCCAAGTCAGGGCAATCATGATCAGTGATTGATGTGGTTTTTCGTCTGCATAAATTTGATCATCCTCTGAAAAACACTTATTAGAGGAGTTGATTAAACAGGCTTGTCTAATAAAGCCAAGGCTGCAAAGCCTGGGTGCATGATCTGCCAGCAGAGCTCTCTGTAGGTTCTTTCTGAGCTTCTGCACCATTTCTAAGGGTGTGAGAGAAGATTTGCATGGATTTGGAGCAAGGCAAGCAAAGACACGTATCTGCAGCTACAAATTGGACTAAGAGATAAGAACTCTCCTGAAATCTATATGCAATTAAAAGCCCAATCTTCCTTCCTACAGTGACAAGGTTATTGCTTTTATGGAGCTGAACAGAGATGGATGAGTCCATGGATTAATAGCACTAAGATTTATGACACTGTGCTTGCCCCAAATATTCTGGGAGAATAGGTCTCTAGGTGAGATATTCCAGCTGAATAAATTTGATAGGGTTTTTCTTTTCCTTTATTTATTTATTTTTTTTTTTTCTTCCAGCTTGGTATTATTCGGGAGAGTTGTGCTGCATTCAGAGCTTGTTAGTCCTGTGGGTTGAATATTTACTATATTCACACTTTATAGAAGTATTACTAGGAACCGGAGCCTCAGGAAGAAAAAGTCACTGAGAAAAACTAAATACAAAATATATTCTTTTGAAGAGCTTGAGACTCCAGTGGCATTAAACTCTTAACAAGGGCCTGAGCGGTGATTTTAGTGTAGCTGTTTTGTCCCGTGGGAAGAGGGTCATGCTCCCCAGGGATGTACTAAATGTTTGGCTCTGTTACAGCACCTGGAGGCTAGTTCTTCAGGAATCAGCTGGGATGGTAAAACCAACCCTTCAATTTGTCATGGCAGTGCAAAGCTTCCCTTTTTTCCCCCAGAAAATCACTGATCTGGGTGATTTCTCCTTTTTTAAATTGTCTTCTTCTTCAACTTGCTGGTTCGGGACTTGTTTTACTGTTCCCAGAGATTCCAGAGAGGATTAAGCCAAAGGAGTTGCTTCAGGTAGGAGAAATGAGGTGTCAGCAGCTGGTGGAGACCCTGGAAAACCCTCTGTGCTGTGCTGTGCTGTGCTGAGCTGAGGACGAGGCTAAATCATGAGGAGAAAAGGAAAACCTGTGGGAATTCAAGGAGAGAAGTTTGAGGATGGAAGGGAGGGAGTTCTGCACCTGGGTGGGGCACACCGGGCAGGGCACAGGGGTGAGGGCTAGGCTGCTGGACTGAAGGACAGGGAAAAGGGGGAAAACATGGAGACTGGACAGGCCCTGCTCCTCCAAACCACACCAGGATGGGAGGGCTGCATCATCCATCAGTTTAAAAACTTCAGGAGTTGTTTTAGGCCAGGTTGGAGGGGTCTGGAACAACCTCAGATAGGGGAAGGTGTCTCTGCCCGTGGCAGGGGTTGGGACTGGATGAGATTTAAGGTCCCTCCGAACCCAAACCATCCTGGGATTTTATGACTTTGAGGAAAAGCCTCTGGGTGTTAAAAATACCCCTCTGCCCTGCCCTGTGACTCCTACCCCAGCGTGTAACTCCATCCCTTCCACACCCAAACTTATGGGAAGTTTTTCCCCACTTCTCCAGGACATTCTGGACTTGGTGTTGAGGGCGAGAAGTTCTGAAGCACCTCAGGCATGAAAACTGCTGGGAAAACCAATCCTGTCACCCCTCTCCCAACAGCAAATGCTTTCTGCTCCCTGCACCTGGAATTTTTTACAGCATCTTTGTGGACAGTTTTGTGGAAGGTGTTTTTCTTGTTAGGAGAAATTAAGTTAAATCTCCTTCCTAATATTAAAACCCACCTGGAAATGTTAGAAATAGGGATGGATAGAAGTCTGATCCAGGAGTGGGTTGGAAAAGAGAAGGGGGGAAATTGAGAAGTGCCAGTTTTCCTGTTATGTTGTCCAAAATGTCATAATTTAAAGAGAACAAGCTCATAAATGCATTGCCAGAAATGTAGGAAATACAGAGACAACTAGGAAAATGAACTTGGTCACCACTGATCAGCAGAGTCAGGCTGATGTGGCCACGTTTACACTGCAAAAAGTCATCTTTGGGCTGGAATTTCCCCCAGTTCAAGCAGGAAAGGAGGAAGGAGACAGGAGCTGTGGCTCATTCAGGGCATTCACACCAGGTTCCTCCCGCAGCAGAAAAATGAGACTTTTTCCATCACCTTCCAGAGCAAAGGCAAAGAGGGACACAAGGAGAAGGAAAGCTGCTTTGTCCCCTCCCTGACTGTTTTCTGGGCTGCTGAAGAGTAAAAAACGCCAGAGCTCCAGGAGGGTTTGGATGATCCTCTGGGGCACAGGGGGTGACTCTGGGGGATGTTCCTGTGCAGGGCTGAGGGCTGGGCTGGATGGTCCTTGGGGGTCCCTCCCAGCTCAGCATATTCGGGGATTTTGTGGAGCAGCCGCTGCCCGTTCCTGGTCTCGTGGCACCATCCAGTGGCTGCTGGCAGAGCGCTGTCGCTTCCCTGTCCCCTCCATGTGTCCCCTCCCCGGATTCCCGGAGCATCCTCGGCGGCTCAGCCGGGTCCTCCCGGGAGGAGATCTCCAGGACACCTCGCAGAAGACCCTTTCTCTGTTTCCAGGCTCTCCCCAAAATCCTCCTGCTTTTATTTTCACTCGGCCAGGTGAGGGCCTGGAATTTCCTTTTCATTGGAAAGAAGGAAATAAGGTATATAATAATAATAAGGAAATAAGGCATAAAATAACGATAAGGAAATAAGGCGTGAAACAACAACAAGGAAATAAGGTAGGAAATAATAAGGAAATAAGGTAGGAAATAACACTAAGGAAATAAGGTATAAAATAATAATAAGGAAATAAGGTATAAAATAACAATAAGCAAATAAGGCAGGAAATAACAATAAGGAAATAAGGCATAAAATAACAATAAGGAAATACGGTATAAAATAACAAGAAAATAAGGTATAAAATAATAATAAGGAAATAAGGTATAAAATAATAATAAGGAATTAAGGAAAAAAAGGTGGGGGGAAGGAATTAAAAAAAAAAAAGGAAAAAAAATGTCTTCTTAATATTTGTGTCTGACCTTCCTTGTGTGAAATCTTTGTTAATTTTTTTTTCCTATTAAAAAAACCCTAAAATTAAAGGAATTTGATTCTGACACTGCCACCACTTTAATTACATCAGTTCTCCCCATAAATTGAGGTTATGTTTAAGTCCTGCATTAGTAATTCAATCATTTTGTCATTGCATCACTCCAATTATCTCTAGATTTGTTCCAGAGACCTTTTCTCCAGTCGATGCCCTGGCAAAAAGACTCACTGTTTTGTTCCCAGTGGCATGAATACTGATTTTATTTTCCCCCAAAAAGAGGGTGAATGGCCAAACTTTAGGGAAAAGACAGATGTCTGCAGCTGGATGAGGGGTCAAAGGCTGCGGGTTTGAACTCCCTGTGCCCAAACTGTGCCCTGCTGATGGGCAGGAGCTGAGGAGAAGGCACTGCACCGGTGGGTTTTTTATTATTTTAATGGAAATTATCTCAAACTCCCTCCCCGTGGTCCTTTTGCCCAGGACCCTCGGAGTTCCCTGGCAGGCTGGATGCTTTGGGCGATGCCAAGCTCACAGCTGGGAAGAGTTTCACCCCACTGGGTGGTCTCTGTGCCCCTGCATCCAGGTCCTCTCCAGCCATGGATGTGGCTGTCCCTGCGCAGGGAAAAGCAGGTTAAATGGGAGCCCCGGGGCATGGGGATGGCCCAGATGGGCAAGACACCCAGCTGTGGCCTCATCTGGGCTCCCCCTGCTCAGGGGGGTTTGTTGTGCCCTGGGAAGATCCCTTGGCAGGGTTGGCCACTCAGAGTGCCCATGGATAATGCCACCAGTGGGCACAGCAAAGAAAGACTTGTCCCACCCGTGAGGGACTCTGTGTCCCAGGAGTGAGGTGGCACAGGGACACTGATGGTGCTCACCAGTGTTGCCTAAAATCGGTCAGTTTTGAGTACAGAAAGGTAGAAAACAGCTCTTTAATTAAGGAGCCTTAGATGCACAGAGGTGTAGCATAGACCTTTACAATTTTTATAGTTACATCTGATTATAATACCTGGACATTTGCTCACTGGCTACACCCAGCCCTACAACCCTACCAGTTTGAGTCAGTGGTCCCAAAACAACCACCCCTTCATCCCCATCCTCCTCTTCATCGTCTTCCTTGGAACAGCTTCCAGGAGTTAAACTTCTGAGTCGAACTACTTCTGAGCACTTCTGACTTGGTTGTATCCAGTAATGTGCCTGTTATGTCTTTATTCTGAGAATTTTCTACATTCTAAGTGTTATTCTGTATTTTCTACGGATAAAATGTTCTTTACCTGCTGCAATCTTTGTCCCTTGGAATTCTTGACAGGAAACGTCCAACAGCATTTTCAGAAACCTTGTACAAAGGCGATGGACTAAAAGTGCTGTACTAAAATCTGTACAATCAAAGCTGTTCATTTCCTTCTCCACATTTTCACCTGAAGATTCCTAATTTCTAAATTGTAATCTTGTTAAACTCAAACATTTATAGATTTTAAGGCATCACCAGGGCTGTGCGCACCACCTCACTGACCCACCCTACAAGAACAGGTGGTACCTGATCCAGCTGTTTCCTCCAGCGAGTCCAGATCTGCCCCAGAATCCATGAAACTCCCTGGAATGGCTGTGGAGAGCACGGGCTCCTTCTTGGGGCTGGGTCTGGGGGGGCTTCCCTCAGCATCGCTTCTGAGCTGGGCGCAGAGAGAGGGTCTGGGTCACTCTGGTGTCCCCCTTCCCCCCTCCCGCAGCAGCTCCAGGGAAGCCCTGGGGTGCTCCAGGCTGTGATCCAGCCCTTGGAGAAACCCCACGTTCCCCATGGCCAGGGGCAGGTCCATCACACCCCTCAGCTGCTGGGCTCTCCAGTAACTCCCACCTGTACCAGTGCTTGCTTTTGCTCTGCTCGAGCTCCAAACCTTCCTCTGGCTTCCTGTTGCTCCTGGAGCAAACACCCGACTCCTCTTCCTCACCTGCCCATAAGCTGCCCTCCCTCTCTGCCTCCCCCTCACACCCACACAGAGCTGTTTGCTCCACATTTCTACAGTCTCTCTGAGCTTTAATTTTATACCTTTCCTACCTTTGCTCCACCCCCCCCACGGGAACTCCCTCACCCCTTGGCAGAGGAGCCAAACACCAGTGGGAAATGCCCCACGATTGTCTCCAGCACCACAAGGTAGGCACAAGCCCTTAGGTTGGACTTTGCTGAGCTGTTGGAGTCATCCCATATGGGAAGGGAGTCCCATATGAAACAAACTCTTATGGGGTGTCCCATCACCCACCACTTGGCAGCTTCCAAAGGTGCTGCTGTTTGAGCAGCACTTGGAACGTGCAGGGCCAGGTTGTGGCTCAGGGTCCTGGGCACCCCAAAAGGGTCTGATGGGACTCGCCTGCACCACAGGACGAGTCCTTGTTGGGGAATTCTGGCTCTGGAGGTCAGAGGGTGCCCCAGGGGGTCCTCAGAGGGCTGTGGGGGGAGTGGGCTCTGCTCCAGTGTGTGGGCTTGGGCATCACCAAGGCTTCAGGCTCTGCTGCAGTTGGTACCACCACGGGCTGGGACCTACCAAAAGATCTGGGGGGCTTTGGGCTGGAAGGGAATGTTGAGAACAAGGAGAATCATCAGCACACTCCTTATGGGCTGCCCTTGGGGGACCCAAGCCCACCCTACATGGGGTTGTGTGAAAAATGGGGGGAAAGGGTTCTGCAAGCACTGCCAAAGCTGTATTTCTCCCTGCTGGGGTTTTTGGGGGGCAGCTGGGGGTTGTTCCTGACGTTGACAGGTCAGCCCACATGAGGTCAATATGCAGAGAGCAACTACGGGGACCTGCATCACCATAAACGCCCTTTTCTGGGGCATTTTGGGGGGCATTTCTGGGGCATTGCCCACTGGGGCAGGGCACAGCTTCCCATGGGCATCAGTGGGTGGCCAGAGGTCAGGGTGTTTAGGGGACAGGAGGTCACCTCACCTGGGATGATGGAGGCAAAGCTGTCGAGGCAAAGCTCTGCTGGGCCTCTTGTATGGCCTGACCGTCCCCAGCACACGGACCAGCTCCTCCCTCGGGAGGAGGAGGAGAGCAGGGAATTTCTCAGCCTCCTGTTCCCGAGCTGACCAGAGCCTGGAGTCTCCTGTAGGTCCCAGTGGAGATTCCCTGCAGAAGCTGGAGCAGAGGCTGGCCAAGGAGCCTGACCTTGTCCTCTCACGGGACAAGAGACAACCCCTCAGCAGCATCACCCAAATCTCAGGAGCATCCCTCAAGCTCCAAACCCCAAACTTCCCATCAGCCCTGACACTCATCCTTTTCGCAGCACATCTCCTAAGCAAACAGCCCCCATTTGCTTCGGGAAATGGCTGAAGACAAATCTCTGCAATTTAGGACATTTTTTAGGCTCCAGGGTCTGGGCAGCATTTTCTCTTGTGAGGTTTTGGGACCATGAGTGTCCTGGGCTTGTAGAGATGTAAAATATGAGAAGTGAAGACTCAAGAGCGGTCTGTGCCTATGGGTCTGGCTTTGGGCACTTCTGCTGCCTTCAACACCACCTCAGTGTTCCCAAAGAACGTGCCAGGGGCCATGCCAGTGCTACAGCCTACATGGAAAAAACGCAGGAATGCTCCTTGAAAGCATCTCCAGGAAACATTCTTGTAAAAAATCGCCGAGTCACTGCTTTTTATTCGTGCTTTTGGGGCCCAAACCGGGAACTCTGCCTTGCTCTGGAGCAGGGAGGGATGGAGCCTGTGTTCCCTGCAGCAGCTCTGCCGGGTGCTAGGGGGTGGTGTTGCATTGCCGGGAGCTCGGGAATGCTGGCAGGAGGCACTGTTTGGGATGCTCGGCATGAAAAGGGGCTTGGACAGTCAAAGTCCCCTTGAAATCCCCGGGACAGGGGCTGCTGTACCCTCCAACACCCTCCTTCCCTCGAAGAAGGGTAATTTAGCCCATGAAAGGAGGCTTGGGAGGAAGATTTGCTGGAGAGATACAAATAACCAGGCTCGGAGGTGGGAGCCAGGGGGTTCATCCCTGTGTCATTCTGCCTCTGCCATCCCATTTTCCTCTCAGAGGGGGATTAGTCCTCATGGGTGTATTTTTACTGCCTCTTCGTGCTTTGGTTGCTTCTCCCACCCTANTCTCCCACCCCAAAAAAAAAAAAAAAAAAGAACAGTTTCTGTGGCCCTGCAGCAGCTCAGGGCTGGCACTGAAGGACAGACTCACCCTCTTGACCTCCTCCTTCTCCAGCTTTTCCTCCAGCACGTCCTCCAGGGTGGAGTAAAACTGCTTCAGGAGGTTTGGGGTTCTCTGCAGGGCCTTCAGCAGCCTCTGCTTCCCACCTGGGCGGGCCTCGTGGCCGCAGTACAGGTGGTGCTGCTGTGCTGGTACCAGTGCAGTGAGAAAGGGGAGGGGCTGGTGGGACCTCTGCAAAGAAGCAGCTTCCTCCTCTAATCTGATTAATTCCTGCCCACAGTTTAGCCCAAATCCCACGCACAGCCCAGCAGCCAGCTGGGACAGCTTTCCCAGGTGAAGTGCTGGCAGCAGGGCTGGTCATGGAGCTGCACAGAAAGGGGATCCCTGAGCTCATCCCCTCACCCCGGTGCCCCCAGCCCCCCCCCCCTCCTTACCACACAACACCCCAAGCCAAACTCTGGTGCTCTTGGGGTAGGGACGGTCCCAACCCCAGTGCCCACCCCATGGATCTCCATCAGCCACCACCTTGGTCACCTGCTGGGTCCCTGCAGGGAACAGAGCTCAAAAAGGAGCTCTGTGGTGCTCAAAAAGGAGCTGAGGCCTCAGACCAAAAGCAAACGCTGATCCACACCTGCTTTTCCTCCGTGGAAGGCATGGACTGGTCTGTCCCGTTGGGGATCCGAGGCTGGCACCAGCCCTTGGAGAACAACCCCTCACCTGTCAAAGCCACTGGCTGAGGATGTCAGAGGGCAAACGGCCCCCAGGGGTCACCACGTACCCCTTGGGTATTTACCAACAGCCTCACCCTGTTTTAGGGCTTTCTTCTTTCCTGTCTGCATTAGGGAGCCACAATGAGGTCACCCCAAAGCTTCTCCTCTCCAGGCTGAGCAATCCCAGCTCTCTCCCCTTTCCTCCCAGCAGAGCTGCTCCATCCCTCTGATCATCTTGGGGCCTCCTCTGGACTCTCTCCAGCAGCTCCATGTCCTTGCTGTGCTGTTCCCAGGGCTGGAGGCAGCTCTGCAGGGGGGTGTCACCTGTGGGGGCAGAGGGGCAGAATCCCCCCTGCCCTGCTGCCCACGCTGGGGGATCAGCCCATCGAGGTGGAAATGCAGCCCTGACCCAGAGCTGTGTGTTGCACAGAGCTGGTGCAGTCCCTGCAGCTGAGGATTTCTGGCATGAATTAACCACTTCTAAAGGGGAAGGGTTTGCAGAGAATTAAAAATCCCCTAATGATGTGCTGATCTAAATGACCTTTAAAGCTCCTTTCCTACCCAAGGCATTCTGTGATTCTGTTAGAAGGTTCATCTCAGAGGTGTCAGCTGGAACCCCCCAGCAGATCTGGGGGCTGGAGGTGGTCGCCTGCACCATTCCCACTGCACTGTGTGAATGAATCCCTGCTCCACCACAGTGCTGGCATTCCTGGCTCTCAGGAACCGTGATGGGATTTCATTTTCCAGGCTGGAAGATGCCGTGTTTGCTGTCCCAGCTCCCAGTTTCTGAATTGCCCTCTGCAACCCTCAGCCTTTGGCAGGGAAATTTCTCCTTATCTCCTTCTCTCCCACACTTCCCCACCACCACTTGTGTCCTTCTCACCTTCCTGAACTCTTCATGAGCTTCTCCACTCCCTGCAGAGCCAAAAGATGCCCCAGGTGCCACAATCCCTCTGTTCCCTGCCCATCTGGGAGCTGGCAAACTTAGGGAGGCACTTTACCCGGAAGCACAGAGGGGTCAGGAGACCCAGACTGTGCATGAGCTGCTTCTGCACCTCCTCCAGACCCTTCCCCAGAGCACCCAGCACCTGCCTCTCTTTCTCAGGTTCTCCTCCTGGGACTCACAGGGGGTGGGGATGGGACACCTCCCCCTGTGAGACCTTCAGGGAGGTTGGCTGTGCTTGCTGCCACCAACCCTGCTGTGCTCCAAGCCCTGATAGGATTTCTCCTCTCCTGTCGGGGAGGAGAAACGGGATGGGGTTGGACTCACCTGTGGAGGAGCCACAGCAGAGCCTCGGAAATGCTTCTCACCTGAGCTCGTCTTGAGCAGGGAAGTCTCTGCCTGTCCCCCAGCCCTGTCCCTCCCCTCATGGGCACAAGGGAACCTGGAGAGTCATGGGGCAGAAGAGGCAAATACTCACTTGTTTCCAGAGACGGAGGTATAAACTGGAGGGGAGGGATGAGGATGGAAGCAGAGAGATGAGTGTGGGGGTCGCGAGGCAGGAGGGAACAGTCAGGGGCTGCCTGGAGCTGTGTGGGAAACAGGGAAGACTTTCTGGGCTGTGACCCTCCCCTGCATCCCCTCTGCACTGGAAAGTCCAAGTCCTCGAGGAAAAGCAGATCCTGATGCCACAGGCAGGAAAACCCAGCTGTGATGGCGTGTGGGGCAAAGCTAAACCAGTGTGGATGGAACGAGAGCATGAAACTCGTGGCCCCAGGGCTGAGCCACGAGAGCTTCACCCCAGGAAAGGGAATGGAAAAATATTCCTCCATTCCATGGGGTGCTCCAACCACAGAATCATGGAATCACAAAATCTGCTGAGTTGGAAGGGACCCACAAGGTCCATCCAGTCTAACCCTCAGCCCTGCACAGGCCCAGCCCCAAGAGTCACCCCCTGTGCCCCAGAGGATCATCCAAACCCTCCTGGAGCTCTGGCAGCCTTGGGGCTGTGCCCACTGCCCTGGGGAGCCTGAGCAGTGCCCAACCACCCTCTGGGGGAAGAACCTTTTCCTGAGATCCAACCTGACCCTGCCCTGACACAGCTCCAGGCCATTCCCTGGGTGCTGTCCCTGGTCCCCCCAGAGCAGAGCTCAGTCCTGCCCTTCCTCTGCCCCTGCCCAAGAAGGTGGAACTGCAGTGAGCTCTGCCCTCAGTCTCTTCTCCAGCTGAACACACCAAGTGCCCTCAGTGTCCTCACACGGCTTCAAACCAAGGCCCTTCCCCACCCACAGCTCTCAGCTCGGCCCCACCTGCCCTTCCACTGCTGCAGCCAGGCTGATTTTGGGGGAATACGGGGCTGGAAGGAGACTGGAGCCCCGTGTCCGGTGTCCGAGCACAGCACAGAAGCCCTGTGTGCAGAGGGCTCCCTTCTCCCAATAAATCCCGCATTCCTTGGCTGCAGAGGCTCATTAGCTGCTGTGTTTACAGGAGATAACATTGTGCAGATGGCAAACATTGGATGAGGGCGACCGATCCGCCCCCGCCTTTCTGCTCCCGAGTTAAAAACAGCTGCTCAGACAGACTCAGGAGAGATTTGCAAGCTGGGCTTCTTTTTATGGAATGGGGTGGATTGGCATTACCCTGGGAAAGAAAGGACCTGCGAGGGGATGCTTTGCTCTCCGGCAGAGAAAGTCACTGGGTGCCCTGGTGGGATCCAATGGGGATTTTTGCACAGCTGGACATGGGTGGCCATCTCCTGTCAGTTGAACTCCATTTGTTTCAAAGGGATGTGGGAACCCTGAAGGACCATCCCTATCCTTCCTTGGTGCCTCAGCATCTCCTTTCCAGGCATACGTGGCTCTACAGCCAGAAGTGACCTGGGAGGACGGGGCAGCACAGCCCCACAGTGGCAAAAGCCAAAGTAAAAGTGCAAGAGCACAAGCATTTGGAAAATGTGACTCACTTTCCAGGGAAAGACAAGCGCAGAGGAGCGGTGGTTTATTAACCCTTTTATTTTCACTTGCACTAGAAATGTCCCTCTCAAAAACGTAGGGGGTAAAGTTCATGTGAGAAAAACACAGTGAGAAGATGGTGGGTTGGGCTTCTCCTCAGTGGAAATTTCTGTCACCCATCCTCATTTGCCTCAGAGGCTTCAGCCCAGTCCAAAGCCTGTTGTGTTTCCAGCTTTTCTGAGGTGGCAGCTGCCAATGGTGTGGAGAGAAAATTCCTCCCAGGAGGCCACGCATCTCTTTAGGAACTTTTCCCTTGGAGAAGCTCACTAGAAGGCTCAAAGTCCCTTTGATTCAGGAAGGTTTGGTTCGTGAGCACCTCTCAGGAAACAGAACTGAGGCAAAGGTGTCCGTAGTGTCCCTGGAGGCAACGTCCGATGGATACCCACCCCCATCCTCAGCATCCCAAGGGAATGGGGATGGTGGATATGAAAAGTTCTTTCTTTCTCCTGCAAAGCCAGGCGTGGATGCCGGTGGTGACTGTGTTTTGGCCCCAGGATGGGGAGGGCTGAAAGGATCACCCATCTCCTGCCTACCCCCCGTCACACATCATCCTCAGAGCCTGTGAAGTCCCTCTGCTTGGCGTTCTGGATCAGGTCCTCGTAGGTGGTGGGGCAATAGGCCTTGTAGAGTTTCTCAGCCAGGGTGTTGCTGCCGGCGACCACGGCCTTCCTGTTGTGGTTCATGAAGTTCCACAGGTGCAGGGCGTAGGAGTGGTTGAAGTTGGGGCTTTCATCCCACACCTGGTAGTACCTGCTCCAGGCCGGGTATGGGATGGGGTAGAAGCGCTGGGGGTTGAGGAAGGAGATGTTCTGGCAGCTGTGGTCCTCGGTGCCCTCGAAATCTGTGAGGTTGCAGAGGGTTTTGAGCATCCTGGTCATCAAAAAGGGGCCCTGGTTGCCCCAGATGTTCCCGTTGTACTTGAGGACGAAGTTCTCCATGCAGTCCCAGATGAACTTGTGGCGGGCGGGGAAGCCGAAGATGCCGTTACTGGAGAAGCGCGACTTCTGCGCCGCCAGGAAGCTTCGCTCGGGGATGGGCCTGATGGAGATGACATCCGTGTCCATGTAGATGCCTCCATACTTCCAGATGAGTGCCAGTCTGCTGGCATCGGAGCTGACATGCACCCAGTTCTTCTCCTGCTCTGGGACCACCTGCGGGGTTGGGAAGGGGACACAGCGATGAGGAGATCAGAGAGCGGATCTCATCCCTCCGTCGGATGTGAAACTGCACCTGCAAATGTCCCCGCCCACCTTTCCTGCCTCCAGCCCCTGGGTTTTGTTGGAATGAGATAAGGAGCAAAGCTTTGTTAGCACAAAGGAAAGCAGGAGCGTTTCCCAGGTGGTTTGATGGGACCTACAGTGTTAAGCCAACGCTGCCATGAATCACTGCTGCTGTTTCAGCGGGACACAACCCACTTAACACACTCCTTGAGCACTCCCAGCTCTTTGAATCAGGCTCTTCAGTGGCATTGTTGGCATTTGGAGTCATTTTTTCTCGGGAGAAGGAAGAGTTTGGAGGAAATATGCCTGCCCTAGCCAACAAATCTGAGAAAAGCTGCTTTCAAGCACTTTGCCAGAACTTTTTCCAGGGTGGAGCTCCCGAGATCCCACCTTGGCTTTGCACATTGCTGCTATAAAACCTGGAATCTCTCCCACATCGTATCTACTGCAGGTTCTGTCAGTGTGTGGCAGCATTAACAGGAGCTCAGGCAGCACGTTTTGTTCAACCAGCTTCTGTTGAGGAAGGTTATTAAGCAATATTTTCTCGAAACATATATGAAATCTTTTTTTATCAATGTTTTCTTTGCCAAAAAAAAAAAAAAATCTCGTTCTCCAGATAAAGGGGAAAACTGAACACAGCCAGTGATGTGTTCAATAAACAGATTGATGAGTACATGGCAAAACGCAACTAAAATAAGTCTATTCCCACCCAAAACATGAAATCACTAATTTCACACAGCCAGTCCTGTGTTGCTCGTCCCTTCCAACCCAACTTAAGGCCTTTTCCCACTCCTGTTTCTGGTTGTTTTCCTATTTTCCCATTGTTACAACACTCACCTGGTTGTACCACTGGAGCAGAGGGGTCTCCTGGAAGACAGTTTCCATTTGGAGAGGGAAAATGAAAACATTCTTCATAGAAGACAGAAGTGAGAAGGCTGCATAGCTGGTGTTCAGGTCCAAGGCTGTCTCGTTCGTGAGTCCCTTCATGAAGAGGATGACGGCCCTGTCCTGGTAAATCCTGGCAGCAGATTCCACGGAGCAGGACACCAGCGGGGGCGGCTCCAGGCGCTCCGTGGTCTCCAGGAAAATGATGCTCTTCCCAAGGTTCAGGACCTGCTCAGGTGTCAAGTAGTGCTGGGGCATGGGCAGGTAGTTGAAGACGCAGCTGGACAGCAGAGAGATCTCGTACAGGATGCCCGAGACAAAGCAGAAACAGAGGCATATCTGGATTTTCCTCAACATTCTTGCTTTCCCTGGGCGTTTGGGGACATGCCTCCGGCATGGATGCTGAGGAGAGACAAGGAACAGCAAAAAGAGAGGCCAGTTTTTACTCAGCAGGACTGGGAAATGGTAGGACCTGGCTTTGGGCAGTGACCAGCTCAGTTGACCAGCTCTCTCAGGGTGCTGCATCTGTGGGGTGAAGTTTTGGGATCCCAGCACTTCATTCCCAGCTAGGCAAGGGGAATAAGGAAAGGCCTTGGAGGAGGGACAGGCAGCTGTGTCTCGTGGCACAGCTACATCCTCTTTGGGTTGGCAGAGAGGGAGAGCAAGGGGAGAAGGTTCACCTCACCCCATGCCAAGGCAAGGACCCCCAAGCCCATCCCTGAGGCAGGTTGGCGTAGGGAATTTTTTCCAAGCACTGCAACATCATCCCAGCACGTGCTTGTCCAGAAGCAGGAGATACCCAGGGAATCTGTGGAATTAGGTGGGCAGGGGGCTGTGAGAGTCGCAGGGAGAAGGTGATGATTAGAGTTTGGGGCTGTCAGCCAGAGTTAAAACATCAGCATGGAGACACCAAAGCCTTTTTCCTGGTCCAGCCCTTCTGCTCACACTTCAGCCCTGAAGGATGTGAGGGGGCCTGCAGGGATGGATTCTGCTGAAGGACCAGGGAGAGGTACCTCTAAGGACAGGAAGTGGGTGGTTTCACACAAGCAAGGAATCAGGACCTACCTGGATTACAGCTCTGAGACATCTACATCTCCAGCTCCTTTTTCTGCCCTCGTGGTGATGTTCAGACTCCCTTAAAGTCCAGCTCCCTGGTGAAGACACCCAAACTGTCTGGAGCATGCAAAGGGATTTCTGAAGGCAGGACACTGATGCACGGGGGAAAACCAGCTCTGCTTCACCTGAACCTCAGTCCCAGGAAAGCTTTGGGACCCACCTAAAGGGACAAAGAAGGGACAGGTTTTAGGTGAGACCCATCTCGTGCCTCCATCAGCTCCTCTCTCCTGGTCCCAGCAGAACATGAGCCTGCACAGCACCAGGAGTTCCTGCATGGAATCTGCTCTGCACTGTTTGACAGGCTGGTGACACAGGAAATTCCCTCCTGAAATGCCCCCTGGTCGCAGCCGGGATCAGCAGCCACGGTCCAACAGAGGGGAGACAGCTGGAATGAGAACCCGGCATCCAAGAGGCCCCTGGAAGTGTCCAAAACTTGACTGATTAAAGGGAATGTGAAGAAACAGAGCTCTGTGTTTTAAGGTAATTAATGAGCCACATTTCCATGTCACCCACCAGAATACAGATAAGTCCAGAGCAAAACAAACCCCGTGGAAATTCCCCTGCAGGCACCAAGCTGTGGCAGCTCCTGAGCCATTTCTCAGAGCTGGAGCTCATCACATGAAATATTAAAGTGGTGCAGGTTCCCATCATTGCTCCGTGCCATGCTGCACAGCAGATTTGGTTGTTTTCCACTGAGTTTCCCATCACATCCCAGATTCCCAGCACGGCGTGGGAGAAGATGCCGGGGGTGAAGTGGGTGACAAAGCTGGAGCCACCAGGCACCAGTGTGGCCCTGGATACAATCTGCTGGCCAAAGCAGGCTGCAGAGGAGGGAATGCTGCTTTTTTGTTAGTAGTAATAGAAAAGATCAGGTTTAGATGGGATATTTAGATGGGATATTGGGAATAGTTCCCTGTGAGGGTGGTGATGAGGGACTGGAATGGAATTCCCAGAGAAGCTGTGGCTGCCCCATCCCTGGAAGTGTCCAAGGCCAGGTTGGACAGGGCTTGGAGCAACCTGAGCTAGTGGAAGGTGTCCCTGCCCATGGCAGGGGGTGGAATAAGATGATCTTTCATGTCCATTCCAGCCCAAAACATTTGCTCTTTCTATGTAATTCTGTGACAATTTTTCCTATTATATTCCCACTGTTTCTCGTTGTCCCAGCACTCCGTTGGGAGAGGCAGCACCCAGAGCATCCCTGCAGATATGGAATTTGTGCAGAAGATGGGGAATGGAGAGCAGATACCCACGGTTTGGATCCACTGTATTCCCAAGGCTGGGATAACACAGCCCTGGTGATGCTCAGCTGTGTCACCCTGCTCAGCCCAGCCCAGCTCCAGAGGCCTGGGCAGCACCAGCAGCAGGACATTAAAATAAACTACAGTGTTCAAAGGACAAAATTTCCCTCCACCTTCCCCTCCTGCCTCTCCCTCAGACAGTGGCTGCCAACTCTACTCCAGACACTGGAAAAGAAAACAGAAGGGAAAAAGTTGCTCCATCACCCATCTCACCTTGTTCAGATTTTCAGGCTTCTGGGGTTTTTTTTCCCTAACCCCAGCTCTGAATCCCTGGATGGTTTGGGCCGGAAGGAACATTAAAGGTCACCCAGTGCCACCCCCTGCCATGGGCAGGGACACCTTCCACTATCCCAGGTTGCTCCAAGCCCTGTCCAGCCTGGCCTTGGACACTTCCAGGGATGGGGCAGCCGCGGTTTCTCTGGGAATTCCATTCCAGTCCCTCATCACTGTCACAGGGAAGAATTTCTTCCTAATATCCCATCTAACCCTGCTCCCTGTGAATTTAAAGTCATTCCTTGTCCTGTCACTCCATGCCCTTGGGAACCATTCCTGCTGCTGCTCCAGCAGGGACTGGAGCTCCCTCCTTTTGTTCCTTTTAAAATCTCGATGCCACTCTCTTGAAGCAGAAAACCCCAGCTCTGCTCTCATTAGAATTGGGCCCATCAGGACGTTCCCATTGCTGGATTAATATTCCCTCTTTGATAGCCGACGGATCCGAGGGCTCAGGTCTTTGTGAGCATCCCAGCAAAGCCACGCTCCCAACAGTCCTTCACATTTAAACCAGCCCAGCAGGCACTTTATTTG
>VZRE01009139.1:595762-608823 GCA_013396775.1 Cephalopterus ornatus
GATGGCCAATCTGGGAAAGAGATTGTTTCGGGGTGGGGTGGGGGAGGAAATGGGGGGGCAATTTCCACGTTCCAGTACAGGATGAGACTACAAGGGAGATATCTACAGTGTGATAGCTCCTCCGAGGTGTCCCTGGGACACAGGCAGTGGGAATACAGTGGGATTTTGCTGTAAATCCTCCTTCTGTGGTGCTGGCAGCCCTGCCCCCTGCACGTCCCAGTCCCACCAACACTGGAGTCCCCGCTGTGGCCAAAGGGATCCCCCACCCAGCACACCCCACGGGGCACAACCAGCCCCACGGGGACTCGGGATCAGCTTGTACAAGGATTGATACTTGTCCTCATTTGCCAAAAAGTGTTTTTTTTTAAATACCCAGTTTGTCCAGCCCTCAAGTTCAGAGCTGATTTCAGTTTTAGACTCTCCCAAGTGAGTCCCCTGCATTACAAATTACACTTTATGCACCTTGGGCAAATATTGCACACCTCAGAGTCCCCTGGCAAACTCCACTGACTCCTCATTCCCACAGCTCCTGGGCATCTCCTGAGATTCAAAACAGAGCCCTCCAATCCTCTTGGCTATTCCCCGTGCTGCAACCTTCCTCTGAGAACCAGAGGGGTCTGCACCCATCCAGCTGGGTGACTCTCTGTTTCTGGGAATAATCCCGTAGCAGTCCTGACCGCCCCACAAACAGCATTGCTTGAACCCACACCAGTTTAGTTTTGTGTCTTTGCAGGATCTGCTCAAGGATATCACAGCTACAATCAAGTCAGTGCACGTGCCTGTGCTCCAAAGCCAACCCCCTCCTGGATTTAGCACGAGACACATTTGGAAAGCACTTTCAGATGGACAACTTGTGCAAGAATAGATGGTATTCGTGGCAGATTAATTAGTGCAGCTGTTCTGATACAAACCAAGGGGCTTCTTGCTGCTTTCCCGTCCCACAACCCTCCAGGTTTGGAGACAAAGCCAAACTCACCTCCTGGCTGCAGAAAACAGGCGAAGTGTGCGGGATGTGGGGACACAACTCCAGGCTGGACCCCGCAGGAAGGCGTCCACAGGCAGTGGAGAGCCCGAGGAGCTGAGCTGCCTCTCCACTGTGTCCTGCCCTGCCAGGGCTCGGAGCAGCCTCATGGCTTGCCCTGCACCAGCTCTGGTGTTTGCATTTGTGGTGTGCTGAGATAAGGCTGAGCAGGGAGCTGGGGCTATGCCCTGCCAGGAGTGGGCAGAGCGAGGTCCCTGGGCGGCCAAAGGGGAGTCCCACCCCTCTCCAGGGTCCCAGAGAGGGGTGGGACTGGGAAAAGGCACCTTTTGGGGGTGGTTTGCAGCACATTCAGCTTTTTCTCTGTATCCAGATCCACATTTATTGGAGGCAACTACAGGGTAAAGGACAACTCGGCTGGAGTGGGATTGATGCTCTGAATACTTCCAAGAGAGGCAACAACGGGGCTTCCTAGAGAAACACATCCCAGATAACACCACACAGCCTGAGCTCAGGCGCCTGCCCAGCCCCCTGTGAGAGATCAAGCAGGTGGGGAGGTTTGGGGATCCATCAGAGCCTCTGCTTGCCCCCACAGCCTGCCCCCAGTGTGATGCCTCTTGGGGAACAGGAGCAGCATCAGGTGCCCCCCAAGGATTGGGATGACCCACCTCAGACTGGATGGATCCCCCAAAGCTTTCCTGGCCCTGAAGTCTAAGGGCAATGAATTCCAGTGGGCATCCAGTGGCAATTGTAAGGGAGAGGTGGAGCTGGAGCATCCAAGAGAAGTCCCCAGCACATCCCTCCTCTATCCCTGATCCATGCTGGACCAGTGCTGTGAAGTCACCAGAGCAGCCAGCTGGGATGCAACCTCTGGCTCCCAGTCACCCACAGCAATCAGGTCCTTTGCAGCTCCCCTCCTGCTCTTTTTTTTGCCTTCTCCTCCTGATCTTTGGCAAGGCCCATCAGTGCCAGCAGCCCCACGTGTCGCAAACATGGCAAAACCACTCATTTTCCACTCAGAACCCCACCTCTGTCCACCATTAATGCTTAGAAGCCACCAAAAGGTGTTCAGCTCATCCCCTCTGCAGCCTGTGAGGGCAGCAAAAAGCCAGCCAGCTCCTAAAAATCAGCCATGACCATTCCAAGGCGTTTCCCATTGCTCCGGGCCAGCTCAGGGGCACCCAAGTCGGTGTTTCCTGCTGCCGAAGGATCCAAGAGCAGCCAAAGTCCTGCAGCAGGCAGAGCAAACAGTGCCCACGGGAAGCTGGGGAGATATTCAGGGCTTAATCAGCAGATAACAGTCCAGGCCAAAATGCCAGGAGGGCTCTGGTTCCATAAAAATCCCCGGGGCAATGACGTAGGTGAGGAGCCACGTGTCCCGACACACCCTCCGCGAGGAACCCTCTCCTTGGGCAAACACCGCCGGGGCATCGGCACCGTGCGTGGCCTGGGAGGAGCTGGCAGGGACAGCAGCCAGCTCCAAAGCTCCACCTGGGATCAACACATCCATCCCTCCATCCCGTCCAGCGGGTGACAACCCTGCCCGTGACAGGAGCGAGACGGTCTTTAAGGTCCCTTCCAACCCAACCCATTTCCAGGATTCCGAGGTGATCCATCCCTCCCAACCTTCCCAGTGTCAGCTGAGCCTGGAGGATGCCTCGATGGCAGAACACGTATGGGAGTAGATGGCCCCTATTTAGAAGGGTTTTTTTAGTATTTTATTTATTTGTACTTTATTTTAAAATTTATATTACATAGTATATCTATTATGTTATAATGTAATTTTATGCAAATATATAAAGTTGATAATTTATATAATCTCTAATTACGTTATTACAATTATGTAATTTTAATTATATATAATAATAAATTAATACATCTAAGTATTATGAAATATTATGTAAAATTACATAATGTAATATTGTGTAATTAATATATAAATATATAATGAAATGATAAAATTATAACATAATGTGTTACAATTACAGTAATATAATACTGTAATAATATCACATATTATACATTATAGATTTTATTTTATTATAATTTAATAATAAATACGTTTTATTTATTATAATTTAATAATGAAACATTATATTTTACTTATATAATCATTTAATATAGCAATATATTGTTTTATATTATTTAATATAAAAGATAACAAATTTAATACTTTTATTTATATATATTATATGTATTATATATTTATTTATTGTATTCTTATATATGATAATTATTTATTATATTTATTTATTTTATTAACTATTTCAACCCAGCATTTGTCTTCCATAACATGAAAACACCCCCCTCCTGTCCCAGCTCCCCCCATTGCTCTGATGGGCTATTGAGACCCTTGGCCTGGATTTAGGAGGAGAATTTTCCATGCAGCCACTGCCACGGCCTCACTTGGGCGGTTTGGATCCCCAAAAGTCAGCTGAGGGGACACCAAGAGGCTCCCACACACCCGCGTCCTGCCAAGGCACAGGGACTGCGACCCCTGAGTGCTTCACACCCAGTCCCACTCGAACGAAATCCAAGGAGCAGCCAAAGTGCTGCTGCTGCTCTGCATTGCCCTCTGGGGAGCCTGTTATCCAAGGAATATGGGAATCTGGGAGCAGAGCCCGTGCCTGCACCTCCTGCATCCCGAGGGTTGGGGGGCACGGCCAGGGGAGGGAAAAATCACCCACAGCCACATCAGCACACTGAGCTCCCACATCCCTCCACCCCTCCAGCTGCTGCACAGCCAATGTGCTCCCAGCAATATTCCGGACTGGAACAGCACGGGATACTCCCCACAGCCACAGGGAAAGCGTCTGCTCAGGCTGGGTTCTCAGGCTTTTCCATCCTACTTGCTGTTCTTAACTACTGGCATTTGTATTTTGGGTATTTACTGAAAGCTTGAGACTTTTTGTAGAATTGTGTTGAGACAGCAGAAAGCTCAGAGAAGCTCTAAAATAATGTTTTTGTAGTTATTTCACCAAAAAAATCCACAGCTGGTGCTTGGAAAACAATAAACCACTCATAACTTCCATGCATATGGACAAAAAATGAGTGGAGCTCATATCCCTGCTCTGAACAGGAGGACTCGGAGCCACATCTCCCAGGGGAAAGGTTCCAGCCATTCGGGGGAAGGCAGGGCCAGGAATGCACAGGGGGAAAAACTATCAGAGGGAGGAATGCAAGGAGCTGGTCTGGGCCAAGTCACAGGCAATATTTTTGTGCTTAAAGGTTTTGTGCTTGGGGCTGGGCTGGGGTTCTTTTCCCGCGGAGGAGCTGGGATGGGGCTGTGAGTGTCACACAGAGAAGGCGGAAGGGAGGGATGCTGGGAGTGATGGCATCTGCCTTCCCAAACCACTTGTGCCCATGATGGAGCCCTGCTTTCCTGGGAATGGCTGAACACCTGCCTGCCCATTGGAAGTGAGGAATGGATTCCTAGATTTTGTTTGCCTGTGCACACACAGCTTTTAATTTCCCAGTTGAGTGACCTCAACACACAAATTTTGTGACTTTTACCCTTCCAGTTCTCTCTCCCAACTACAGAGCAGAGGGAAAGGGGTTAGTTGGGGGTGTTTTTCATCTGCCTCCCCAGCACCAAGGCTTTTTGTGCTGCTAAATCAGAGAACAAACACCATTAGACCTCGGGAGCCTCATTTGGCAGAGCTGCTTCCTTTTCTCCTGCCCTCAGGAACAGCTCCATTTCCCCGACCAGGACCAAAAGATCAGTTTACACTCTGCAGATTGTATTCCAGCTGCCAAATTCACGTCGTGTCGGTCCCTGCAAGGCAAAAATCCCCACCATCAGCAATTTGCAGGATAGTCCAGAGCAAACCCACCCAGGTCCTACCCACTGCTGCAAACTCGGCTTTGCTGGACCCCACAGAGCTCCTAGAAAAGAGAAACATTTGAGAGTGGGAAAACTCCAGACCTCTGGCTGGTTTGCCTCTAAGGAAAGGCTTTTTTATACCTCAGCAAAGATTTGTAAATAATTGTGAATACTAAATATGAGGAAGAAATTTTTCCCTGGGAGGGTGGAGAGGGACCAGAACGGAATTCCCAGAGAAGCTGTGGCTGCCCCATCCCTGGAAGTGTCCCAGGCCAGGTTGGATGGGGCCTGGAGCAACCTGGGCTAGTGGAAGGTGTCCCTGCCTGTGGCAGGGTGTGGGAAATAGGTCTTTAAAGCTCCTTTCCAACCCCAAATATCCTGGGATTTTATGAGGCACTGCTAGCACAGTTAACCTGTCTCCCATTGATCCCTGTGCTCCAAACACACAGTGGGACCAGCAGCTGGGAGCTGAGCAGTGATGGATGCACCTCTGGAATAAGTGCATTAGAAATCTCCAGAAAAAAAAAAAGTCTATCAGAAACTCAGGCTTGATTTTATTACCATTTGGTGGACAGGCAGCAACAAGAGCTTTCTATATTCATGAACTCATCAGGCTCATATTTTAAAGATAATAAATGTCGTTGTTATTATTATTATTGGAATGAATATCTCTGTTATGTACTGAGTGATTGTAAGCACTTGCTGCCTCCAGCACAGGAACCACCTCAAGAAAAACACAAGCAAATGACATTTCTGTAGTGGCTGCCACAGGGTTGTGTTGTTTGTTTTTTTTTTTTTTTTTTAAGTGAGAAGGGTATTAACCAGAACAACAGCAACAATCATAACAGAAATAAAGTCATTATAAGGTTGTGTATAACACTACCGGGGTTCTTTCTGTCAGGCAAATTGAGTTTGGGGCACTTGATTTGAAAACGGTGAGGTTTTCCTTGTTTTCTTGGAGCTCTGCCTCTAATAAGAGCCTGACATTCCCTGCTTGCTTTAGCCCATGTACAGAGAAAGGGACGGGAAATAAATCCCGGGTGAATGCCTTGCTGATCCAGACTTGGATGGAGGATGACAAGGCTGTTTGCTTGACACCCCTTTGTCCCCCCCATGGCCCCTCTGTGCCTCCTTGGCTTCTGTGCTTTGGAGCTGGGGCTTTCCCTGTCCCCGGGCACCTTCCCTGCTGCTCCTTTTTAACTCCCTCTCCTCTCATTTCACAGAATATTCCCAGCTGGAAGGGGCCCACAGGGATCGAGTTCAGGTCTTAAGCTGAGATCAAACCCACAACATTGTCAGGAGCTCTGAACCAACTGGACTAAACCCAGGCTTTACAAAGAGCAGAGAGAGGAACCAATTGACCATAAATTATGCACTTGCAAGCTGAATCTGGAGAACTCTGGGATAGAGCAGGTGGGCTGGGAGGGATGGCTTTCCTCCAGCTCACTGACAGCCTGGGAAGTGGAATCAAGGCAGAAGGGGCTGCAGAGCTTCCTGGGAGCACAGCCTGGTCTCCCCTGCCATCACAGAGGGGTTTAGGCCGGATTGGAGTCCCTCTTCTCCCTCCTTCCCCACTGCCCCACTCCCTGCCTTCTCCAGGCTCCATCCTGACTCCCCTTCCCACACGATCAAAGAGCTGCCTTGGTGTCATGATACAGGAAATCAGAACCCAAGATTTTTCCAAGAGGCCCAGCCTGGCTCTCAGCACGTTTTGACTCCAGTCCAACAGGATGGAATCCAAAAAGATGGGATCCCACCATGCCAAAACACAACATTTGGTTGAGCATCTGCCAAAACAAAACTAGCAGACTGCTGGGAAGGCTGCATTTTCCAGGATTTTTTTTTTTTTTTTTTTTTTTTTTAAGAAAGCCTAGGGCAAAGGAGGATCCNTGCACAGTGGCAAAGAGGATCACTGGGAGCACCTTCAGCTCCCCAGGCTGTGAGGGCAAGGATCCCTTGAGGGCTAGAGGGGACTTTCACTACAAATCACAGCAGATGTCAAGTTGGAAGGGTCCAACAGGGATCCTGGGCTCTAGCTCCTGGCCCTGCACAGGATCATCCTCAAGTGGTGGGCAAATCTGAAGCTTCTGGCCCTGGTGGGATGGCAAGTTACTCTGCTGCCACACTGTAATAATCTTAGCATATCCCTCTCCAGAATTCAGGATGTCCCCCTGGAATCACTGTGCAAGTTGCAGAGCCTTGGTCTGTCATGACAGAGGGGAGGAACAACTTCCATGTCACCTTCACTCCAGTCACGTCACGCTGAGAAACATTAGAATTGCATTTTGGAGGCTTCAGTTAATGGGGAACTCGCCCTCATTAACTCTGCCCTGTGTGTCCATGACATCGGAGATGGGAAAAAACCTTCCCACGAGCAACACTCTGGCTCCAGATATTAAAAGAGGTTTATAAAAAAGATGAGGGCAGACTTTTTAATAGGTCCTGTTGCAAGAGGACAAAGGGGAATTGCTTTAAACTGACAGAGGGCAGATTCAGACTGGATATTATGAAGAAATTCTTCCCTAAGAGGGTGGTGAGGGACTGGAATGGAATTCCCAGAGAAGTTGTGGCTGCCCCATCCCTGGAAGTGCCCAAGTCCAGGTTGGACAGGGCCTGGAGCAACCTGGGCTAGTGGAAGGTGTCCCTGCCCATGGCAGGGGGTGGAACTGGATGGGCTTTAAATATCTCTTGAAACCCAAAGCATCCTGGGATTCTGTGATCTCCGGATTACAGAGGACAGGGAGGGACAAAAATGTCAGGAGGGCAGAAAGATGCATCTTCATAGGAAGTCTAGAGCCTCTTGGAAAGTTAGAGAAATATGTACATTTAGGTAGAAATGGGGACTGCCAGCCAGCCAAAGCAGGACCAGGCTATTGCCTGGTTTTCCAGGAATTTCCTTCCCAGCCTTCCCTCCAAATTAAACAGATAATTAGTGTTTGATGATAAAGGTGGGTTGGGGAGGGGAGGCAGACAGGAACTGGTGAGAGGAGGTAGGGAATGAAGGCACCCACATGTGCAGTGAAAACCCCGGAGGGGACCCAGAGGAATCCTGAGGGATTGGGGAATCTCCATCCCATCCGGGGAGGAGCAACACGTGGTTTGCAGAGGGGAGGGCAGAGACTTCTAATGAGTTCTGTGGGTCAAATGGCACTGATTGAGCCCCTCCAAGCAACTGGATTATAGGGAAACTAAGGGAAGATAAGGAAAATGAAAAGCATGAGCGAGCCAGCTCTGGATGTTTTAACTCCTTTTTAGTCGGACACGACATTGTAGGACAAATTCTGAAGGAAACATTAATTAAAAGCACTGAGAAAAATGAGATAAAGTGCAACACGGGTTTACCAAAGGCAGTTTGTGCCAGACTGTGCTGACATCTTCCTTTGATAAGATAATTGGTTTTCCAGACAAGGGAAATTTGGTAGATCTAATCTATCTGGAGTTCAATAAAGCATTTGATATGGTGCCACATGGGAAATTATTAGTGAAGCTCGAGAAAATGAGAATTAACACAACTCTGAAGCGGAGGAGCCGGGGCTGGAGCAGTGGGATCGGTGGGGTGGGGGTCCAGAAACCCTGTCCTGAGGCCGATCCTGGGAAAACCGCTGCACTTCCAAGGCTGGGAGCGGACTGGTGAAGTTTTCTGCCTTACCTGGGTTTCCTGAAGCGCGACTGGAGCCGGCGACCTTGAGCGCCGGGAGCGGGAGGGTCCCCGCAGACTTTGCAGGGATGCAGCTGCACCGTGAGATGGCAATGTTGGTCCGCCGGAGAGCAGCCCTCGCCTCTCATCTTCCAGCTCGAGTTTTCCCCTGCCTGGACACATTTCAGTACGTACTCCAAGAAATATGTGATTGCAACTGTGAAACGAGGCTGATGGTGGAAGGTAAATCAGTCCCCGCGCGGCTCTGGACAATCAGCCCTGGGAAGAGAACGTGGTTAAATAGCTCAGATGAGAAACAAGGCATCTCTGTCTTGATCTTCACTGCAGATCCAGCCCAGAGAACCTTTCCCAGTGCACAGAAACACCCCAAAGCACCAAAGTGAGGCAATATTGCTCAGGGGAAGCGCCAACGCGTGCGGCGGAGAGAGAGGGAGAGAAGGAGACGATTTGATATAGAAATAAAAATCTGCTTATCCCTTCCCTGTATTTTTAGCTTAAATTACACCCTAAATGCCATCTGATCAATTCAGCTGAAATGAGCCCTTAATCTTAATAAGTCTTGATCACCTTTTTAAACCTCGTGAAACAGCAGGGAACGTGTTTGCATTGAGTATTAACACCTTGATTCACATTTCTCTGGCATGGAGCTCCCTTACCTCAGCGTAAAAGTGCTGCCATCAGTATGAAAAAAATGAACTGGGGAGAGTCACAGGAGTGCCTTGGGCTGCTGCTTCTCCCGGTGCATCACATCTGGTCGCTCCAGCTCCTTCCTCAAGTGGGAAGGTGCAGAAGGCACATTAAATCTCCGGGAATTCACCAGCCAAGGCAGGTTGTTCTGCCTGGGCTGAGCTGAACACACCCCACCAGGGCCATTCCTGTTTACCAGGGGTGCTTTAACCCACACTAAAGCAGGGAAGATCAAGGAAACAAGGTTGGACCCCATGGCCTCAGAGGTCTTTTCCAACCTGAAGGATTCCCTGACTCTGAAGACGCCCCCCAGAAAAAATGCTGGTGCTAAATTTCAGCTGTACTGCAAGACATCTAGCCAAGAATAGGACTCATGATTTTCTTCAGTTCTCTGGAAAAAAAGCTTGGAGAAGCTCATTATTCCTCAAACCCTGAACAGTTTTGTCAGTTTTAATAAATCTTCAGGGGGACTTTGAAATATTAGATTTGCCAGAGGATGCTGTCTCAGAGGAACGTGGGCGGTAGCAACCCCCTGTAACCCTTCCCTCCATCATTAGCCATTGTGATGCCTCCTGAGTGCTGGAATTTATAAGTTATTAGTGCTATTTTCCAGATTCCTTAACTTTTTTTTTTTTTTTTTTAGCACCAGTGCAATCACTTCTTTGCCAGTGGAAGCCTACACAATAAAATGGTTTCATTCTCCCCCTCATTTTCCAGCTACCCAGGAATTTCTTTAGGTCACCTCTCACTTCCCAAATGATGGGTTAGAGCTGTAAGAGAGCAGGGGTTGGTGGGCAGAGTCTCCTTTTATAGAAATCTTGCTCAAGCCTGGCCCCAGCTGCTCCAAATTAGGGGGTATAAATCCAGGTGCATTAATTTCAATGATTATTGCTCCTAGCTGAGTGTTGGATGGGGGGGGTGGCTTTTTCTAGTCACCTGCTCATCACCCTTTGGCTTCCTCAGTAGATCTGGTGCTGAGTGTGCTTGAGGTCTGGGAGAGGGTTCCTGAAGGTGGTAGCATTTCCATTGCTAACCAAGAGTAAATTGACTTTCCTGCAGCAGCAGGAAAAGCATCTGGGAAAAACAGGGTGGTGCTGGGGGTGTCCCAAGGACATGGGGTCAGCTGAACCAGGGCAGGGAATGGGATGGGATGCACAAGTGTAGGGATGGGGATGGGGAGGAGATGAGCCCAGTGAAATTGGGAAATAAAGCAGTGGGAAGAGAAATAAAATCCAGGTTGCAGCCTCTTCTGGAGTTCAGGGCTTGCAGGTGTCGGTCAGGGGGTGGGAAACTAAGATCAGGTGTGGGTCAGATAGTGGGAGAGCTATGCTCAGGTCTCCAGCTCAGATCTCCTCTTGGAAGACTGAATACAACCCATAGGGAGTGGATTTTACCCCCACTGTTCACCTCCAAAGCAGGGTGGTGGTAAAAGTTTTTCAGGATCTCATTTTGTAAGGGATACATGGAAATGGGGCTCCCTTCCTCGGATCCACCAGCCACACTGATCTTACACCCTTCAACAATGTGAGTATTTGGTCTCCACCTTCTACACATTGTCCTGATGGGCCGAGTGCTGGTTCTGTGAGTCCTTTGGAGCTCCATCCCACACCTCCTTACACCTGGAGTATGGTGCAGATCCTGAATGTGGCTGTGCAAATATCCCTCCTCAGGTCAGCATTTCCTTCCTGGAGCCCTGCAGTGACTGAACAGCTTTGGAGCTCCCTACTATTTAGCAATAAATAAAAGGATCAAGGCCTTGACCCCTGGAAACCCACAGTGACCCCACCATTGTGCTGCCAGGCCCAAACCACTGCATTAAACTGGCAGGGAACATAAATCTGGGAAGAACTAATGAAGACCCCCAGGGCCACCACTCTCCACAGCTGTCTTGTTAACATGATCTAGGAAAGACAGGGGGCCCTTAAAAAGGTAAAAAGCCAGAGATAAGTGACACATCAATGTCAAGGAGAGACATTGTCAAGGAGTGCTGCATGAAGGGATGCAGAGCTCCCAACCCAGCAGCGCCACTGCCAAGGGGGCTGGGGGTGGGGGGGAGTAATTTATCCCTCCAAATCCCAAATCAGCATCATATTCAAAGGCAGGGAAAGGTCTCACCTTGTGGCACATCCCTATTCTCACTGTCTAAAGCAGAATAGATGTGAAAGCCCTTTTGGTTTTGTCTTCATGCTAGCAGGGACTGAAGCTCTTGTGGGCATTGGAACACAGGGTCTCTCTCTCTCACCTAAAAGGCCCAAGATTTTATGAGGGACAGGAGAATTTTCAGAGGTGCCCAGGGTGGTACCTTCATGGACAGTGGGACAGGGCAGGGGTTGCTCTGTTGGAAAAATTCAGCCTCTTGCCAAGTCCAAGCTCCTGAAGCTGGAAATGGGACTCAAGGTCTCCTAGTCAGGACGGTGGCACTGAAATGGTTTTGGGTTCAAGTGTCGCCTCTGGGAGGCTCATCCAGCAATCATCCACGTGGGGATGGCCAGGAAGCCTTGGTGGCCAGGGCCATTCCTCTGTGGGTGACAGCAAAGCAGGATAAGATGAAGCAGAGTCTCAGGTCCCCAAACTTGCCTGTCCTTGCTCTCGACCTTCCAAAATGACTGGCAGATGGATGGCAAAATTGCATGGGACAACAGAGAGCCAGGTAATGATCCTGAAACTGTTTCCAGGCTGGCTGCTCCAGCACAGTTCTCAGATGCTTCAGGACAGAATTACACTGGCTTCCAAGTCCTGCAGGCGCTGATTTCCCCTTAAATTTTATTTTGGCCACTCTCTGTCCCAGCTGCCGTTGGGGATCCCAGTGGCACCAGGAATCAGGTGGATTCCCATTATGTTCATCTGTCAGCGAGGATGACGTGCCAAGAATGGATTAAACCTCGACCCCAGGGAGCTGGGGAGCCCCAGGACCAGCCTGTGGCCCCTGCTAATCCTATTCCCTATTAATTTGTTATCCCATTAACACCTTGCACATTTCTTTCTCTCACCTGAGAGACTTCTGGGGACCTTGGAATATGGTGTTTTGTTGTTAGGAGAGTGAGGCAGCAAACTCTTCTCATCTCAGCCTAGAAATCTCTTGATAGAGAGAAAGAAAACTGCTGCTTTGTTTCTTTCAATCAATATTATCCATTAAGATCTGTGTCTAACAGCTCCACGTCCCAGTGAATAACTGAATGAGCTCCCTCCTGCTCCCTTAAACCTTTGGAAACAGCAAATGCTCTTCTAAAAAGAACAATTTGATATCACAGCCCTGTCTGGGCCAGGAGGGGTGGAGGAGGGGGGGGTTGCTTTCTTCTCTGAGGGATGGAAACAAAATTGCTCCTGACTTGTATAGAGAGGAAAAGAGGGCGGAGGGAAACATGGCCCTGGTTCTCCAGAGACCCAACAGAGGTGGGGGAGGGAAGCTGGGACAGCAGTGCCCCCCCCAGCACTCCTGCACCGGGATGCCAGAGATTTCAGGGTGTAGAATCTCCAGCCCTGAGCCAGCAGGGGTAGAATCTGTGCAGTTCCATGGGCTTTAGGGCTGGGCTGTGAGCTGAGCTTGGCCTTGCTGAGCTGACTGGCAGGTCTGGGTTGTGGCAGGGCAGGGATCACAGGGAACACGGTCCCTCCGGAGCACAGCTGGATCATGATGGGCTATGGGCAGCATCCTGCTGCACTGTGCCCACACTGAAAGTCAGTTTTACTCTCCAGAAGGGCTCGGAGGCCTCGTGGTGAGAAACATTCCCATTCCATCCTGAAGCTGTCCAAGTGCTGCTCTGGCACTGTTGTCCCTGTGCCTGTTACTGCAGGTACAACCAGTGTCACTGGGGGCCCAGAGAGGTGGTGGATGATCCATTCCTGGGAACATTCAAGGTGAGGGCTCTGAGCAACCTGCTTTAGTGGAAGGTGTCCCTGCCCTTGGCAGAGGG
>VZRE01009139.1:608849-674172 GCA_013396775.1 Cephalopterus ornatus
TACTGTAACCAAAGTAGTACCGAACTTGATGTCTCTCTTCTCTTGGGAACCCTAAAACAAACTGTCTGTTTGCAGCAGGGAACCTGACAGCAAAAGCCCAGGGTGGCAAACCTGCAGGTGAAACCACACCCAGAGCCCTCCAAGGTGTCAGCTGAGGGATTCCTGGGAAGGGAAGGAGGAAATACAGTGTCACAGGCAGCTGCAACAGAGTATTTCTCCCTGTCAACATTTCAGAGAGCCATTCCAGCCAGAAACAGGCCTGGAAAAGGCTGAGGGGGTGATGGGAGCAATGGAGACCCTGTCTGAGGAGGGTTTGGTGCCCGGAGAAACAAACCCGTGAAGCAGTGGCTGCTGCAGCACCTTGCAAGGACGTGGAGCTATGGAATGCTTTTCCCTGCCACCTGCCCCTCCAGGAGCGTGGCACTGAGTGAACAGTAAGTGAGAGTGCTCCAGGAATGTGATCTGTGCTCATCATTGATTTGGAGTTTCATCGGTTACCGGCACCTGATCAATACTTTATTATTGCACCGATCGATCCCTGCTTTGTTTGTGAACTTGCCTCCATTGATATACATTAAAAAGTTGAGCAGTACTGAGAAGGTTTAAGTCTCCAGGTCGAGACAGAGAAGAAAAAGAAGCTGCTCCTGAGCCAGAGCCCCCAGCACTGCAATATCTTGGGTGCAGTGAGACTCTGCAGGTGGATGTGCTGGGATAGCCTGGGGTGCCCTTTCTCCCCAGGGTAGAGGGGCAAATGACCCCTTGGTCTCCTAAAGACTAATTAGAGCCAGAATATGAGTTGGAAGGAGGTGAACAGGCTCAGGAGGGTTTGTGCTTGTAAAGCTGCTGGAGCAAATAGCAATGGAGGCTGCTGCTCCCCAACCATATCCCTTTTGGTCCCTTCTTGGCTCCAGGGTGCTGCTCGAGGGGGTGGTAGTGGACATCATTCTCCTAAAACCAGCTGAGCCTGGGCTTCCAGAGGTCCCACTGGGTTGGGAGCGTGGTGGTGGTGCTCCGCAAGGAGCTCTCTGCCAGTGCAAACTCAATTCAGGCCATCCTGGTGTAGTTCCTCTGTTTCAGTCCTAAACGTCCTTATCCTCAGGGTGATCCTGCTCCATGTAGACATGAGGAGCAGGAAGTCTCCTGACAAGCCAGGACCAAAATTCCTTGCAGCCCAAACCTGCGCAGTGGCCTTGGAAAGAGACCAAGGAGCTCCTGGCTGCTTTGCCTCCCTGAGCAGGACACTCCTGTGCCCAATGTTCCCCGGGCCATCCAGTGGCAGAGGAAAACTCTTGGATAAGATGCAGATTTGGAAGTGAAATCCAGTAGTTTTCTTATGGCCAGATGCAAATGGAAAAAGGGCCCCAACACAATGATTTTACAGGGCAAGAAGACTCAGGGAGGTGGAACCAAAGTGGTATTGGGGTTGTACACAGCGCATTTCCTCACCATCCCCTCTGCACACTCAGTGTGTTGTTCTCCAGCTCTCACAGTGGCTCCCCTTCTGTTATCCCAGATTTTAAATTTCTCTGGCTGCACACCCAGCTATTGTTTGTTTGCAACGTCCCCTCATCAGGAAACAGGAGAGGAGTTGAACGTGGGAATTTCAGCGCCAAAGGCTGGCCCTGGAGGTCTGGGGTGAAGAGCCACCGTTCAACAGTCCCCCACCACACCAGCAAACCCAGGAATGCTTCCCTTTAGCTGGTGCCCTGATGATCCCGTGGCCACAAAGACCTTTTCCTACAGGGGCTGTTCCAAACCCTGGCACAGGTTGCCCAGAGAGGTGGTAGATAATCCATTCCTGGGAACATTCCAAATCAGGTTGAATGAGGGTGGTTGGGCACTGACCAGGCTCCCCAGGGCAGTGGGCACAGCCCCAAGGCTGCCAGAGCTCCAGGAGGGTTTGGATGATCCTCTGGGGCACAGGGGGTGAGTCTTGGGGCTGGGCCTGTGCAGGGCTGAGGGTTGGACTTGATGGTCCTTGGGGGTCCCATCCCACTCAGCGTATGCTGGGATTCTGGGATTCTGTGAATATGGGACTCTGAGCATCCTGGTCCAATGGAAGGTGTCTCTGCCCATAGTAGGAGGGTGGAACTAAATGCTTGAGGTCTCTTCCAGCCCAGACCATTCTATGATTCCATGATTCTATGACTTTCCCACTTTTTAACTGAGTACTTGTTATCTCCTGACTCCAAGGAGGAGACACATGCCCCCTCCAGACATCCAATTCCTGGCTTTGAGGGCACTGCAGGTGCCAAAAAACCGTTCTTGGAGCATCCTCATCTCCAGTGTCTGACCTGGCACTGCATCCTTCCTCCAACATCACCCCGCTAAGGACACAATTCCTTTGGCCTTCCCCCTTCCCTCTGTCTCCAGCAGTTACTGAGGCAGGTGTAAAAAATATCAGGCAGCTTTAGGAAAAATAAAACACCAAAGCATCCCGATTAAAAGTGATTTTCTAGCAGGCAGGGAGCTGCAGCTGGAGTCAGCATCCCGCTCCCACCAAACTCCTTGGATATTATTCACAGTTGTAAATTGCTTGGAGATTTCTGGGAGACATTAGAGAGGATAAAACCCCATTTCTCTGCAGTCCATTTAAACGTCCCATTGTAAAATGTATTAACATTCCGAGGGACGCACAGGGATGAAAGGCAAGCAGGAAAAAAAAAAGCCCCACATCACCAGAAGTGTGCAGTGCCCCAAGCTCCATGCAATTTTACCTCAGAATGAAGCTTTTGTCAGTGCCTTTTCTCCGTGGGGCTTTTCCATTCCCTGATGTAATCTGAACATTTCACTATTTGTGTCATTACCGAACAAAAGGGGGAAAATGTGATTTTTTTTTTGATTTTTTTTTTTTAATTTTAAATTAAAGGGCTTTCCCCCCCTCTCCCCTATAGAAATGGCAAAAGAATATCAAATGATGGCCTGACAAGGTGCAGCTCTGAAAGAGAATCACCGGAGAACAGCAGATCTATATCTTATCTCCCTGTGAAATGGCACTGGGAGGGAGCAGTGTAGCGGATTTCAGCCAGGCAGGAACTCGGAGCATTGCAGGGGCTGACAAGGAGCAGTAGGAAGCTCATTGGAGCCCAAATTGCAGGCGAACTATGAATGAACCAATTTCAATACTGATGAGCTGGTGGCCACACAGGCACAGAATGTCAGCCAGAGGCTGTGGTGGGGATCATGGGGGCTGCTCTTCCCTGTGAGCCCCAAAATCGCCTTGGCCGGTGCCTGGAGCTGGGATAGGGATGAAGGGAGACGTGGCTCTTCTCCTCACCACAGCTGGAGACCTTCTTGGCCCGTGGGAGGAGCAGAAGGTGGGTTCTTGGTGGCAAAGGGTGGCCCAAGGGGGCCGTGCTGCTGCATCTTCCTCCTCTTCCACAGATTATTCTGCGTGGGAAGGGACTCCCAAGGGTCATCGAGTCCAGTTCCTAATGAGTGGCCCATATGGGGATCAATGCAACAATTTGCCCCAGGAAGAAGCAACAGGTCCTGTATCTTCATGTGGTTTGGTTTTGTGGGTTTAGTTTACATAAGAAATACCAATTTTTGACACAAGCCAAAGGCCCTGGCACAGGTTGCCCAGAGCAGCTGTGACTGCCCCTGGATCCCTGGAAGTGTCCAGGGCCAGGTTGGACGGGGCTTGGAGCGACCTGGGCTAGTGGAAGGTGTCCCTGCCCATGGATCCTCCATAAAGTCTGGACTAAAGACAACAAACCCTGTCCCAAGGGGGACTGGAACGAGAGGAGCTTTGAGGTGCCTTCCAACCCAACCCATTCTGTGATTCTGTTAAAACATCCTCAAAACCATTTTTCATATAATCACAGACTAGTCTGGGTTGGAAGGGACCTCAAAGCTCCTCTTGTTCCCTTCCCCCTTGGGACAGAATTTGTTGTCTTTAGTCCAGACTTTACAGAGGGTCCTCAAAGACCCAAACACCCACCTGAGGACTGTGATTATCTAAGGGCACTGCTTCAATTAAACCTCAAATAAACACTTCCCCCTCCTGCCCCTCCTCGGGCCAGAAGCCCTCGCCTCTTTTTAATTGACGGGGTTTTATTTTTATTTTCCTTTCATGATGTATCCTTTGAGTAATTCCTTCGGATAGGGAATCTTTTTTCACAAACATTTTCTCAAACAGCTCTTGGATTACTGGCTCCAGTGTTCATAAATAGCTTTTCTCCATAACACACTTTCATATATGGTTTAACAGGGAGAGCTGCTGATTTATGGGAACATTAAGCACGTACGTGAACTTACATTTGAGACTGATAAATACGAGTCTTTAATATGCACATGCATCATTTTTATGTTTCTTTTACAAAGAGGCTTTGAGTTGTGTGCACATTATAAAATTAGCCCGCAAAGAATGCCTGGAGTCTGCATGGGAGCTGCTGAGGGGGGGATGAAATACGCATTTTCTGGAATATTGTGTGCAGGTTTGCTCTGGGAGCAGCATAAAATTTATGATATCCTGAGCTGTTCATTTTCATGGCTTTGGAGAACTTGGGCCTTGTAAAGGCTGCTAGAGAGAACTGTGGAAGCAGTTGTTGGTTTGCAGCTTTAACTGCCTTTTTAATGGCTCAGTTTTATTGCTGTTGTAATTAGTAAATCAGGCTTTTTTTTTTTATTATTTTGATTTTAAGCTGGTTTTTCTCCACGTTTTCAGCCTGGTTTCTTAAGGCAGCAAGGTTGGCAAGCTCTGCCATAAGCTTTGCTAAACTGGGGATTATTCAACCAACATTTGGGGGTGCAGATGGTGGCTTGGAGATAAAGTCCTTGCAAGACTTCTGGAAATTTCTGAGTAGAGGAGGGGAGAAACATCCACCACTGCTGCCAAGAAGTGCAAGGGTGGCAGGATCTGGGTCTGGCTGTGCCAGAACCACCCTGCAGCTGGATTTCTAAGGGAGGCATTTCACAGAATCACAGAATTGAGGTGATAGTAAAGCTGAAGTCTCTTCCCTTTGACTCCCGGCAGAGAAGGGTGTTCTGGCACCTGGGGAGGTGGTGGTAGAGGTGAGGAGATGTTCCAAGTGCAGCCACCCCTCTGCAACTTGTCCAAGGCCAGGTTGGACGGGGCTTGGAGCAACCTGGGCTAGTGGAAGCTGTCCCTGCCCATGGCAGGGGGTGGGATGGGATGAACTTTAAGGTCCTTTCGAACCCAAACCAGTCTGGGATCACTGTAAGACCTGTTCCGGGTACAGATCATGGGACAATCATCCAGTTCAGGCTTTTTTTTTTTTTAAAAATGAGGCCACCACCACGTTAGAGATTCAGCAAGATAAACCTCTGGCAGTCCCACAGACCTCCCTCAAAACAGGAGCGGAGGGGTTGGTTTCCCTTCCAGCCCCCGAGGGAGGGCACAGACAGACACAAGAGCTCAGGACCCGGAGCTGAGCCTCCCCAGGGAGACACTGAGGAGCCCGTTGACTTTGTCTGCTACTTCAGAGCCTCAGCTTCATAAACCCTCAGCGTTTTCCTGGGGAAAGGAGAGGATAATGAGCCACATAAGCGCCGGGAGGAGCAGCAGCAGGGGGGAGAGGAGCTTTCTCCAGGTGCAGGGAGGTGGGAAGACCCAGAACGCTGAGATTCCCGGGAATGTTTCCAGCAGACATGGGAAGATGCTTTCTCACTCAAGCAAAGGCCAGGACATGAGTAACACCTTTGATGCTGTGTCACCAAAAAAACACAAGGAAAGGGGGATAAAACACATGGAAAAGGGGAAAAATGCCTCTGTTACCTGTGTCAGACCTTGGCTGTTAAACAAGAAAAGAAGAACTTGTTCCTCTAAAGCCTTGTGGGTGAAGAACAATACCCCAGTGACACTGTGGGGCTGGATGAGGGTGGAAGGTCAGACCTGGAGAGCTGGGAACAGAAAAGATCATCAGGAAGAAGCTGGAATGGGAGAGGCAGGATGAAGAGCCAGAAGTACTGGGATTTTGCAGGCTTTTCATCTGTTGCCATTCTTAAAAACACAGCAAAATCTACAAAAATCTGACAAAAAAGATGCAGGTTTTTCTTTTTTTTTTTTTTTTTAATTTTAGGTGGATAGAATCCCAGAATCCCAGAATGGTTTGTGTAGGAAAAGACCTTAAAAAACCATCCAGTGCCACCCCCTGCCATGGGCAGGGACACCTTCCACTATCCCAGGTTGCTCCAAGCCCTGTCCAACCTGGACTTGGACACTTCCAGGGATGGGGCAGCCACAGCTTCTCTGGGAATTCCAGTCCAGTCCCTCACCACCCTCACAGGGAAGAGTTACTTCCTAAATCCAATATGAAATACTGGTTTGGGAATGCTGCTCCAGGCAATATGGAAGAACCTGGGAAATGCAACTGGTAAGAGCATTTTTCAGATCTTTGTCAGAAGTGTATCATTCCAAAATCAAATTTTGAGGGGATTTATTTATTTATTTATTTATTCCAAAAAACCAAGCACTAGGTTCCAGCTCCCAAAATATCCCACGGCTTGTTGTTTGAAGAGGGATTTGGAAATGAATGGAGCACTGATCACAATTAGTACAAAGCAATTTAAAATTATTTGAAGGGCTTTCATAACGTGAAGTGTTCCAATAATTTGTAATTACTTAACATTTCACCTGCTCTGAATCCCATTTACTTCCCAAATCAAGCCCTTGAAGGGCTCTGAAGTAGCATATTTCAAAATGAACAGGGCAACCTGGAGTAGCTGCTAATTCTAGAAGCACTTCTGGTGCTCCTGCATAACAACCAGGCTTTTTTGGGATGGCTCACTTAAAGATTATCCCCCAAGGCACTTGGGAAAGGCCAAGGTAAGGCATGGCATGGAGGCAGCACGGCTGTGCCATCCCATGGTGGCTCTGCAGAGCAAATCCAAGGGAGCTGAACCTGTGAAAAGCGATGGAAAGCCACCAAAAACCAGCAGAGAAGTGCAGGTGGTGATGTGTCAGAGCAATGTGAGCAGCCCTGCAGGGAAGGGTTATTCCTGCTCCAGGCTCCCGCACCCAGCACCAGCAGGAGCAGGATCTGCAGGACTGATGGGCTCTGCTTGTCAGAGCAACTCCAGCAGCTCAGGGCTGAAACCAAACTCCATGGACTGGCCTTGGAAACTCGGCTTGCACCTTTGGGGTCTGTCTGCTGATTCCTTCTCCCCTTTCTGCCTGTCCCCAGGGCACAGGAGAGCAGGACTTGTACAGGGAGGTTATCCTGGAGAGCTTTCACTAATTCCGAGCCTAAGCAAGGGGTGCAGCCCCCTTGATGTGTCCGTTGTCCCTCAGAGATGGTTTTTATAGACTCAAATCATCCTCCTGTGGCACAGCAGGGTCCTCCCTGCTGCACACAGTTTGGGAGCCCCCAGATTTAACCTTCCCCTTTAGAGCTGGCCTAAGCCAGCAGGAAAAGCTGGCTGGAGTCGAGAGCAAACCTTAAACCTCAGGACGTGGGGGATGACCAAGCAAATACCCACCAAAGGGATGATTAATCCCTTTCTCATGACACTGGCCATGACACACCTCTGTGAAACACCTTCTTTGGGGTGTTCGGATTGGGAATGGAGGGGTTTATATCAGGTTGAGCTCAGCCTTTCATGGAAGATGCTGTTTCTGAAGTGTCTCTGCAGAGATGTTTTGGCCACAAGTCAAACAAGAGAAAGGTGGGTGTTTTTTAACTCCAGGATCAGTTACAGTGAAAACAAAAGTTTCAGGTGATATCTGTGCACAACTGGCCACCAGTTGTGAGGGGAATGGGCCAGCAAAGCAGCCGAAGGCCCACAGCTGGTGGCCTGGAAGATGCTCTGCCTTCCCTCCCCTGGTAATCAATGCAAAATGACTTTTACTGGATGTCCTCCTGCCTAAAAGCGTTTCCTTCTGCCTTGAAGGCAAGCAGGACCTGTAGATACATGAAAAGGAAAGAGAGGGGAAAAAAAGGTCCTACAAGGGCTTGAAATGAAGGGATTGGATTTGAGGGACAGGCAGCCCTGAGGGGGTTAATGACAGGGCTCATTAACCACCCTGAGCTGCTAATTGGGAAGAGCTGCAATAAAAAAATGTAACTGCAGAGAGGGGCAGTGCTGCAGTTTGTGGGATGCTGGGAAGGGAGCAGAGGGCTCTGAGAATGATTTCAGCTCATGGGAAAAACCTTTCTCTAATCTGAGGGTGTCTCCAGAACCCCCTTTTTGGAAGGGAAGCAGCTTTCCAAGCAGGAGCTCCCACCCCGTAGGGTTGGGGGGAACAGTGGGGACAGAGACATGTCTGTGGTGAGAGATCAATCCCCTCTCAACAGTCACCCACTGCAAAACCTCTCCAGCAAAGTTTGCACTCCTGGCAAGTGACACAGCACTAAATAAAAGGCAGCAGAGGCCCTCAGATCTTTGGAAAAGAGGGATAAAACAAGGGGAGGAGGGTTGGCAAATCTCTGCTGTCTCACTGCACTGATCGAGTGGCAGCTCTTCAGCCTCAAAGGGCCTTCTGGGGAGAAATTCTCGTATCACAAATTACTCTTAGCAAAACCTCACATGAGAGGAAGGAATCCACGCTTGCAGAAGGGAAAAAAATATCCCTGTTTTTTTTCAGCTAGATTTCTGAATTAGAGAAGAATTAATGTCTTCTGGGGAGCTCCACCATCTTGCCTTCCTCACCTTGTCTGGGCTCAGCATTCAAACAGCAGCTCAGAGGTGTCAAAGGGTGCCTTATATCCTGTATTCCTTCAGAACTTTGCTGGGGAAAATGGACTTTCTCCCTTTTTGAAGTGTGACTGGTTCTTTAAAAGACCTGGGTGCAGAAAGGGCGCTTTTGGGAAGCTTGTTGTTATTAGAGTGTGTTGGTGGCCCAGGAGAGAAAAATCAGCTCTGGAGATATTTGGGTGTAAGAATTAACCCACTGCTTGGGCCAGGGGGTGTCTGGGCAAAGGTGGCATCGTGCAGAGATGTCACAGCAGGGCCAGGCTGCACCAGGGACATGTGTCCCTTCTCCTCTTCATGGTGGGGCTCAGCAACAGTCCCTTGACTTGATCCTGCTGGCACTGAGCCTTCCTTAGGGTTTTGGGAAGGGGGATGTCATGTTGCACCTAGTCCTGCCCACCCTGGGAGTGACTTTGGTGTTCCTTGGTGGAGAAACACCAAAAGATGTGGAAGTGGAGGAAGAGTGTGAAGGGTTCAGAGCAAAGGAAGTGTTCAAGGCCAGGTTGGACAAGGATGGAGCACCTTGGTCTGGTGGAAGGTGTCCTTAAGCCATATTCATTATTCATTCACTCCCCTCAGCCAGCAGACATGTGAAAATGCTTTATCCTTGTCCTGAATTTAAGTTCTTAGAGTCACTGACTGGTTTGGGTTGGAAAGGACCTTAAAGCTCATCTCATTCCAGCCCCTGCCATGGGCAGGGACACCTTCCACTAGCCCAGGTTGCTCCAAGCCGCGTCCAGCCTGGCCTTGGACACTTCCTGTTTCATTAATCCTGGGTTTTGATGGTCTTTCCCTCTGAAGAGCCTTCAAGTGGTTCCTGAGCCTCCCATAAAGTGCATTTGGGGCTGGAAATCCAAGGAACTTACACCCCTGCCAAGCCCAGGTTGCTCCCAGGTCACACCCACCTTGGTATGAGGAAATGTGGATTTCTCAGCGCAAAATCAATTAAATAAACAAGGATACAGGTCCCTAAGTGGGGCTCTTGGGGCTGAAAACGTGCTGAGCAGCTCAGCAAAGATGGGGTGAACCGAGGGCTGGGCCAGCTCCTCCTGGGCAGGGAAACCTCCTGCACCCACTCCCCAGCAACCCGCCTCTCTCCCAGCTCTAATCCAAAGGATTTAACGAGTGTGACAAGAGAGGACAAATATTTACACTGATGAGCTCAAGTGGGCAAATAAACCAGGCTTTTAACAAATGAGGCAGACACAGCACAGGCTGGGATTCAAAGGCACGTTTGTCTTTTGGGTCTGGGTCTCCAAAGTTGCTCTTTTCCTTTGACCAACTGTGCTCCTTGTCACAGCATCAGGAGCAGGGACATGGATCTAGTCTCTGTGGTATTTGGGGTGGAGAACGAAAGTTTTGCAGTCACACTGGATTAGTTTTTGCCCCTTTGGCAAGCAGGGGCCACCTTCCCAACCCTTGTGCCGCCGAAGGGGCACATTCCAGGAGCGGCCTCAGTGCACGGCAACCACCTCCCCACGAGACTTTTGTGGCAAGTAACTCTAGAAATCCCTGCAAAGGCTCAAATAAACACGGCGTTGACCTTTCCATGGGCTCTGCAGGCTGCTCTGGAGGCGCTGGGGGTGTTGCAGCCGCAGGGAGGGGGCTGTGCTGCTGCCGTGGGTGCGGAGCTGCCTCGGAGCGGCCGCAGCGGCTTCTGCGTCTGCAGCGAAACGTTCCCAACGGCCGGGGAGATAAATGACAATCCCTGCCGCTCCCGGGGTGAGGCAGATGCTCTGGCAATTAAGGAACACGCATCTTAGACGAGTCTCCATCAGGCTGGGACACGGGCTGAGCCGGAGGGGGGAACGGGCTCCGGCAGAAGCAGCGGCTCCCGCGGCGGTTTGGAAAGCCATCCATCCGCATCCCGGGCTGCCCTCGCGCGCTGCTGTGCTCCTGACGGGTGGGGATGAGGCATCTCGTGCCCCTGGGACCCCACAGGTCCCTGCCAGGTCGCTGTGATCCCCCCAGACCTTCATTTTTGGGGCTGCTACCCCCAAACCCTCTTCGCAGCAGCACGGGGGTGGTGGCTGCCTTGGGGTTCGGGGTCCTACTCAGACATGGGGACTTCAAGAGGTTTCTTTGGCTGGCAGGCGCCTTCTCATTGCAGAGGGTTGGGGGTCTCCAATCCCATCGAGGCTGCCCTAAAATCCGCAGGCTCTTGTACTTGATTATCAGCAGGAAAGCTGGAATATCCTGTCCTGCTGGAACACAGCATGACAGGGGAGCACAGGAAGTGGCCAGGCAGGGATTCAGTGTCAGATTTTGGGGTCAGGCCCCGGCTAAGTATCAGTTTAGTCAAGGAACTGGTTCAGTTTCTTCTTTTAGGTTTTTTTTAGCTGTAGTCAGGCTCTGTCCTGCTTTCCCAGGGCAGCACCTGGGTTCCCCCAGTCCAGCTGCTCCTAGCACAGCGTTCCTGTGGCAGCCCAGGAGTGGGAACCGTCGATTCATGGGCATCACCAGCTCATTTAAACAGATGGGCTTTTAGGAGTGAATTAGAGGAAGTGTGCAACTAGAAAAGCATGAAAAATGTATATGATTCCTCAGACTAATCACGGCAATAATGCATGTTTACTGACAAGGTTTTCTGCACGTAAAGAGGGACTGCCATTTATCCAATTTATCCACTTCTCTGGGAAGCAGATCCCACGGTAAACAGCGATTCACAGGCAGGTCCACAGCAATAAATCAGCATTTTTTTCCACAGAGCAAATAGAAGGACAGGCCTCTGCACAACAGCTTTGTTCCTCAAGTACAAATCACTCAATCCGGGAGGCTGAGAGGGCAGCAGCAGGCCTTGGCTGAAGTTTAGTCAGGTTTCTTCTTCATTTGCCATATCAGCACCAGGCTCCGAGTTTAAAATATTACCTTTGCTGTGCTCTAACCACGCTCCAGCTGAGCAGCCCCGTTGCTTATAGGAAATGACTGTATATTCCTATTACTCCTCATGCTATCCCTCACAATCACATCACTTCTCATTCTCCTCTCCGGGCTAAACAACTTCAGAGCTCGTGATGCTTCTCTGCATCGGATTGTTCTGGTTAATTATTTCTGTTCTCGCTTCCAAAAAAGCTGAGGAATAGAAAGGCAGCAAGAGAGTGGGGAAAAAAGAAAAATAATTTTAAAAAAACCCACAAAATTTTGATGTGGTTGGAAAATATTTACTTTCTTTGCACGAAAGGGGTGTCCAGTGCACTTTAATATTTTTATGTCCAGCAGAGAAAAGTGATTTCTGCTTGTAATTAGGGTTAGAGCCTGCATCCAGGTTTGTCTTCCGTAAATGGAAAAGCAATTAATGACTTGTAGCAATGCTAGGGTTGGAACTAGAGGATTTTTAAGTTCCTTTCCAACCCAAACCTTTGTGTGATCAATTGTTATTTGTCTCCTTCTTCTTGCAAGTTCACCTGGGAGAAGAACAGTCAGTTATGAGGGGGGGGAACCTGTTTGGGTCAAAAAGATGCCTTTTTAGGAGTATGGATTTCAAGTCCCAGCCTGCTGGAGATCTGTATTTACAGTTCCCCTCATATATTGGAAGATTCATTAATGGGAAAGGCAGAACCTGGCTGGGAGATGATTTAAAAAGCCTATTTGTTATTTCAGCAAGGTGAGAAACACCTCGATAGATTGGTTTCCATTAGAGGGAGAGAGAACTAATCCTTCACTCCTTGTCTTTAGTGGTGGTGCCCGTTGTTGGTGGTGGAGAGAGTCAAAAACCTCCTCTCCTCATTGATTTTGATTAGGAATTCTCTCCTGGAGACCGAGTGGGATTTTTGCTGGAAATGTTTGCCCCCAGGACAGCGATGTCAGGGTGACTTCAGAGCTGTGCCTCCCCAGCTGTCCTCCTGGTGCTCTTGGCTCAAAAATGTGCCTGCAACTTCCTTCGTTTCCTTACCCAGCTGTTTTCCTTCCTCTGCCATGTGTGTGGATGGACAGGCCACGTTTGCTGAGGAGCTTCCTGGCAATCCTTGAGCCTCTTAAGCCAAATACACGACTCCACATCTTCCTAAAGGACTGGGATGCAGGACTGGAAGGGACTCTGAGCAAGTATGGAGATGACACAACACTGGGTGGAGCTGCCGAGTCCCTGGAAGGCAGGGAGAGTTTGCAGAGAGACCTGGACAGGTCAAAGGGTTGGGAATCACCGACCCCATGGAGTTGGTGGCAAGTGCCAGATTCTGCCCCTGGGATCAGGCAACCTTGGATGTATGGACAGACTGGGAATGAGAGGCTGGAAAGCAGTGCCAGGAAAGGGCCCTGGGGGTCCTGGTGGGTGCCAGTTGTCCCTGAGTCAGCAGTGTCCTGGCAGCTAGGAGGGACATCCCTGTCCTGGGGGCATCAGGGAGGGGATTGTCCCGCTCTGCTCTGCCCTGGGGCCTCACCTCAATATTGGGGCACTGTGGGGGGACACAAGGTAAGGAAGATACTGAGCCATTCAAGAGTGTCTGAAGGAGGGACAAGAGATGGGGAAGGACCTTGATTTGAAGCTGTGTGAGGACACTGAGGGCACTTGAGGTGTTCAGCTGCAGAAGAGGAGACTGAGGGCAGAGCTCACTATAGTTCCAACTTCCTGGGCAGGGGCAGAGGAGGGGCAGGACTGAGCTCTGCTCTGGGGGGACCAGGGACAGCACCCAGGGAATGGCCTGGAGCTGTGTCAGGGCAGGGGCAGGTTGGATCTCAGGGAAAGGTTCTTCCCCCAGAGGGTGGTTGGCACTGACCAGGCTCCCCAGGGCAGTGGGCACAGCCCCAAGGAGCTCCAGGGAGGGTTTGGATGATCCTCTGGGGCACTTGTGGATGGTCTTGTGTAGAGCTGAGGGTTGGACTGGGTGGTCCTTGTGGGTCTCTTCCAACTCAGCACATTCTGTGTTTCTGTGCTTTAATGAGCCACATTTCACTCTAAAATGTGCTCCTGGGTAGTGTTCTCACATCAGCATCTTGTTGATGTTCCCAAAGTGCCAGACTTGCCAGATGTGTAATGGGAAGAGCTCCTGTTAATGCTCCTGCTTCCCTCCAGACAGCTCTTCTGGCCCTGGCAGTGGGATGTGTCAGCTCTGTGAACAAGTGCCACCAAAACGCTCGGTGGCCTGTCTGGGAGATGTGCAGATCTGGGTCCTGGAGCACAGGAAAACCTCTGCAACGAGGAGAAAATTCCCTTTCTCAGCTGGATGACCTGCTGAGAGCTTGTGGAGCTGCAGTGAGTGGATGAGAGCAGCTTCATGGGGACAATGAGATCAGAGCAGAGATCACTCACCCAGATCACTCATCTCCCAGCACAAGCTCCCTGACAGGACCTGCTTTAGCACGATGAGCCAAAAGGCTTTTGGGGGTGTTAATCCTTGCTGCATGAAGACCCTGGAATGGGTTGGGTGATTCCTCTTGGGAGAGCTTGTCTTGCATCACACAAAGAGCCTGGATAACAGCTTATTTTATATGATATGTATTTTATGTATAAGTAAAACAGTGTGACCAGCAGGTTGAGGGAGGGGATCCTGCCCCTCTGCTCTGCTCTATGTCCAGCTCGGGGGTCCCCACCATCAGGACATGGAGCTGCTGGAGCAAGTCCAGAGGAGGCCACAGAAATCCCCCAAGGGCTGGAGCCTCTCTGCTCTGGGAACAGGCTGGGAGAGCTGGGTGGGTTCACCTGGAGAGGAGAAGGCTCCAGGGAGACCTGAGAGCCCCTTCCAGTGCCTAAAGGGGCTCCAGGAGAGCTGGAGAGGGGCTTGGGACAAGGAGTGGAGTGACAGGACAAGGGGGAATGGCCTTAAGCTGAAGGGGAGTAGGTTTAGATTCAATATTGGGAGGAAACCCTTCCCTATGAGGGTGGGGAGGCCCTGGCACAGGCTGCCCAGAGAAGCTGTGGCTGTCCCATCCCTGGAATTGTCCAAGGCCAGGATAGATGGGCTTTGAGCCTTATTCCATCTGCTTTCCGCATCTTTTCCAGCCCTGTCCCACTGCTAAACCATCACCCCTCCACTTTCTCTCCCTCCTTCCCATTCCTTCATTGCTGTTTTCTCTTTGGTCAGAGCCCACATTCTGAGGTTTCAGCTGCCAGTCACCAACCAACAGCTACAGGGATGGTGTGAACTGGCCTTTCCAGGAGGTGTTGGCTTGGACTGAGTTTGGATGTGCCTCCAGGAGGCCACCATCAACCTCAGCTGCCCTGCCTGGGAGCACAGAAGCTCCTCAAGGTCGTAAAACTATTTAAATGTGAGAGAGGAAAAATAACAGCTTGCTTACTTCACTCTGCAAGGAAAGCTGAACCCTGTTAGGAACCCAACCAAGGAAGTTTCAGCCCAAAGAATTAAAAACTATCCAGATTATAAGCAGGATTGTGGGGTTTTTTAAGGAAATACTGTCAGCGAACTAACTGGTTCTTACTCTGTGTAATAGCAAAAAGAAATAATTGCGTGCCATATATGTGCTCTCATCTGTTCCTTCTCTCGCAGAAAAGGCATTTAAAATAATTTATTATGAAGAAATGCTCAGAAACGAGGAATTCTGAATTTATTATTATTATATATTATTCATATAATGACAACACCCAAACTTTTCTCAGCTCAGAGAGGGAGATAAAGCCTCTGGCCCGAAGAGACTTCTAAACACGTGGAAATAAAGTTTGGATCTGCCTCCGCGCGCGTGTGTGTGTGTGTGTGTGTGTGTAATTTTTAAGTATTACTGAAGAAACTGTGGGGGGAAAATTGAATTATACATCAGCTTATTCGCCAACAGGAAAAAAACCCAAAACAACCAGGGCAAGTCTGCACGCTCTTGATAACATTTTAATAATTTACAAACTCAAATTTCACCCTGGGAGTGACTTTCATGAGAAGTGAGGAATGCTGTGACTGTAAATACGGCTGGAAGGGAGAGGGAACCCATGGTGGATCTTCTGCACGAGGGGAGGAGGGGGCAGGAGGAGAGGGGGATGTGTGGGCTGTGGGAATGGGACGCTCCTGGGGCACCTTGGAGAGGACAGCAGGGACAGGGCAGAGCCTTTCCAGCCCTCAGCAGTGCTCAGAGGGAATCCTCGTTTTAATCCCCACGTTCTCAAAATCCATGGCACTTTGAGCAACCTGGACTAGTGGGAGGTGTCCCTGCTCGTGGGGAAGGGCTTGGAACTGCATGTTCTTGAAGTTCCCTTCCAACCCAAACTATCCTGTGGTTGATTCTGTGAAAACAGGCAAATTGCTTCCTTCATTCCCTGGGATATCCAGGATTTTCCTGCGGTAAAGCACCAGGATTTCATGTTCTGTGGCCATTCCCACGCAGCGGGAGCAGCCAGTGCCATGGAAATGCTGCCCCCTGGGAGTCTGTGCCAGCAGGATTTCCTGCAGCCCCAAGGTTTGGCTGTCCCTGAAGTGCTTGTGGAAGCCACAGCTGGAGGGGTTCGGGTGGTGGGAGTTTGTGTGTCCATCCCAGGGCTCCCACGGGCTGCAGCAGGAGAGGGAGGCAGCAATCCAGAATTCCAGAGATGTCCTCCAGGCGTTATTGGTGGATCCCATGGAAGCAACAGTGTGTTATAACACACTTGGAAGGCTGTGTTTCACCTTCTCCCATCCCAGACCTGCCTCACCTGCTCAGGTGGCCAAAGCTGCAGTTTTGGGAGCGCCACAACATCCCTGCCCAGCTGAGGGGACAGGCAGTGCCAAACTTCCAGGGCGGGCAGTGCTGAAGTACCAACAGTTGGAAGGGCCTTGGGGGCTTGTGGCTTTCCCACACTGCTGAGAATCCTGCTGTCAGGAGGCAACAGCGGGGGCAGAAGCGTGACTTCCCTCCTCAGCTCCCGCAGCCCTGCCGCAGCGCTGCAGCACCACGGACGGGAACAGCAGCCACGGGAATCTCTGGGATGACTATTCACTGCTTTCTTCCTGCATTTCGAGCTGCTTTTGTGTGAATTCCTTCACCCAGCGGCCGCGGCGGGACCTGCATTTCTGTTTGCGGGGAGCACGGCGTTGGTTCTCTGGAGGGAGAGTTATTAAAACTTCTCCCCTTTGCCTCTGAGTCTCGGTGGTTTCCACCCTTGGGGTTGTTTTCTTCCCTAGGGGAGCTCGGGGAGGTTTTCCAGCTTGTCCTGGATGGATGTGCTGGCAAGTGGATCAGGGAACCCGGGCAGGGGCTGGGAGATTTGGCAGCAGCAGGATTTGAAAGGCAGCTGGTGGCACAGCCAGAGAACAGGGACACCAAAAGCTGAGTGAACTGAGACACCTGATCACCTGCAAGGGAGCAGCCAGGTCAGCCACATCTCCCAGCATCTCCATCACTCCCTCTGGGAGCGAGCAGTGGGTGTTTCTGTTTGGAGAATCCCTCCTACAAAAGCCACCTTGGCAGCCGGAGTGGGAAGGTGGGCCCTCTGCTAAGGTTTCAAGAGCCTCTTTCTCCTTCCCCATTAAAATAGGAAGAAGTCACACTGAAAACTCCCTGCTTGGCACCTCCTCCTGCTCTTGGAGCATCCCTGGAGTGCACAGGAACCTTCAACGGTTCCACACTTTGGCTGCCCAAGGAGGTCATGGAAAGTCATCTCCCCGGGCAAGGTTCCCAGGGCACAGGGGTTGTCTGAGCCAGAGCACCAAAACCCAACAGCCTGAGGGAAAAACAACAGGGTCCAAATGACAGGTGACATTATTAATAACGTCCCTCGGAGTGGTGATGGTTGTGGGTTCCTTTCTTTGCCCTGTGGAAAGGCTGTTGGCTGCATCTATGGAAAGTGGCCTCTGGAGACAGTCCGTGGGGTGCCTCCAGCTTTTCCCTGCTTGGCTTAGCTCAGGGATGTCTGGGATTCGGGCTCTGGAAGCCACTAGATGTCAGGGTTACTCCGTCTCAGCCCTGACACCTCCAGATGTGGCACAGCTGGCATGACCCAGAGGTCCCCTGTGCGTCCCCCCAGTGTAGGTCAGGGTGGAGCAAGGTGCAGGAGCTGAAAGTCCTACCAGGAACCAGGGAAAACCCCAAAGGAAGTGGGATGAAGGCTTTGTCCTTTGCCTGCAGGCTGTTCCCTCTCTGCCTTTGAACAACAGCCATGGTTTGGTTTGTCCAGAGAACTTCTAATAAACTGCAGGAAAAACCTGTCCCTGGAGTCAGGAGCATCTTAAAAATGGATTGCTGCTGGTCATGCAGCCGGGAATGTGACTGAACAGCCAAGGTGGGTTTGGAGCAGCTGCTGGAATCATGGCAGGCCGTCACCTGGGTCCCTCGCCCTTGTATTGACATGTCTGTGACCAACAGTGACCCCACAGCCCCCATGTCATTTAGCCCCTAAAATCACCCTCTTCTTTGCTTAAACCTCACCAAAACCTACTGATATGTGGGGGAAAAAGTAGTGAGAAATAGTTCTGATTTTATCAAAAACTCTGAAAAAGTTCTGATTTTAGGAAGATTTCAATATTTTCTTAAGATTAAAAGTACTTAGGTGGAAATGCCCAATTTCCTCAAACATGCCAGTTGTTTTATTGCATTTGTTCTAATATTGTACCCTGAGTTCATCTCATAAATAAGGATTATTAACAACTAATTTTAATGTATTAGGAACTAAAGGAAGTTATTTCATTATAAAAAGGAGGATGCAGAATTACATGAAGCTTACATGATTGAGATTTTTTTTTCCCCTTTGGAAAAACATTCATTGGATTGGGGTGAACAATCCCAATCAGGAAGTGAAGCATCCAGGTCTGGGGTCCCAGCACAGCAAGGACATGGAGCTGCTGGAGCGAGTCCAGAGGAGGCCCCAAGATGATCAGAGGGATGGAGCAGCTCTGCTGGAAGGAAGGGGGAGAGAGCTGGGATTGTTCAGCCTGGAGAGGAGAAGCTTTGGGGTGACCTGAGTGTGGCCTTGCAGGACCTAAGGAGCTACAAGGAAGATGGAGAGAGACTGCTTCCAAGGGCCTGGATGGACAGGACAAGGGGGAATGGCTTCAAACTAACAGTGAGTAAGTTTAAATGGGATATGGGAAAGAAATTCTCGGCTGTGAGGGTGGGGAGGCCCTGGCACAGGTTGCCCAGAGAAGCTGTGGCTGCCCCATCCCTGGAAGTGTCCAAGGCCAGGTTGGACGGGGCTTGGAACAACCTGGGCTAGTGGAAGGTGTCCCTGCCCATGGCAGGGGGTGGGACTGGATGGGCTTTGAGGTCCCTTCCCACCCAAACCACTCTAGGATCCTCTGGAAGAACAGCCCTGTGGAAATCCAAGCTTCAGTAGGTCGGATTCCCAGAGGGTTGTGGCCTTTGCTTCTCAGCAGATACTTCAGAAAGTGGCACCAGACTTTCAGCCTTTCCTGCTCCACCTTAAGGCTCACCCCAATCTCTGGAAAAAATGCAGCAAACGTGAGATATTCAGCTCCATGTCCCTTCCAAACCCTTCTCAGCCACACCTTTAATAACTCCGGGTCTCTGCTTACCTATTTCATGCCTGAGCTTTTCTCATCTTGGAGTATTCTTGGGCTGAGTGACTTTCCGTGGTGAGAAGTCCCATGAGATAATTATGCCACGCACGAAAATTTATTTTCATTTATCAGTTTGAATTTGCTGCCTTTATGGGAAATCAGGTTATTTATTAGGGGAAAGAAATAACTCCAGGGCTTTCTGTAGTTATGGCTTCTAAAATCACCTTCTCGCTGAAAGAAATCAACAATTAAAGCTGGCTCGGAGTTACATCACCACTTAGACATGATAGATATGCAATTTCATAGTTTTCATTATAGAAAATAGGCAGCAAAGTACATCAATAAACTATCTAATGTGAGGGGAGACTGATAAAAGCGTGCTATTAGATTCATTAGTGCTAATCAGGAGGGAAGCATCGATGGGGGCTCATTGATAATGCTCAGATAAAGGAGCTCTTTCTCAGGGTGACTGATTTTCAGGGCTGTGGGAACACTGAAAAGAGACTGAGAGCAAATGTCAAACCTGCCTCATTCCTTGAGCACTGCCACTAAAACAAGGGGAAAAACCCTCAGGTGAGATCATACAATGAATATTTGTATTACTTATGAGGGCAGAGGAGAGCCCTTAATGGCAGCAGATGAGGTGGTGAAGGGACAGGGAGGAGGGAAGGTCTGGGGGAATATTTCTGGTGGGAATGTGATGGGCACTGGTTTATAACTGTGGCATTTCCCAATATGTCTCATGAGGGAGAAAAGGGGAGATTTGGGGATGCAGCCAAAGGTGGAGGAAAACCTGGGACCTCCTGGCTCAGAGAGGGAAGGGGAGATCAGGGAAACAACTCCTGTAGGTGCAATGAGGTCTCCTTGGGCAGGATCCAATCCAACAAATTCCTTGTGACCTTAGAATCCCAGATCTTGGTTAACTTGGTCACAGCTAATGAATTGGCCATAGGAAATAGCTGTGGGGGCTGACCATGCCAAAGTAATTTGGAATTGCAGGGGAAGGAAGCAAGCATGGATCCCTCCCAAATTCACAAAGGCAAAGTTGGGGAAATCCAGGAAATTTGTTAGGAACTTGCTGGAAAACTCAGGGTCCTGAAAGTTAAGGAGGGAGCCTGGAAGTTGGTTGACAGGGAAAATATGATGCAAAAAATCCCTTCTGTGGCAGGGTGACTAAACACACCTGAGCAGTAAGGTGAGAACCTTCCAGGAAGGAGAAAGGAGCGGAAGGGATGGAAAAAAGACTGATCAAAAAAAGCTGTGACACAGAGGTTGGGAAACGTGGAGAAAACGAAAATCGGGAAATTCCAACCTAACGGGAGCTCACAAAATATATTGAAACCTGTGACAAACGGCTGTCCCCAGAGCCTCATTTCTGCTTTGTTCTCTCCTTGTGTAGCTAAAGATTGGGGCTGATCTAGGCAGGAGCAAACCGACAATGAATGTGTTTCCAGGGATTGCGCCGCAGGTTGGAACAGAGGCAGAGGAGCTGCAGGAGCAGAAAGGAGCTGGAAGCAGAAGGCAAATGTCAGCTGGTGGGATGAGGGTGGGGGAGGGGAGTGAGACAGCAGGAAGAGCCATCCTGAATCCTGAGATCCTTCCAGTGGTTTTCCATGTCTCCTGCCAAGGGCTGGATGTTCAGCTGGTGGAGATGTCATCCAATGGAAGAGTAAAGGCAGTGCCTGAGGATATGGAAGGGAACAGCAGGGAGTGCAGCAGGTGAGATGTTCTGAGTGCAGCTGGGCAGGAAACTGTACAACAGGGCTGGGAGGAAACACTGGAGATTTCAGGGAAACCTGTGGAAAATGGGGGAAAAACTAGAACAGGGGTCTGCTCAAACCAGGAGGCCTTCTGAGGAGATCGAGGCACGGTGGGCACTGGGGAACCACGTGGTGATTATTGACAGGGAGGGAGACTCCTACAGGACTCTGAGGAAAGACTGGGAGAACTGGGATTGTTCAGCCTGGAGAAGAGAAGCTCGGGAGTGACCTATCTGTGGCCTTCTAGGGCCTGAAGGGATTTACAAGAAAGATGGAGACAGACTATTTCCAAGGGCCTGGAGGGACAGGAAAAGGGGGAATGGCTTCAAGCTGACAGAAAATAGGGTTAGGTGGGATATTGGGAAGAAATTGTTCTCTGTGAGCATGGAGAGGCCCTGGCACAGGTTGCCCAGAGAAGCTGTGGCTGCCCCATCCCTGGAAGTGTCCAAGGCCAGGTTGGACAGGGCTTGGAGCAAGTTGGGCTAGTGGAAGGTGTCCCTGCCCATGGCAGGGGGTGGGAGTGGATCATCTTAAAGGTCCCTTCCAACCCAAACCGTTCCATGGTGCTGTGAAGACCCACAAGCTCAGTGATCACCCTCTGGGGACGATGACCATCGCTGATCACCCACTGCTCCTCCTCAAGGCACACTTTTGAGCTCTCCATTTTTAGGGACAGCTGCTGTATCCAGCAGCACCACCACCAGCCTGGGCCTTCCAGTGGACACAGGCCTTTGGTATTTCTTCATAATCCACAAAGGAATCTCAGTTCCAGGGGCATCACTTTTCCTGACAGCACAAGGCTGAAAATTAAAGCGAGACTTCCTTTGTAGCATCTCAGAAAGATGGATGGAACCTCTTCCCTGTGCTCCCCAGCAGGGGTCCAGGGGGGTCTGCTCCAGCCCTCATCCCTGCCATCCTTCTTGGCAAGTGGCAGTGCAGCTCCGTTTCCCCATCCTGTGGGTCACAGGACGGCCCTGCCTCGCTCTGCGTGTTCCTGTGTCATCCAGCACCGCCGCGGCTGGATCTTGGAGCCGGCCGGTCTAGTCACGGTGAGCAGGACAGATGTTGGCAGGAGCAAAGCAGAAGACCAAAAAGCACAAAGAACTCAGCCAGGCTGCAGGACCCTCCCTGTGCTCTGGACAAATATTGGCTGGGGCAGCTCCAGCAGCCTCCTTTCCTAATAGATGCTCTGCTGTTGAACACGATCAGTGACAAGCCAGAGCAATTACTCACCATGTTACTAATCACACCATTTCCCTCCCCCTGCTATTGATTTTGGAAACATTGTTTGAAAAGAGAAAAAAAAAGGGGAAAAAAACCCCTCCCAACCCTTCGTTGCCTGTAACACCTAAATGGAAATTTAATCCCCCCTCCATCCACCATCCCCTCGCTGCATTTATTTTCCAGACACATCTTGATTGTTTTGTTTACTGCTTACTGTGTTTATGATTATTTTAATAGCGAGTGTTGCACGATACATTTTGTATGAAGGTCACTGCTCAGATGTTCTCCATAGATGCTTGATTTGAGCAGCACTGATTCATAATGAATTCACACCAGCCTCTTGCAGGGGGTTCTCTCCATTTCCAGACGGGGGTCCCGTTGTAATCCCACATTAGCAATGTGCTGAATAAATAACATTATCTGCTGTGGAATTGAGCTGCAAACAGTGTAAAGGCCACTGGGAAGTTGCTGAGGCTGATCATTCCAGGCAGAGGTTAATGCACTGCCAATAAACAGGGACAGCAGTGCTGCTGGAGCAGTTGGCTCACCAGAAGCCCGAGACGGGGTAAATGGAAGATGTCAGGAATCCTCGTGTGTGCCCCAGGCAGTTCCTGAATGAGCTCTGAGTCACCAAACCTCACTACCAGGGAATTTGCCTTTCTTAAGTGGCCATTTCTCCCCAAATCTCGCTCTCAGCCTGCTGAAATCATCAATATTTGCTCTGGTGTGCTGAGCCGTGAACGCTGTCGGCAGGCGCTCGGTGAATCCTTGATGCTCCCCACGTTCCCCTTCTCCTGCTCCATATTCGTGAGACAAGGCTTGTTTTGTCTTCTTGACCTGCTGGTGTCAGGTCCCCTCCTGGCTCTGCCCTGAGCTCCTGGTGAGGGGTGTTGCAGGCTCTGCCTGGCAGAAATATTCCTTCCATGAGCCGAAAATCCAACTGTATCCAGTGGATAAGGTGTGCTGACCACGGGGGAGCAGGGCTGCCCCAGCTCTGAAGGTAATGGCTGCTAAACAAGGATCCAACCTGCCTCCATGGCAGCTCTAATGGATTTTCTGAGCACCTGGACCGACAAGGGAGAGGGAGAAAGGCTGTACCAGCACAATCATCCCTCTAGACCTTGGCAGATCGCAGAGTGTTGGGGTGAAGGATCCATTTCCATGTGAATTAATTTGGGAGCCATGTAATGCTCCTCACAAACACTCCCTCAGGTTCCAGCTCAGGGGCTTTGTTGTCTGCTTGTAGAATCATGGAATCATGAAGGTTGGAAAAGCCGTCTAAGATTATCGAGTCCAACCATTCACCAGCACTTCCAAGGCCACCACTAACCCATGTCCCCAGGTGCCTCATCTACATGCCTTTGAAATTCCTCCAGGGTTGGTGACCCCACCACCACCCTTCCCATGAAGAAATTTTCTATAATATCCAACCTAAACCAGCCTTTGTGCAACTGGAGGCCGTTGGCTCTTGTCCTGGAGTTTCTCTGTATCCATGGATTTTTCCTCCCTGGTCTTGTCTACTCTGCCCTTGAGTCCAAGCGGACTCTCAGCCCTCACCATATCCTTTGGCACAGGCAGCACCCAGGGAACGGGTGGAACCCATCCAGGGAAACTCAGCTCCTTCTGTTTGTCTGAACCACTTTTTGTTCACATCCCTTCTGATTCCCTTATTCTTGTACAGGAAGAAAGGATTATCCAGGGATACGAATGAATTTGTAGCTCAGGTTGCTGTGGAAAGCTGTACACAGTGCTTGCTCTGCTCCAGCTTTCCTGTTCCTTACTCCAGAGAATGGGATGGGAAGGGCCCTGATGGTCTCTCAGGTGTGTTCACCTTCAAGCCTAGTTTGAAACACCTGGATCCAAACCACCTTTGGACACTTTGGGGTGCTTTTCCATCTTCCTTTCTTCCTGGGAAGTGGACATTGAAGTGCTCTGGGCTCGGTTCCCATCTCCTGGTTGTGATTAGATGCTCAACAGCTCAGCCTTGGCAGAGGAAGGGATCCCTCCAGCTCCCTCCCACCCCCAGCTATTATTGTTTGGTTTGGAATGGTCTGGGATCCATTAGCAGGAGGAGAAAAAAAAAATCACAGATAATAAAAAAAACACGGTTCCTAATGATTTTCTCTGCAGTCTGGCTTCTATTTCAACAAAACACAAGCAGAACTATCCTTCCAAAAGTTCCTGGAGAACAGACAGACACAAATGTTTGACTCGACTCCACAGGCCTTGTGCTTTCATCTCAGGACATCAGGAGACACCACATTTATCTCTGCAGTCCTCATCTTCTATCCCTACCACCTGCTGATACCTGGGGCCATACCTGGATGGGATTTGTCCCTATTTAGTATTGTTTTTAGTAATGTTTTCCACTTCTGCTGTTCCATCCCAGAGCTCTGGGAGCGTTTCACGGTTCATTTTCTCCAGGAAGGGTTTTCTCATTGAAATGCTCAGCGATGCAGCCACTGAAATGGAAGTGGGAATTACAAACAAAGAGAAAGGAGCTAGGAAAACAAAGCCCTGATTTACCTTGGCCACACAAGTGTTTGTTCTTCCCTGCAAGGCAATCCAAGTGCATGGCCAGGCAGGTTGGCAGGGATCCTTCCCTGTCACAAGGGGAAGATGTCCATAGGTACAACCAGGAAGGAAAAAACATTCCAAGGACTATCCAGAAACTCTGGCTGCCAAAACTGGTGATTTCTGATTTTCTTAGTGGACAGTAGAAGCACTCAGAGTGAAAACACATCTGCCACATGGCCCTGTTTGAGGATATCTGGGCAGAGTGGGGAGAAGTGGAGCCCAGCATTCATGGCCAAAGAGGTCCCTCCTGCCTTTGGAATCCCATCCAGGAGCCAGAAGAAGCCTCACTTGTCAGCTTTGTCAGTCTCAGTATCTCATCTCCTCCATTTTCCTGCTCTAAAATGAAATCATAAATTGTCCAGGCTTCCTCATGGACTCTTTGGACGAGGAACTATCCCCATCTGGCATTTAACTCTGGAAGGTGAATCCTTTCAGCCTTTGTCCTGAGCTGATGGTGAAGGACAGGCTGACTCCAGCTCTGAGTCATTCCCAGAGAAACTCCTTCTCTCTCCAGAGGGAACAAAGGGGTCCAACTCCAGAAGACAGCAAGAAGAAGACTTTGTGAATGAACTCCTGGTTAAATAGCAAGGAGGGCTCTGGACATAACTCCATCCTGGAAGTGAAGAAGGCCATTTCTCACACCCTTTCTACAGGCAGAGATGGGATCTGGAGCCTGAGGGCTGGAAACATTGAGGCTGATGCTTGGGGTGCTACAGCTCCTCCTCCCAACTCCCCACCTCCCAAAAAACCATGTGCAGCCCTCAGTGTGACACTAGGGGTTTGTTGGGCAGGGCTGGGGAGCGTCTCTTGGGATGCTGTGTCAGGTTTTGATGATCTCTGCTGCAGGATCAACAAGAGGTAGAGGCCAGAATCTGCTCCCAGAGCATCCAGATCTGGAAAATCACTTCATGATGTGAAGCTTAAGGAACCCAACTCAGCTCCACCAATACAGGTGAAGAGGAGGGTCCATTAAATTATGTAGGCACAGGTTGCTTGGTCAGGGCTTTTCTCTTCCATGCCATAAATTAAAAAATACGTTGGTAACATCCTTCTCTCTCCTGTCCCTGTCTGTAACAGATGCATTCTGTCTTTAGGTTGGAAATATTAGCAATAATTCATATTTTGGCTTGCTGTAGATATCTGGGTGACCTTTAGCAGCCTGTGATATATAGAAAAGCTGATTACGTGTTCCTTGGTTTCATAGGAGGGATCAATATGAACAAGATTATGAAAAAATACAGTTTCATTTGGTTTAAACACACTCTGACAGTGGTTTCTTCGAGAAACTGTTGTACCTCCAGCACTTGGAACAAGGATTGGAAAACTGGCAGGGAGTCACTTTGCTGTCACAAACAGGGCTTTAGACACAGCTGTAGAACTTCTGCCCAGATTTGTCTAACCCATAAACGTCTGAAGATGTTCATTCTTTCAGTGCTTGGTTGGAGAGAAGGAGCTGAGGCCCCTGAGAGCAAATCTGATCACACAGGAGAGATGATTCTGCTGCTCCTGCAGCCCCAGGTGGAGGTTATCCTCTCCCACGGTGCCTTCTGTTTTAAACCTCCCCACTGCATTTCCTTGTGACCCTCCTGTTGGTGCAGCTTGTTGGAACAGCTTACCCTGCTCTCCATCAGCAGCATTTTCCATGGTAATTCAGGTTGGGGCAGTAGAAGCCCCATTGCCAAGCTCTGGATTAGGTGCAAGTGTTGGGGAACAAACCAGGAGAGGCTCTGAGGGGGTGGGTGGGTTTGTCCTCCACCTCCAGACCCCACAGGTGCTGCTTTGATTGGGGATCCAACCCTGGGGCAGGAGCAGGTGAGGATTTGCCTCTGACCTTCTGTCACACAGTACTCTGAGGGTCCCTGTGTTCTCCTGAGCTGGCCTGACGTTTTGCCTTTGCACACAGATCAGGCCCAGCCTTCCTGCTTCACGTCAGATCAGGACACAGCCTGCTTTCCCCCTGGGAATGCTCTGCCAGCTGGCAATGGGAACATTTGCTGTCTTCTGCAGGCTGAGGGATCTCTGAGGGCATTAAGAACACACTGCAGTCCATCTCCAGCAGGAAATCCACTCTCCCAGACCCTCCTGCTGCAGGTTTAAACATGACTTCCATCTCCGTCCACAGAGACTGAGCCAAAGCAGCCCTTGGTCGCTGGAGCTTTGGGAGAAAGACCAAACCAAGCTGTGATGCTGCAAGGGCTTCATGACATCACCAAAATAATGCCCTGCAGAGCCCCCTGTGAGGATGAAGATGCTGAATAACCCCTCACAGTGTCCCCATCAGGCCTGGAGCCATCTGGACAGATGAGGAGGACAGCACAGCTCAAACCCTGACACTGGGCATTCAATAACAAAGACAAGTCCAGGAGTAATCCGAAGAGACTTCAGGGCCCTGGGATGATTTGTAGAGGGACCAGGAGCACAAGTAGTGATTTTCTTGATTCTTCCAATAATGAGGAATAATATTGACAGGAATAGGCAGATCCATCATGACAATGAGTGGCTCCAAGTTGGTTTAATCAGAAAAATTTGGGTTTTTTTGTACTATGGGATGATCTAATCAACACCTGGTCTGCTGACATCTCATGGGATGTACCTTCCTCAGAGGGTAAGGTACAGGAGCCAGCAGGGCTTGTTGACAGAGCTTTAAACTGGCTTGGAAGGGAGAAGGGACCAAACCAGGCTGGCCAGTGATGGTGTGCCAATCACTGGTGATGAGGACACCAGCACTGGTGAGATCCCTCATTGGTGTCATGAGGTACAATGGACCACACCTGGGATGTCTCCACAGCAATGCTGCAGTGTGAGGAACAAAAGCTTTGGCCCAGTCCCAGAGATTTCACGTCATTGGCAGCAGAGAACCCTGGTGGGATGAGTCCTGTGCCTGGAGATCCAAACAAATAAGGTGGATGTCACTGTGGGAGTCTCCTCTGGACCTCCCAACCAGAGTTATGAGGCCAGTGAAATATTCTTGGAGGAACTAGGGGACACTTCCAAGTCAACTGCCGTTGTCCTTGGCAGGGACTTCAACCTGCCAGAAATGAGCTGAGAGCATCACACAGCTGGTACAGCCCGGGTCAGAAGATTCCTAAAAAACCTGGATGACAATTTGTGGAACAGGTCCTGAGGGAGCTGACTTGGAAAGTGTCCTCCTTGTCGGTCCCTTCCAACTCAGCATATTCTGGGATTCTGGGATCCTGGGATCTGCCCTTCTGTGCCCGCAGCAATCCTCCTCCACAGGATAATGATCCCTGCTCCAAGGTGAGCAGCCGTGCTGCCACACACACTCCTTTCCACAAATAAAGCCAGTGATTATCTCATTTGGTTGCTTTCCCTCTCAGATCAATGTATTTGCTCTGGGTCTCCCAAGACTTCAGAGTTTGTGGGTGCCCCTGCCAACACCTGCAGGGTCTGCTCTGACTTCTGGGAGGACTCTGGGACTGAGCTCAGTCCTCTGGCACTGACACGAGACAAAGTCACTGCGTGAGAGAGGAGGAAACAGAACCAGAGAATGTGCTGAGCTGGAAGGGATCCAAAGGGATCATCCAGTCCAACTCTCAGCTCTGCACAGGAATATCCCCAAGAGTCACCCCCTGTGGCCCAGAGGATCATCCAAACCCTCCTGGAGCTCTGGCAGCCTTGGGGCTGTGCCCACTGCCCTGGGGAGCCTGGGCAGTGCCCAACCACCCTCTGGGGGAAGGACCTTGTCCTGAGATCCAACCTGACCCTGCCCTGACACAGCTCCAGGCCATTCCCTGGGTGCTGTCCCTGGTCCCCCCAGAGCAGAGCTCAGTCCTGCCCCTCCTCTGCCCCTGCCCAGGCAGTTGGAACTGCAGTGAGGTCTGCCCTCAGTCTCCTCTTCTGCAGCTGAACACCCCAAGTGCCCTCAGTGTCCTCACACGGCTTCAAATCAAGGCCCTTCGCCATCTTCAATCCCTCCTTTGGACATTCTCTAATGGCTTCAGATCTTTCTTACATAGTGGTGACCATATCTGTGTTCCTGATGCACAAATTTTTTATGCTTATTATGAAAGATTTTTTCTTTTGCAACAGGTGCAAAACAACTGAGAGAAATGAGGCATTTGTAGATTTTTTTCCTAAGGGAGCTTTTTAGTCCCTAAGAAAATACGAAGTCCAAATGCATACTGCTTTGAAAATATTACATTATAGACTTCATATTACTTTAAAGACTTGATACTTTGATTCGATACTAGTTAATTGAAGGCATGAAGGAAAATTTGATGCTGCTTAAACTTGGAGTCAGAACTAAAGGATTTCTAAGACTGCTCTCACTCTGAACTTTTTTTCAATCTTATCCCAGTTACTATAGTAGGAAGGAGACCTGTGGCAGCACCACGTGGTGCTAGTGCTGTCCCATCCTGTCCCAGAAAATCTCCAGAGCTTCATGGGATCACAAAATGGTTTAGGTTGGAAGGGAAATTAAAGATCATCTCACTCCACCCCCTGCCACGGGCACGGGCACCTTCCACTAGCCCAGGTTGCTCCAAGCCCCATCCAACCTGGCCTGGCCTGTTTCCCAGGAAAACATCTCTCAGTTCTCACCAGGAACTGTCCCCATCCCTCAGGGTGACAGTGTGACATGATCTTCGCGGCACTCCTGGTTCGTTGCATCCGCTGTGGGTTTAAATAAACTTGCCAAATCCTCCTGGTTCCTGCCTTAAGGAATGTGCAGTTTTGCCTACAGGTACATGAGCACATAATCCACTGAAACCAGTGTTTGGAGTTGATGCTGGGCTGTTCCCGTGAAAGCTTATTGTTGCTATGAAATCATACATTTGGGTCGTTAGGAGTGTATAGATGTGAGTTTACTCCTATTCCATATCCTGCACTTTAACTGAAATGTTTTGCCATCGTTGCAATTGGATCCATTAAAAGAAAATCCATTCCAGTCGTATTTCTTCACAAAGGACCATCAATGAAAACAGGAGGATGCAGGAAATCCAAATCCATCATCCTGTCCACAAGAAGGACAAATCCAACAAGTGGGAGGGACGGACTAAAGGACTTTTCTAACCAAACTGTTCCAGGATTCCACAAAGTTTATCAAGGATTACAGTTTCTGTCACGTGGCTCTAACTGTGCAGACAACTGGGGTGTTTTTTTGGGAAGGCTCATGCCAAGCACCTCAATTCTCTTTTGAAAGTTATTTGTAGCATTTTCAAAGGGCATCAGATATTAGGATTGTCCTGTGGGGACTGTGGGGTCCAGCAGTGCAGCAGCTCATATCCCCCTTGCACCCTCACCTTGGCCTCTGACAACCACGTCCCTCACCCACTGCCAACGTCATCCTTGTCTTCCCCGAATGCTCCCACTGCCTCTCCCCGATTTCAGGGAGGACTGCTCAGGTGTTTGCTTAACCTGGACATTCCCAATCCTTGTTTCTGTTATTTGCTGCGGATTCTGGTCTGGAGCCCAGAAGTGGCCATTTCTCCTGCAGTGGACAAGGGCTGGTGGAGTTATCTCTATGATCTCAACCCAGCTCAGAGGGATCAGAGGCGGGCAATGAGGCAGAGCTGGAAGTTGGCCCAGCTTTGGGTTGACCTGGCAGAGAAGGGCCTTGGATGGAGGGTCTCAGCCGCCCACAGAAGTGCCCAGGGTCAGTTCAAGGAATATCCACCCTGGGCTGCTGAAAGTCACTTCAGGAGTGCCTGTGACCTTGTAACTCCTCTGTGTTATTTCCCAGCCCTATGTGACATCCCAGATAGATTCAGGTACCTCCAGTACCATGGGAGACGTGGCTGAGGGTAAAATACCATGGAATGATTTGGGTTGGAAGGGACCTTAAAGCCCATCTTGTTACAAACCCTGCCATGGGCAGGGACACCTTCCACCAGAGGATTTTGAAGGCAAGAAGCTCTTCCATGTGAGAGTTCATGTGCCCTTTGACATGAAGAACTGAATACCCAGAGACATTTCCAGTAGGTTTCAACAGAAGCTTTGTGCCCAGGAGGTCCTGTCCCGCCTCCTGGGGGTCCTGTACCACCTCCTGGAAGTCCTGTCTCGCCTCCTGATGGTCCTGTTCCACCTCCTGGGGATTCTGTCCCACCTCCTACAGGTTCTGTCCCACCTCCTGGAGGTCCTGTCCCATCTCCTGGAAGTCCTATCCCACCTCCTGGCAGTCCTGTCCCACCTCCTGGCGGTCCTGTCCCGCTTCCTGGGGGTCCTGTCTCATCTCCTACAGGTCCTGCTCCACCTCCTGGAAGTCCTGTCCCACCTCCTGGGGGTCCTGTCCCACCTCCTGGCGGTCCTGTCCCACCTCCTGGTGGTCCTGTCCCACCTCCTGGCGGTCCTGTCCCACCTCCTGGGGGTCCTGTCTCATCTCCTACAGGTCCTGTTCCACCTCCTGGAAGTCCTGTCCCGCCTCCTGGGGGTCCTGTCTCACTCCTGATGTGCTCACAGGCATTGCTGCAAAATTTTTCCTACCTGTCCTTCCCCAGCTGTCCTTTTCTTGCCCACCTTTCTGCAAGAATCCGAGTTTCAGGTGCTCCTGAGTCACTGAAATCCAGGAAAAGCCATTTCCCGAGCTGGAATGGGGCACAGAAATGCAGTTGGTGCCAGAGTGTTTGTGCTGTGGCTCCGAGCCAAAGACAATTAGCAAACGACATGAATGTCTCCTGCTCTCCACTCACCCAGGAGCAAATGGCACTCCTTGTCCTGTGGGTTAAGGAAGGGCAGTTTCGGCTCTCAGGTCGTGCTCAAGTTTGCTGATTGAAGGGCTTTGGGGCTGTGCTATTTATTACAAAAAACTGGGTTTGAAAAAAAAAAAACCCACTCTTAATCCCTGTTTTATGAGGCACGAGCTGGAAAAAAAGCAAAGCCATTTCTTTCAGGAGAAGTAGCAGAATCAGCAGCTCCAGTGACAGGAACGAATTTGTACCCTCCAGTTTGAGCAAAGTCAAAGTGGAAACTACAAATGAAGGTGTTTATGAACTTCTCAGGGCTCCTACGGGTGATCTTGGGCTCTCAGCAGCCCCAGAATAACCCCTCAGTGGGGTGGGTGTTTTCCCTCCTGCTACAGCCCCGTTTCCCTCTCTGTCTGCCTTCCTTTTCTCCCGTTTTTAACCCAGTGGTGTGGTTTCGTGTTGTCATTTCTCCAAGGCTGTTTCCTGCTGGAGATGCCGTGTCCTGTGGGGAGGGACTGAGGAGAGGCCACGGGATCTGCTCAAACTGCCCCACCAAAACTGCAAGGAATCAATTTTAATTGTAGGGTGGGAAGATGTTCTGCCTGTTTAACAGACTCCAGCCCATAGCCCACTCCTGATGCATCCCTAAAACACTGACACTCCATGTGACCAGTGGGATGAGGGGCTGAGCTGGACCCACCAAATTAACCCCAGGCAACACTCCAGCTATGTGCAGATTTGCTTTGCCTCTGAGAAGAAGCTCAGCTGGTGCTTTGATAAAGGGCTCTGTGCGTTGCTTGAGGTCCCTGTCCCCTCCTGCTGCTCTCCCCAGGCCTCTCTGACCTGTTGCTCTCTGCTTTGGGGTCTTTTCCCACCCCAGCCCAGCACCATCTGCTCAAACCCCTGAAACCCTTCAGCTTTCACAGAAATAAAACTTAAGGGATCAGTCTTAATGAACACATTAACATCTCACCCAGCTTTAACCTCAGCTGCTGGAAGAAAAGGGTCTCCAAAATACTAAACCTCCTAAAAAAATCAATGGGAGAAGGGGGAAAGTGGCACATGAGCAATACCCCCACAGGGAGGGGGAACTCGTCTCACAGGCCATTTAACCCTCATCTCCTCTACCTAAAATAATCCAGGTCATTCAGACGTGGCTGAGTTATGGAAAACAAGCCACTTCTGAAGGAAACCCATTTTTTTCCCAAGGCATGACGAGGCACAAGAGGCAAATACATCCCCAAATGCCTGGGAAAAGCTGTGTGGGAAATCAGCGAGCAAATGGGAAAGCAGAACGAAAAATGGAGCCAGGAAATCAACTTTTTAAAGGTGGGGGCATTTCAAGCTGCCTCCTAATTTTCTCCAAGCTTTATAGCGTGGTAATGAGCGCCAAGGAGAAATGAATCACCTTGTGATGCAGAGAGGCTGAGGAAGAGGAGGCATTTTAGCTGGTTCTGTCCTCCGAAGGTTAATTCCTGCGTGTTACCTTGCTTTAATTGCTTGCCTTAGTCTGCAGCAAGTCCTCACTGACAGACATTAAACCCTTTTCCTGCCTTCCAGTAACAAAACAGCGGCTGAAGCCCAGCAAGGTGAGAAATGAAGATGTGGGTTTGCTGGGTGGGGAATTCTGGCAGCACCCAAAGGGTTGGCAGCAAAGATCAGGAGGCGAGGAAATAAATTGAGGAAGGGAAGGCACCTGAAGCTGCTGCTGTTCCTTGCCCTCAGCTCTGGCCCCAGAGATGGGAGTGGATTTGTTTCTGCTCGGCTTTGGTGGCTCTGATGTGCTGAGGGTGGCCAGGAGGAAGCAGAGCTCCCACTCTGGCTTGGGGACACCTGGAATACTGAAGGCTTCCCACTCTGACACTTCCATGAGCTTCTAGTCAAGCTTCTCATGACAAAAATACAATGATTTCGTCTAAAGTGAAAGTCAAAACTAAACTAGGAGCAAAATCAGCCCCGACTGTTTTTACCTCATGGAAATGAAACATTTTGATCCTGTCAAAACAAACTGAGAGAGTTGAAACAATCTGTTTTGATACTTCCCAGTTGAAATCAACACGTTTCCTTCAAAATGTTATGATTTCAGTCGGACTGCGTTTTCCTGTGGGGGGAAAAAAGCCCACAACACTCATCTGAGATGTCTCCTACCAGCTCCAGTGCTGAATTTATTACAAGAGCCTCGGAGCAGGTTTAGAGAGTGGTGAGGGAGAAACCATCAGATCAGGTACTGGAAATGCTTCCATTATTGCTGTGTTATGATGGGAAAGGAGGAAAAGGCATCCAGGGCTTTCTGTGTGTTCCCACAGACTAGGAGAGTGACCCTGAGGAAAAGAGCATGATGGTGGTGTCTCATCCTCTCTGATCTTTAAATGGAAAGTGTCCTGAGGAAGCCACTGGACTCTGTGAAGGGGTAAAGGGTTGAGCAGGAATTTGCAGAGGAAAATGACTTTAACTGCAGAGAAAATGGAGAAGAAGGAATTGGAGGGAGTTGCTACCAAACCCTCCTTAGGAAGACGAGGAAGGACTGAAGCAGGAGGTGAAATATCTCAATGAATTTCCTGAGGATGCACATGCAGCCCAGCCCGGGGGGCTCAGGGTTTAGAACCTCATCCTTGGTTGCAGACCAGCACCTGAGGGAGGGAAAAGCTCCCTGGGACTGGTGTCTGGAGAACTGGCCTCGTGGTGACAGGTCAGTGCTGAGTCACAGGGCCACCACCAGCCCTGTCACTGGGACAGGCACCACCAAAACCAGATTGCCATCAAGGAAAGGTTCTGAGGCCCCTGGTTCTCACCTGAAAGCTGAGGAGCAGCTCCTGTTCCTCTGTCCATCCCCAGCCCTTTTGGGTTAGCAGAACACCCGAGGAGGTCACTGGGCTGGCAATCAATCCAAGGGCTTTGGATGTGGTCCCAAGGCAAATTCCATGCCCTGCTGCAGCCTCACGTTCAGGAGCATCTCCCCCCTCCATCCCCTCCCACTTCACTGTGATCAGCCCAGAACAAAGGGCAAAATTTGCTCTGCTTTTCTTTCAGCACCACTCTTTGACAGCCCAGATGCCTCTGATCCCGAATTCTTGGCACGTGGCTGGATAATGCACATGGAGCCAGGCATGGACTTCATGACATTCCTGCACTGTTATTATCTCTTGATCTGCTGATTGCATAAAGCAGATAATTCCTCTCGACGCGTGCTCTGCTCTGCCAGGGTCACCCACTGCCCCCTCAGGAAACAGCATTTCCTCCCCACATTTCCCACCCAGTAATGATGGAGCTGCTGTGGAGGGTCACACACTTAAACCATCCCCTCGTGGGGGTGTGACAGGGACATTAGTACCTCCACAGCAAGGTCGGAGCTTTCTCCTATGTTAATTAATCAGTGAAATTCAATAGTTTGTTCAGCTAATGCCAGTCCCTGGGAAAGCAAGACACTTCTTAAAATGCAGCAGGAGCCAGGTGGGCTGTCACATGTGCCATGGAGGTGTGGGAGGACCCCTCAAGCTCAGCTTTGGGCACTGTCCTCACTGCTTCAGCCAGGTGTTTCCCGTCAGGGAGGAGGACATTGCTGCTCCATGACAGGCAATGCTGGGAAGGAGGAATTAGCTGGAGCCTTCAAGGTCTCACCCACAAATGAGGCAAGTCTGTGGAAAGACTTGAACAGGCTTTGAATGAGGAGGTGTTGGTTGCCTGAAATCTTTGAATCATGGGATGGTTTGGGTTGGAAAGGACTTTAAAGCTTATCTCTTTCCACCCCCTGCCATGGGCAGGGACACCTCCCACTAGCCCAGGTTGCTCCAAGTCCTGTCCAACCTGGCCTTGGACACTTCCAGGGATGGGGCAGCCACAGCATCTCTGGGCAACCTGTGCCAGGGCCTCCCCACCCTCACAGGGAACAATTCCCTCCTAATATCCCACCTAAATCAAAATGGTGGGTTTAGGTTTGGCAAGACAGGGCAGGGAGCAGGTCTAGGAGGTACAAATAGCTTTCCTGGCTGGGCTGGGGCTCCCATGGGACTGGGATGCCTTGGGTTGGACGTGCATTCTGCAAGGAACGCTGGGCTCAGACAGCCCCCACTGCCAGCAGTGTGTGACAGGATCCATCTTCTAAAACAGGGAAAAGAATTAAAACTCTCCTCTGGTTGGACGGTTCCCTCTCTGAGCTGCATTAACTTTATTGACTCAACTCCACAGAGTACCAGGGGACAGGAGCTCTCCTGGAGGCTCTTCCACAGGGGATGCCCGTGGGGGGTGTGGTGGAGCTAGCACCAGGAGGGCGTTTCAGATCTGGACAGACTTTGTGCCCTGATTTGACCTGTCCTGCTCCTTCATCCCATCAGAACACAGGAGCTGCCCCCATCTGATTAACTCCTTCATCACCAGAAGGGGGGACAAATCCCATCCCTCACCCAGACCCCACATTCTGGGAAGAAGTTTGGCTCTGAGAAGATGTTGGTGATGGAAATTTCTTGTTATCAACTTGCAGGAAATCACAGGGAAAATCTGCTCAGCTGCAGATGTAAAGAAAGCAGAGGGGGAGAAACCACAGAATTCCAGAATGGTTTGGGTTGGAAGGGACCTTAAAGGCCACCTCCTTCTATCCCCTGCCATGAGCAGGGACACCTCCCACTATCCCAGGTTGCTCCAAGCCCCTTCCAACCTGGCCTTGGGCACTCCCAGGGATGGGGCAGCCACAGCTTCCCTGGGCACCCTGTGCCAGGGCCTCACCACCCTCAAAGCCAAGAATTTCTTCCCAATATCCCATCTAACACTATTTTCTGTCAGTTTGAAGCCATTTCCCCTTGTCCTGTCACTCCAGGCCCTTGGAAATAGTCTCTTTCCATCTTTCTTTCAGACTGCCTTCAGGCACTGCAAGGCCACACTCAGGTCACCCCAAACTTCTCTTCTCCAGGCTGAACAATCCCAGCTCTTCCAGCCTTTCCCCACAGCAGAGCTGCTCCATCCCTCTGATCATCCTGGGGCCTCCTGCGGAGTGGCTCCAACAGGTTGATGTCCAGTGATGCAAATGATGTGTTCCAGTGAATTCCATGTCAAGGCTTGAAGTGCAGAAAGATCCAGCTCCTGTCCTGATCCCTGGCTGTGCCTGATGAGCTCAGCAGTTTTCCCAGTATTCCTAGAGAAACACCTACATGAGAAGGCACCCCATTTGCATACCCCCCTGTCCAACAGAACCTCTTCAGCCCCTCTTCTTCATCAGGAAGGAGCGGAAACACCCGGTGTTATTCAAACCAGTGAGGCACAGGGTGGCTTTGGCACAGCTTGCACAGCCTGTGTGGAACCTCATCAACCTGCCCACTGGAGCAGCTTCCAGAAGCCTTCAGAGCTGTGGGGCTGGGAATCCAACCGGAGGTTGGGGTGAAAGGAGTTCTTGTAGCGTGGGACAAGCCCAGCCCTGGGCAAGCCTCCCCTGAGCCTTTCCCTGAGACTTGTCTGTTCAGGGTTGGCCATGCCCATCGCACCCCAACACCAGCTCTGGTTTCTCTGAAGTGGTATAACTCAGCTCTGAACCATGGAGCGAAGCCAGAGATCCACCTTGATCCAGCTGGATGGAAAACCCTCCCCGTCCTGTGCGAGAACTCCAGGAGGAGTAGAGCAGGATTTGTGCCTCTTGGGTACTCTGGGGCACAGGGGGTGACCCTTAGGGGTGGGCCTGTGCAGGGCTGAGGGTTGGACTGGATAATCCTTGTGGATCTCTCCCAGCCCAGCACCTTCTGTGATCCTCATTCTTTTTTCCCAGGATCCCGTTATGACTTCCAACGCTTTCATTTTCAGAGCGTTTTTCCCCAAATGGACCGTTTTGGTTGATTTTTTTTTCCTCAATCCCTGCTCTAAATTAATTTATTATTAATAAATTAATAATTTATTATTAATTTAATAAATTAAACCTGCGGGTTTAATTTATTCCCTTCCCAAGCAGAAGGCATCAGGGAGAACAAAACTTTGGCCACCAAACTGAGTTTCATGTCACCTTCTGAAGGCAAATCAGCAGCTTGTTGATAGCACGAGGTGTGGGGGGTTATTGCTCTGCAATGAACTGTCTTGATGGTTCAGATATGGTCTATTTTATTGGGAATTTTCAGCTGTTCTGCAGAGATTCCAATCTCCTCTCTCTGCACCACAAGGTTACTGCGGAATGGCTGCATCCCTCAGAGTTAGATAACAATTATTGGCAGATATAAATAGCCATTTTCACCAGCAATATTGTTTAGTGTGCTAAATGCTGCTTTAATTTGCTGCCTCCATTTAAAGTGAATTCCTGTCATGCACAGAGCAAAATAGATCAATTATATTACTACTAATTATTGTTATTATTTTCAACTGTGCTTCTCAAGCAGATTTAACAAATTTGTCAATCCAGCTCGTTCACCTTCTTGAAACCAAACCAGGCAGCCTCGCATGCAAATGAGCCAGGATTTTTAATGAGCAACAATGATAATTGCAACTCTTTTGTAATTATCTCACCCCAGACAGTCACGATTTATCATTTCTAGGCCTACAGGCCCCAACATCTTCATCTTCCCCGAGTATCCATACATAGTCCTGTGCATTAAGAGCCAAAAAATGGCATTTTGCAGCAATCCTTCCTGTCAGAGTCAGAACAAATAGGGACAAATATAAATATTTGGGGAGAAAACATATTCAACAACCCGGCCAGAAATTTCTTGCTGGAAAACCGAACTTTTCCAGCAATATTTGGAGACAATATGTTAAAAATATCAGCAAATATCTTTATTTTCTACCCAGCGCTGATAAATAGCCCTTTAGATATGTGTTTCTAGCCCCAAAATACAAGTTCAAAGCCCATGAACGATGTGACACCTCTCCTGCCTGCCTCCAAGTGCAGCTTTTCTCCATCAGGATTCCTTTATCAGGAGGTCATAAATCACAGCCACTGCTGTTAGGGAGGGGAGCCTGATAGGGCTGTGCCAGGGCAGGTTCCAGCTGAAGGTATTAAATTTATTTACTCTTTTGGCTGCAATAACCCAGCTGAGGTCAAATATATGTAAATATAAACCAGCCTCAGAGCTGGGGGAAAAACAATAATAAACCCCTGGTAATGGGTGGGCAGAAATTCTGTGTTTGGGGAGGGTTTTGAGATCTCTGGGGGGTTTGATTTCCTTTGGAAGTGACACTGCAAAGCACTGGGGGGGGAAAGTTAAAGGAGAAGGGAGAAGGGAAAAGCAGAGGCTGTTGTGCAACACGGAAGATGAAGATGAGCATCCCAGGACAGATGGGACAGGCGTGGGGAAGGCAGGAAAAGTGAAACCACAGCCCTTTCCAAGCACAGCAGGAATAGGAATCCCGCAGAGACTAGGAAAAGGGAAAAGAGAAACAGATTATTTCCTTCTTTGTTCACCAGCAAAGCTTCTCCAGGAGCCCCAGCCCTGAGCTCCTGCCAAATGCTTAATTCAGCCCGGGAGATGGGCGAGGAAAGGCTTCCAAACAAGCTCAGGGAGACCCAGACAGTGAGGTTTGGCCTTTGGGTGGAAAACAGGATTGAGGACACCTGTGGATAATTGGGATTCTTTTAGGGATGGGTCCCCCTCCATCATAACTGGCCCTTACAGCTCCCAGACCTGTGAAATGTGATAAGAAGGATGCTCTGCTCGTGCGCTCTCCTGCAGCTTCCCAAGGCTTGGGGCTGGATCCTGCACCAACAGCCCCAGAGGTATCCCAGGGAGAGGCCAGTCTGGCAGGGCAGGAATGGGACGAACGAAGCAGGGCTTTTCCAGGCAGGGCACAAGGGCCAGTTGGGACCCCCAGGGATCTCTGCTGGGGCCTGAGGGGCTCTGGAGAAGGCAAAGTGATGGGAAAAGGTTAGCATTGCAAGGTTAAGTGTTTTCTGGGCATCACAGAATCATGGAATGGGTTGGGAGAGACCTTAAAGCTCATCCAGTTCCACCCCCTGCCATAGGCAGGGACATCTCCCACTTGCCCAGGTTGTTCCAACCTGGCCTTGGCCACTTCCAGGGATGGGGCAGCCACAGCTTCTCCCATGGGCAACCTGTGCCAGGGCCTCCCCACCCTCTTGTAAAACCCTTCTTCCTTGTATCTAATCCAAATTTGATTTAATCCCTTTTAATTTAAACCCATCACCCCTGTCCTTGCACCTGGGCGTCCTCCAGGGCACAGGACTGGGCAAGGCCAGAGCCTCCCTGAGGGCCTGGAACAGGTTTGTGCAGCACATGCAGCTCTGGAAAGACCTTTTCTCCAAGGATTCTGCAGGAAAAAAAGAGTCCTAAGTCCTTTCACCAATCTCTTTTACTGCTCCCTGCTCTCCAGGCAGAGCCACGTTGCTCAGATGTACCAATAAAACACAGCTTTGACTCTTTGGGGTGCCCTGGGAGGAAGGGGAAGCTGCTCTGCCACGTGGCCCAGGTGGCTCCACATCCTGGTTTGTGGTACTGAATTCCTTGGCACCAGGACATCCAACAGGGAAGAGCCATGGTTGAGCTGGAGGAGGAGCTCCCAGGGCTGAGCTACAGCAGGTAAATGACACCTGACAGTCAGTGTTGGGCAAAGCAAAGTAAAGCTTCTGGGGGGTAAATAACCAATCTGGATGCTCAGCAGGGTGCCGTTCCCTCGGGAATGAGCTCTGGGAGAGGGCCTTGTCAGCCCTGCAAAGGGGCTCTCAGGGGAGGGGAAAGGGTGGAGGGCTCCTGCATCAGGAGTTCTGTCATCTCAGGATTGGGCCACTTCAGAGGATATCACTGAGCCAGGGAGAACTCACAAGGCAAGCACAGAGGGGAAGCAGCGTCTGCCCCAGTGCAGGGTGTTTGTGGGATTGTGAGGAATGTGGGGGAAATGATCACTCACCTCCTGAGTTATAGGATGGGACGGGGCTCCTGCCCTCCACCTCCCATCTCCTTTAATCACAAATATGAAGCCGTTGGAGAGCATCCAAAGGAGGGAATGAGGATGGGGAAGGGCCTTGGTTTGAAGCCATATGAGGACACTGAGGGCACTTGGTGTGTTCAGCTGGAGAAGAGGAGACTGAGGGGAGACCTCACTGCAGTTACAACTGCCTGGGCAGGGGCAGAGGAGGGGCAGGACTGAGCTCTGCTCTGGGGGACCAGGGACAGCACCCAGGGAATGGCCTGGAGCTGTGTCAGGGCAGGGTCAGGTTGGATCTCAGGAAAAGGTTCTTCCCCCAGAGGCTGGTTGGGCACTGCCCAGGCTCCCCAGGGCAGTGGGCACAGCCCCAAGGCTGCCAGAGCTCCAGGAGGGTTTGGATGATCCTCTGGGGCACAGGGGGTGACTCTTGGGGCTGGGCCTGTGCAGGGCTGAGGGTTGGACTGATGCTCCTTGTGGGTCCCTCCCAGCTCAGCTATTCTGTGACATTTTCTCGGTGCATTTATGAGCTGAAAACCCTCTGATTTGTCACCCAGGCCAACAACCACCATCCCCCCTCCTTCCAGGGCGGGTACAAAGACATTTTCTCCCTGTGTTCAGATAACACACAGCCAGGTTGTGCCCACATTGTGATCCAGAGGGCGATGCCTGCTGCCTCATGTGGAGGTGCTGGAGCTGGGCACAGTGCCAGGGGAGCACTGGGATGCAGAGCCCCGAGCACAGGATGAGTGCAGGCAGGGTTTCGCTCCAGCAGATTGCCAATTTTACACAGCTCCATCTCTCAAAACCCATGTAATGAAGAGAAGATGTTTAAAGCAACAAAAATAGGGAGAATGTAATAAATGCAAAAGAGAATTATGTGGAAAATGCACTGAAGGAGTGTTTTCCTCGCTGGTGAGATGCTCACAGTCTACTTGCTTCATGAATATTTAGAAACAAGAAGGTTGGCTCCAAATGTCAGACTAAATGGACACAGTTTGCCTTTCTATAAATATTCCATTTTATTCCCAGACAGCAAAATGTAGAAAAGCAACAGCTCAGACCTCGAAAGCCCCCATCTCTTGCTCCTCGAAATTGGTTTGTTTGGACTGTAAATTCTTCTGGGCTACGTGATAAAGAGACTTTGCTTTCATCTGCCTCGGAGGTTGCCAAATCCCAGTGATAGGTTGGCCTGGAAGATAAAGGGGGTATTGTTGTAAATATTTCACACTCTTTCTGGAACCAAGAGCAACAACTGCAAATGCTGGAGAGAAGGGAAATCCAGAGACTGGTGGTGTCAGTGTGAGATGAGCCCTTTTTATTGGCATCTGGTAAATGAAGATTTCGTCCTCGGAAACAAATGCTCTGAGGACAAAACACACTCATTTTGAGTGGAATTTGAAGAGGAATAGTAAATCAAATGTAAATGACAACATATTAGTCCTCCTATCCTGCTCCTGTGGGGTAAATCTGGGGGTCCTCTCATTCCTAAAGAGGCTGTTTGGGTTTCCTGGCTGTTTCCACCAGTTCAGAGGAGCTTTGCTGGTCCAGACTGGAGAAGTTAGGATTTCAATGGGCAGTGGGAGATGAGAACCAATGTCTTTGTAGGGACAGGCAGAGCAGGATCAGTCGCCTCAACCCAGGCAGGATGGGACCCTCAGCAGAGGGATCAGCAGGAGAATTCCCCTCCTCTCCCTCAAGGCCACATGTCTGGTGCCTGTTATGAGATTTACAGTCTTCCCTGTCCCCTTCCAGGCCTGACTGACACCTGGGATCCAATAGGAAAGAGCTCATAATTCATTAGGAGTCACTTATTTGATGAATTTGGGTCATTTTTCTCCTGGTTTTCCAATTCCCTGGGAGCAGCACAGTGCTTTTTCTGAGCTCTGCCACCTTGGAATGCTTGCTGACTAATTCCTGCCGGGACATCTTGGCCAACAGACTGAGTTCCCAGGCTGCTGGGGGTGAGATTTCCACGTGCTAACCCACAGCTGCCTAGAGGTGAATGGCCTCTCAGCCATGTCAGTCCTACATTGAACCTTGCACATCCCAAAAATTCCAATCAGGAATCACTGACAGGTCTCTGCAGCAGAAGTGTCTCCAACTTGGCTTGGGGCAAAGGCACCCAAGCTGTGGAAGCAGTTGGTGTCCCTGAAGGGTGTTGAGTGTTCCCACCTCCTGCTGGGCTTCCTGATCATCCCGTTTGGATGCTCAATCACTGGGTCCAAGGACAACCCTCGAACACTGAGGTGGGGTCAAATAACTCTCAAGTTGTCTCGTTTCCTGAGGGTTTCATCAACCAGATCACTGTTGCTCTCCCAACTTGACCAAGACCAAACACCTCAAAAGCACAAATGCAAGGCTAGGGGTCGTTTCAGAAAATCTGGGGCGCAGCTTTAGCTCTGCAATGTTAGTCTTCCAGCAAAAAACACATTGAAAAGTTGGTTTTTTGAGAAGGTTCTTAAAAAAAAAAAGTGCACTGACAAATTCCCAGCGAATGAAAATCAGGATTTTGTCCTATTTATACCTTCAGCAAATCCACAGACAATGTAAATGGATTTGAAATACAAAAAAGAACGTATTAGACAGACTAGTGAGAGGTAGTTACATCTCCTTCATACACAGTCTGCAGTAATCCCGCCAAAATATTTCAGAACTAATTACTCTACAGCCTTCTAATCCCTAGTAGAGAAAAAAACTCCAACACCCCATATATTTTTGGAAGTTCATTGGAAGCATCTGTTTAAGATGTTGTTAATCCTGCATTGCAAAATCATTGGCTGGATGATAATGAAACAGCCCTGTTTGTGCTCAGTGTGTTGAGACCTAAAACTCGTCTTGGTTAAAGCTGATTATTTCCTACAAAGGAACATAACTCAATCCCTTTCCTCCTTGTTTTGCTTTTCTTTCTTCTGGTGAGAACTTTTTTCGTCCCTGCCCTGTTTTCTAGATGGCGGCTGGCAGGAGAAAATGGCTTGAATCTCAAATTTCCAGATCAATGTGGCAAGGCTACTATTGATTTTGGCATGGGGGGACGACCCCGGGGGTTCACAGCAACCAAAGAGGACTTTTGATGTTTCTGGACCTTCTTCAAGTAGAATTTTTAAAACCCTCCCACCCTCCTAAAGATCAGCCAGAGGAACTCTGCTCTGCGGCCGCGGGCGGAGCCGCAGCACCGCGGGGGCCTGGCGTGGGATGCCCTGATCCAGTGGGAAGCATTCCTCTCTCCACCTTGGAGCAAGGGAAGGTGAAAACACCCTGTCGTGCCTCAGACAGGTTAAAGAAAACTTTTAGAGCCTTGTTTGCAGGGAGGAACAGGCACGGCTTGGCCCTGGAAGTGCAGCCAGGTTGTGTCTCCGACCAGAGCCCTGGCTCTGCCATTCCTCTTCCAGCTTCCAAGAGCGTTTGCCAGCACCTTAAATCTCAGAATTCCTCACTCCTGAGTGCCTGACTCTGTGACTTTGCTGCTCTTTAACCATATGGGTTTGCCTGTAATTTGAAATGAGATTCTGGAAAGGTCTGGATTCAATTCCTCTAATAGTCTCCGTGTTTCCAGGCCAGCTCGGATCACTCCTGCAGTTTGGTGGGAGTTTGGGATGTTGCCCAGAGCAAACAAAAGAGGAGCTGTGGGATTTTTCTTTTCCTCTTTTCTTTTTTTTTTTTTTTTCCTTCCCATAAATTTTCCAAATTTCAGATTTATGTTTGGGGAGCCTTGACATGTTTTTTTATCTTATTAAAGACGGATGAAAAAGGAAACGGAATCCTCGGAGCTGCCAGGCATTGCTAGGCACCCACCTTCCTCCAACTGCCACCAGCCTGGGAGAAATTAAAAGTCCTCTAAGTGCTGGTTTTGGCCCTTTCTGAAGCCACCTACGTCACGATCAAGGGCCTGTCTCTCCCCCCAGCAGCCCTAAAAGCTACGTGAGCACCCTAAAAATAACAGATGTGAGACTGGTGTGTGTCCCACCAAGTCAATCTGATACCGAAGGATAAGAGGAATCATTTCCTTACCTCCAAAAAGCATCTCAAGGCACTTAAAAATGCGGGTTTGCAAGAGCTGGTCTCGAGTCTGGTCCTGCAGAACCCTTTTGTTTAAGATGTTGTTAGTCCTTCATTGATGGAGTGGGATGAGGTGGAGAATGTCCTTCCAAACTGTGGGGTTTGTTCTGCGCTGGAAGAGAATGTGGATAAATGAGAGGTGGGATTTGAACACTGATACTGCTGATAATGTAATAGAAAGGTCTGAAAATAAGAATAGGATTGATTTTAAGGGCGATGAGGGCAAAGCCTTAATGAGAGGAGCTCCTGCTGCCCAATCCCAGCTGGAAAGCTCTGGGTGGGATGTTTCCCATCATGGCACAGCCCTTAACCAGCAGCTTCCCATGGCTGGGAACAGCGTCCAGATCCTTCCAGGGTCGTGAAACAGGGAGGTAAAACCCATGGAGTAATTAGGGATCCCCAGTTTTTCCAAGGAGCTGAGCTGGAGGAAGCCAAGGGAGAGGCAACAGGAGCGGGCAGAGGTTTGGAAAATGCACTGATCAAGGAAAAACTGGAGAGAATTGGGGCTGGTTAATGCACAGAGAGAACACTAAAGGAAAAAGCCACTGGTCTATGGGAATATGTGTTCAGTGCTAGCAAAGAAGAGAAGGGTTTGTTCAGTGGGTCCATGGAGGAGGACAGAAAGTCCTCATTTTAAAGCCTTTTTTGTCTCACAGACAAAAATACCTCCTTGTTGATGAGTGTAACTGAAGGCTTTGGGAACATCAAAAGCAGTAAATGTTTTTTCTGAATATTGATCCAAAATTATTTTGGGGTTTTTTTTCCCAGAAGAATCCTATATTTTCTTGTTTTCCTGACTTTTTTCTTCTGAAAGGACCAAACAAGCCCAAACTGTGACACATCGAGATGGGCAACTTGGTTTCCTGCCCTTAAATCCGCAGCTAAAATAAACCCCAACGATGCAGGGAGGGGATGTCTTGCTTTTTATTTAACTGTTGAAACCCAAGCTGAAATATTTCAACTGGCCTGAGCAGGAACACCAAGTGTTTCCCATTCCCTGCTCGCTAAAATGTGCTCAGGGGTAGCCAGGCTCCTGCTGGCCCAGTCTGGGGTAGGATGAGGGGGAGAAGAACCGGTCTGGATCCTGCAGCTCAGCTCAGAGTGGAAGAGCTGCTCCCTGCTGGACTTCCCAGGCCAACAGAAATCTGAAAACTTGACATTTGCTCTGGGGTTTTTTTTTGGGTGTGTTTTGAAGCCAGTGAAAGTTTTTGAACAGGAAGGGGACCTGTGAGCACTGGTTTGGTGAGAGAAGGTGTGGATGTGGATGGCAGGGAGGGTTTCAGCTCCCACCTCACTTCCCAGGGCTCTTCCAATTGCTTGGGCAAAGGGTTTTTTGGAATGTTGTGGCACTGGCAGGGGGAACTGAGCCGGGAATGGCGGGGTACAAAGCACCCAAGAGCAAAACTCCTCTGCAGCCCCGAGCTCTGCAGATGTGGGAGATCATATATTGGCATCTCACTAACCCAGAAGGTTCCTTTTGAGCTCTTTAAACTTTGCAGACAACAAAAAAAGAGGCAACAAGATAACAAAGGGTTCCCTTCTAAAAGCAGAACAATAAAGGCTATTGGTTCATCATTTGAATTTCTTGCCTAATGAAATTGGATACAGCCTGAAATCCCCCCGAAGCCAAAAGCTAATTCATTTCCACATCTGAAAGGCGTGTTATCAATTACTGACTGGAGATCTAATGATTTCCATCGCTGGGTTTTATTCTGATACAAGGCCCTTGGAGGGTTTATTGATGACTTGTGTGTAAAAGTCAATCCTGAGCCGGGTTCTGAGCTCGGCTCAGCAGTGTGTGAGCAGACACTGGGGCTTTGAACCACGGCTCAGCCAGGCAGATAAACACCTTCTTCTCATCAGCACACTTTAAATGAAACCTGAATCAGAGAGTTGCTCTTGAGTCCTCCAGATCTCCTGGACAACCTGCCCAAGGATATGGGGTGAGATGCAGGAGTGTCACAGGGAAGGAAGTCAGAAATGTCCACGGTACCTCTCCAGGCTCCCATATTTGGGAGTAATTCAGGGTAATACAATAATTACCCAGCACCTATTTAATGAGGGCATAACCTGAAGTGCCCCCCAGCTTTGCTCTCAGGAACAAGTGGATTCCCTGAGCTGAAACATTAAAATAATACCTCTACCTGGTGTCAGCAGATTCCAGGCTGAATATACGGATTTTCAGACTAAAAGTGAGGAGCTGAGTTGATCTTATCACAGGAAGGCCGTGAGAGCAGCAAGACAAGCTGTCCCTTCCCCCTGCCCTGGCCTGTCCCAGCAGACCCATGTCTGCAGAAACTCCTTCCAGACAAATGTCTTTCTGAGTTTTTTCTGCCTATTCACAGGCTCGGGTTTTCAGGGTGACCCTGAGAAGCCTCCTGTGACCCCCTACTTTAGCCTGAAGCAGGTGAGAAAGCCACAAGGGCCATCAGGACACCAAGGCTGGCCACCAGCCCTGCCTCACCCATGGCAGTGCTCCCAGTGCCCTGGGAGAACCTGGAGATGGTTTTCCTCTGTGTGGGGATTTGGGAAGGGAATATGACTGGTTTTGCCTGGGTTTTATCGGTGCAAAACTCAATCTGTCATCAGCTGTTTGCTAAACTTCCACCTAAGCCTGGCTTAGGCCCAGGAGCCCCTGCTTTTCTCACTGTCCCATCGGCACGTGACTGATGTGTTGGATTTGCCTCCTGCGCTCGAGCAGGGGGAAGGTCACTACTGACAGGAGCTCCTGCTCCTTGTGGGCAGACAGATGGACATTTATGGGGTTTCTGGTGGTGCTGTGAGCACCAGATCCCACAGGGCTGGGCAGGGAGGGCTGCAGAGCCAGCACATGGCCCTGTGTTGTGCTCATCCATCAGCTGTGGGATGTGCCCCACCAGGTGCTGTGGGACCTTCCTTAGGGCAGGAACCCCAGGCAGGGACAGTCAAAGGTGCAGAAGCTCCCTTGGGTAGGGCCACTGGGCTCCTACTAAAGCAACAAGACACTGATATAACCCTGAGAGTGGTTTTATGGGGTTTTATAATAGATCTAATCCCATATCTGTGCGTGGCAGCATGGGCTTTTTTCCCCTTTCTTATTGTATCCCATAAAACCAGCTTCAGATTTTCTTAACGCAGAGAATTTATAGAGCCAGAACCCCAATCATTATAAATCAGGCAGAGCACACAAACACAAGAGGCAAAATGTAACACAGTACATTGTAAATCATTCAGTGTCAATAATCTCCGTTGTTATTTGTAGCCAGCAAAGGAAATTGGAGTTTTTAATATGTAACACATTAACCCGAGTGTCTGCCTAAATGGGGCTGCTTTTTAACGTGTTGACATATTAACACAAGTGCTCTTTCTCCAACTCCCCCAACCTTAACACAACAATAACATTGTTAAATCATTAGCAGGCCTTTAAAGAAGTATTAATTCTCCCTATTAAAATACTGAGTAACACACTGTGCTGTTGCCTCCCCAGTATTCACCTGGTCACACCTGCTGCTGCTCGGGTTTCGAGGCTGCTGACAGCAAATACCAGCTGAGAAGAGCTGCAAACTTTTCCACAATAATTCCAGAAGTCTGGTGGACTGGATTGGATTGGTTTGGTTTGCAATGACAGAGGGCAGGATGGTTGAACTCAGAGAATCAGAGAATCATGGAATGGTTTGGGTTGGGAGGGACCTTAAAGATCATCTCACTCCACCCCATGCCATGGGCTGGGACACCTTCCGCTATCCCAGGTTGCTCCAAGCCCCATCCAACCTGGCCTTGGACACTTCCAGGAATGATGGGGCAGCCACAGCTTCTCTGGGCAACCTGTGCCAGGGCCTCCCCACCCTCCCAGGGAAGGATTTCTTCCCAATCTCCCATCTAAGCCTGCCCTCTGGCAGTGGGAAGCCATTCCCCTTGTCCTGTCCCTCCAGGCTCCTACTCTTACAGTGCTTCTTTTCTCTCTGATGATGTGGTTTATTACCAGAGTGGAGTGTTTGTGGCCAAACAGCTGCTCCTGGTGCATTGAGCTGAGCTTCCATGGAGGTGCCCACACTGCCCTACTCCGCTCTGAGTCCCCTGAGCTTGTGCCAAGCCACGACTTTCCCCTTGCAAGAGTCGCAGGAGAGATGAGGTGAGCTGGAACTCAGGGTATGACCCAGCAGAGTCAACCACGTCTCTGGGCAGAGGAGCCCATGGAGCTGATGCCACGTGAACTGGATACTCAGGGAATGAATGTAAGAGATTGTCACCTCAATACAAGAAAGATCTGAAGCCATTAGAGAGTGTCCAAAGGAGGCAACAAGGATGGGGAAGGGCCTTGATTTGGAGCCGTGTGAGGACACTGAGGGCACTTGGTGTGTTCAGCTGCAGAAAAGGAGACTGAGGGCAGAGCTCACTGTAGTTCCAACTGCCTGGGCAGGGGCAGAGGAGGGGCAGGACTGAGCTCTGCTCTGGGGGGACCAGGGACAGCACCCAGGGAATGGCCTGGAGCTGTGTCAGGGCAGGGTCAGGTGGGATCTCAGGAAAGGTTCTTCCCCCAGAGGGTGGTTGGGCACTGCCCAGGCTCCCCAGGGCAGTGGGCACAGCCCCAAGGCTGCCAGAGCTCCAGGAGGGTTTGGATGATCCTCTGGGGCACAGGGGATGGGCCTGTGCAGGGCTGAGGGTTAGACTGGATGACCCTGGAGAAGTGGGCACTGGTCAGCTCCATTCACCCCCGCTCCTCCCATGGTTCTCTTTATTTTGCTGCATTTTTTTCCTTATTTAATATGGTGTTTTTATGGGCAGAATGTGCTCAGGATGGTGTATAATGGGACCAACTGTGCAGAAATGTCATGCATGCGAAATCTATGCAAAGCCCCTGCTATGCTTTTGCCTGAATCAATTTAAGGAAGACGCTCCATAAAACAGGATAAAGCCAGATTAAGTGCATACAAATGAGGCAGCCCAGGCAAGGCTTTCAGAATTTGTTGGAGGCAGATGGAATACAAATGGAGGACGAGATTGCACGGGTGCATGTGTAAAACCCACTTGACAGGTCCACCCAGAGAGGCTGGAGGGGAGAGGAGCAGCCTGACAAGAAGTCCCCTCACAGAGGTCACCCAAATTCCAGACATAAGGCCTGTCTGACTTCCTAGCTACGTGGCCTTCAGTTTTCCATCCTATTCCCTGGAAAGCAGCGCAGGTTTTTGTGAAAGCCTGGTGCAGCTTCATGAGAAATCAAATGAATTCAGCAGGGGGAAAAGCCGATCAGCATCGCCGTCCCAGTGTTATTTGCTTTGCTCTTCCATTTCTTTGATATCCTCCGATCATTCCCAGCTCTCAGCCTGCTGCAGATTTTCCTGCTGCCTCCACAGGATGGTGATGCCATGCGTGGCAAGGCTGGTATGCAAAATATCCCGGGAAATAAAGCAAGCAGATTGGGAACTTCTGTTCTCGTCAGCTGAGCGTGAGGGAAGCGCCTGGGAAATTGATGTAAGGAAATACTTCTTTTTCACACAATTAGCTGCTGGAAATCAGTGCCAGGAGATTCTGCTGAGGCTGAAAACTTGTCAGGCTGCAAGAAACGGATGGGACGTGTGTGTGGATGGTAAACACACCCTGTGGCAGGGATTTAGGGGGGTCACAGCAGGGTGTGTAATCCACGGGCTTATCTTGGTAAGGGGGTTTTGGATCAAATTCCTGAAGAAATGTGGTCTCACCACCGGTTTGCAAGTCTGTGTCCATGTGCCAGCCTTTGGGTTCTTCCTTTGGGGAGGAATTTGTGTGTCTTCTGGTCATGTCCCACTGGAATCACAGAATAGTGATTGGATTGGGTTGGATCTTTAAGATCCTCCAGTTCCACCCCCTGCCATGGGCAAGGAATTTCCATGGAAGTGGAAGTGACCAAGGGCTACATAACAAAAATAATTCCCTTTCTAGCAGAGCTGTGAAACATCAGTGGTCAGGTAGAGAGGAAGATGCTCTCCCAGCGTGTCCCCCGGGAATAACCCAGCTCAGCCCTGCCTGGATATAACCACTGCTAAATCTGCATGCAGACTCCTCTGGGCACTGTATTCATGGAAACAGCCAATGTTTTTCATGGATGCTTTGGGAAAACAACATGTCCTCAAGCTGCTGGGGAGAAACTCACTTAGAAACAGAGCTCAAGGGGCTTTGGGTTTGGAAACAGAAGTAAAAACCCCTGTGAGGAGCTGCTGCTGTTTTGTGCATGTCCCAAGGAAATGTGGGCTAGTGGAGACGAGGGGCTGCCCCACACGGCACCAAAACCCACCTGCTCTTTTGTTTGGGGCCGTATTTTAGGGAAAATTTATGCTGAATCTGTTTAGACAATCCTAAATATTTCATTGTCACTGCTCAAGATATTCCCACAACTTCGAACCAAGCATATGGCCCTAGGAGGAAAAGAGGGATGGAAAGAAATGACTATCAAACTCCAAAAACTATCTGTGATCCCCTTTCAACAACAAAAGGGAACATTTAATATCAATTATTTTAGAAAGTTAAGTGAATACAGAGACTTACGTAACTGGCAAGTCTGGGATTATTTTGAGGCTGCACCTCAAATCCTGGGTTCAGTTTTGGGCCCTGCAGGAAAAGAAAGACATTGAGGGGCTGGAGCGTGTCCAGGGAAGGGAACGGAGCTGGGGAAGGGGCTGGAGAACCAGGAGCAGCTGAGGGAGCTGGGGGGGCTCAGCCTGGAGAAAAGGAGGCTCAGGGGGGACCTTGTGGCTCTGCAACTCCCTGACAGGAGGGGGGAGCCGGGGGGGGTCGGGCTCTGCTCTAGGGAACGAGGGACAGGAGGAGAGGGAACGGCCTCAGGCTGTGCCAGGGGAGGCTCAGGTTGGATACTGGGGAAAATTTCTTCACCACCAGTGTTGTCAGCCCTGGGAAGTGATGGAGTCCCCATCCCTGGAGGGATTTAGAAGCAGTGTGGATGTGGCACACATGGCTCAGTGGTGGCCTTGGTGGCGCTGGGGAATGGTTGGACTCGATGATCTTAGAGGACTTTTCCAACCCAAGCAATGATTCTGTTATTCACTTGGGTGGTTGTTTGCGGGGATGTTGGCTTTTGTTAAACTGCTTGTTACTCGACCCTTTGAGAGGAACCTCCTGTGGCCAAGAAACACCTGGAAATGCTGTGGGGGGTGGGAATTCACCTGCTGATGTTCAAAACCACATGGCCATTCATTCTGATTAAAAAGCTCTCAGGAAGCCTGGCTTTCCAAGTGTGAAAAGCTGTTACTGCTCTTCAGCAAGTCATTTTTCATGAGGAAAACTGGGAGATGAAGCAACACAGCCTGTGAAAACATCCCCCTCCCGTTTTATTTGTGTTTTTCTCTGTGTGCTGCCTCAGAGAGCTGTGCTGGGGACACAGCCACGTGCGCCTCGCTGCCGCAGAGCGGGATCCCGGAATCTGCTATGGTGGTTCTGTGAGTCAGGGAGGAGAAGAGACTGTTTCGAGCTGAATAATTCAGGTTTTAGGTTTTAATGAAGGTGTCTGTGACGGTGACAATTTCTCTGCCTTCTCCAGAACAACAAGCCCTTCATCTCAACATGAGATTGGTTTTGGCTGCAAGACCAAACTGCTCCTTGTGGATTTGAGGAGCACCCAGAGATGCTGAGGGGTGACGAGACGAGTTCCTGTGGTCTCCACCAAGCAGTTTAGGGACCTCTGCCAGGCCCATCCTGTTTCCCTTTGCTCCTTGCTCTTAGCAGGGTGTTTTCTGTGGTGGGAAGCAGCCTGGGACATTCGGGAGGCAGCTCCATTGAGATTTTTCCTTATCCCAGAGCAAAGCTTCAGGAGCAAGACTTGGTGTGGGGAGTGGGTTGGTGGCTTGGTTCCTCATGGACCTGGAAAAATCTGTCTGTGTCCTATTTCACAGCCCTTTGGTTCATGGGTGGGGATGGAAGCTCATCCCTCCCCACTCCTTCCCCATGGGAACCACTCAGCTGCCTCAGCAGAAGGGATTTCACACACGGGAGGTGTTGGAAAACCTTTCCCTTGTCTGTCTTTCCTCCTTACAAACCAGGACATTTCCAGTCCTCCCCCGCCTTCCCCCTCCCCACGAGGATTCCTGTCCTTCCCAGCTCTCCTGATCATGCTCCATCAAGGGAGGCTGTTTTCCACTGAGACCTCCTTTAACTTTGTCCCAAGTGTTGAACGTAATTCCAGCAGAGTTGTTTCCACTGACATATCATTCTCTCCTTTTCCCATCCTCCCCAGCATGAAGGATTTTTAGAGAGGTTTTTAGACTTAAATTGCACTAGATAAACTGCTTTTCCTGCCCAAGAAAAAAAAAAAAGAAAACAGAAAAAAAAAAAAGGATAGAAGGAGAGGGGAGAGACAGGGATGGATTTTGAATGTATGAAAAGTATTGTTTTAGGATTTTCTCCCTGTGCCATGGTTCCCTTAGGAATTACCTGGCTCTTTCGTTTCCATGTTTTTTATTGCTCAGCTTTTCAGAAATAACATTTCTTTGTTTAACAACTGACCCAGCCAGGAATGCAAATGCAAGGCTGCAGGGTCTGCATCCCCTCCCACTACAGAGTGCCCTGGGCTCGTGCTGTGGCTTTGCAAAAGCTGAGAGGGCTTTGGCATTCCCTAGGAAAGGCAGTGTATGGATAATAGAGAGTCTGGACACCAAGCAGAAAATAAATCATATTTCCTGGCTTTTGTGTGGATCCCAGCAGGATTTGGGAATATATATCAGGTGAAATGTCCTCGTAGAACTGAAACTGGGGAATAAAGTCAGTCCAGCCATGTCCTGACATCCCTTGGGACAAACATCACATGAAGGGAAGGAGCAGACATCCCAGGCAGGACATTCCACAGGATTTTATACGTCCCGAAGGAGAGAAAATTAAGAGCTTTCCTCCCAGCCTTGTGGAGTGGTGCTGTGCCAGGCAGCAGAACCAGAGGACAGCTCCCACATCAAACATTTCCTTCCTGATGGCAACAGGACACTCCCTCTGGTGTCCAATTCCAGCAACCAGCCAGCTCCCACTTAGGACCACGGAATCATGGAATCATGGAATCATGGAAGGGTTTGGGTTGAAAGGTACCTTAGAGTTCATCTCTTTCCCCCCCCTGCCATGGCCAGGGACACCTTCCACTAGCCCAGGTTGCTCCAAGCCCCGCCCAACCTGGCCTTGGACACTTCCAGGGATGGGGCAGCCACAGCTTCTCTGGGCAACCTGTGCCAGGGCCTCCCCACCCTCACAGGGAAGGATTCCTTCCCAATATCCCATCTAAATTTCCCCTCTGTCAGCCCCAGGATCCTCGTGGAAAGGTGACAATCTTATAAACCCTCTGCTCCTGATTGTACCCAGGGAAGGGTATTTGGGCACCCCAGGAATGGCTAAAGAGGAGGTTAACGCTGAGAGAGCCCCAGAGCCTCCCTGAGTGCAGCAAGGCACAGGGCAAGGAGACATTCCAGTTTCAAGGGTCCTAACAGACAAACATGCCAGGGGTGTTTCATAAATCCCATCTTACCAGGCACAGACTGGGGCCTAAAAGCTCCCAAGTGGCTCTGAGTTCAAACAGAAAGTCAGGCTGGGCCCAAAACTGGCTCTTTTAAGTGTAGATGTGCTGCTTGAACTGGCACATCTTCTTTCCCACCCCCAAACTGCTCAGGGCTGGAAAAGCTGATGTTATTGGCTTCTCATTATCCTGATGAGAAGGGAGTGATCACCTCCGAGCTGCGAGTCCCGTGAGGAAGACTCTCCCACTCTTGCCTGCTACTAACATGACTCACTGCTCAAGGGGGAAAGATGTCATTTCCCCTTTCTTTGAATGGCACTTTTGAAATAGAAATGTCTGAATTGAGCTGCTTTATTCTCTGTTTGGATAACAGAGAGTGTCCCTCCCCTCACCCCAGAACTTCCCTCAGTACGAGGCGTGACCGACCCCTCTCCTGCTTCTGGCAACTTGACTGACCCCCGTGGAAGAATACAAACCATTTGAGGAGCTGCCTGTAGGAAAGTGAACCCTTGTTTCCTTTCTGCAGCAGCAGCTGCCTGGAGCTCCTTGGGATGCTGCTCATTTGCAGAGTCATCCTTGGTCATTTATTCAGGATGCTCTGACGAGGAACGTGGCGAATCCTCCGCGGGGCCCCTGAGCAGGGGATTTTTGGCAACCAGGGGGAGGCAGAGGTGAGGGTGACAGGGGCTGGTGGGTTTGGACAAAACAGCCATGACAATCCCAGTGCAGAGGTGCTGCTGGAGCTGGGGCTTTGCTCAGGGATGGTGTTGGAGAAGAGGTTTGGCCAAGCACAACGCGGTAAGTTTGCTGCTGCCTGTCTCCTTCTTGCCCAGGCTCTGCCTGACACTACTCTACAGGTCAAACAGGCTGTGAACAGTCCAGTGAAGATCAGGGTTTGGTGCCCAGCTTCCGAAAGAGGCCCCTGAATGCTCAGGAAATCTTTATGGGAGGGGAGAGGAGATAGGGCTGTGGAAGGGGTGTGCCTCGAGGGAAGGTGTGAGCAGCGTGTGCAGGGCTGGGGACCTCTGTGAGTCACCTGGAGCACAAGAGGGAATCCCACTGGAGCTCACAACTGGGGACAGCTCTGTTGCTTAATGTGCAATTTTGGATCTCCAGCCTGGCAGGGCTGAAGTTTGGCTGGGAAGGACCCAAATCCGGGTCTGTGCCCCTCGCTAGCAAAGAGCATCGTTAAAAACAAAGGAGTTAAAAACAAAGTGGTTTTCAAGAGGAATCAAAGGGAAAAGTAAAAGGTCTGGAGGGACTGAGGTCTTTGAAAGTCCCAAGCAATTCAAATGATGTTTTCAACCTTGGCTAAATCACATAACCAGCAATGATCCCAGACTGGACTGGGAGCTGCTGGTCCCTGGCCGTGGTTGGGTTGGGTTGGCAGAGGATGCAGTGTCTGCACAGCTTTGGAAATGATCTTGTGGCCCATCACAGCCCCCTGGGGAGGAAACAGATGCTGGGAGGGGGGTCCCTGCTGTCTTCTGTGGCCTCTCATGAGGGTCAGCACTCTGTTCATCAGACCCCCTTCCAGTGCACATACCAGAACCTCCCCAAATACACCTGCAGGACTGGTGGGCTCAAACCATGCTGTGAGACCCCACCCTGCTCCTGGAGGCCCTGCTGGAAAGGCACTGCCTTCCTCATCCCTGGAAGCGTTCAGTTCCAGGTTGGATGGGTCTTGGAACAACCTGGGCTAGTGGAAGGTGTCCCTGCCCACAGCAGGGGGTGGAACTGGGTGATCTTTAAGGTGCCTTCCAACTCAAACCAGCCTGTTTATCCTACAAAAGGACTGCTCTGAAAGCCACCCCAAATTTGGGCTGCAACCCTCCCCCACGGGGAGCAGTGAGGCAAAGCAGATAAAGATTTGCACCAACAAAGGACCCGTCTTTTCTGCTCTGATTTTTTTGTTCCCCAAAACAAAGCAGAGCCTGTTTAATTTGCGAATTTCACAGATTCCTCTCGCACAAGAGAGGGGGGAAGAAGCAACAAAAAGCCCAACAACAGGCATGGAAAGAGCCCCAAGTATTAATGGCAGCTGATCAATAACTAATCCGCAGTGTTCCAGTTACCAACTTGATGGAGAAAATTCACGGTGCTTAAGTAATTCCAACTAATCTTAATGAATGCCTCCATGCCTCCTGCCTGCAGAGCTCTGTGAAATTTATAGAAAAATGTCATTTCTGCTCTCAGAATATTTTTTTTTCCCCCTCACAGTCATCAAAGGAGCATAAAAAATGCTCTTAGAAATCTGCTATCTCTCCCTGCCAGATGAGGGCTTCAAAAGGCAAGCACTCATTTTTTTTGTGGTAAGCGGGGAAGATTATGAATACATTATCTAGTTAACATTAAAAAAAAAAATTCAAAACACCCAATTTTACATTCTCCCTTATTTATCCCGTGCCTCTGTCCCCTTTGTGCTCCTCACCCTCTTCCCTGCTGGAGGAAATAATGCCAAGTAGACAAATCAGCTACAAGGAGGAGAACGTTGATACATATTTTTGTTCTATTTTTATTTGGAGCTACTTCGGAAACATTTCAAAGGGAAAGAAAGATCAATATGGGGGTTTCAAGCCTTCTCTGTCTTTCCCTGCTAAAATCTGATGAGTTCCTCTTAAGTTTCTTAGCAGCCTGCAGGAGAAAAAACCTCTCCTATCCTGCCACCAAAGCCTGGGAGGAGCTGGCTGGGGTGAAGTGCTGCCAGCCAGAGAAAGAGCCTGGGTAGGGACAGAAGGGATGGATGGAGAAGTGAAACGGGCTGGGAATTTTCCAGTGGAGGTTGTTTTCCCCTGGAAAGCGTAAGGTGGGGCCTTAGCATGGGAATGGAGGGATTCCAAGAAAGCTGGGATTTCTGGGGGACACAGGAGGAAAGCTCTGCTCTGGCGTGACGGGGGTGGTGAGACAGAGCAGAGTCCTCTCAGCACCGATTGAGGTGAACACCCCAAATCTGGGGCCCCGTGGCACAGAATCATAGAATCCCAGAATCCCAGAATCTCCTGAGCTGGAAGGGACCCACCAGGATCATCCAGTCCAACCTTCAGCCCTGCACAGACACCTCAACAATCCCACACTGTCCCTCAGAGCGTTGTCCAAACCTTCCTGGAGCTCTGTCAGCCTTGGGGCTGTGCCCACTGCCCTGGGGAGCCTGGTCAGTGCCCAACCACCCTCTGGGGGAAGAACCTTTCCCTGAGATCCAACCTGACCCTGCCCTGACACAGCCCCAGGCCATTCCCTGGTTCCTATCCCCTACCACAGGGAGCAGGGATTGGAGCTGCCCCCTGGGAGGATCTGCAGCCCCCGCTGAGCTCTGCCCTCTCTCCTCTTCTCCAGCTGAACAGGCCCCATGCCCTCAGCCACATGGAGACTTTCGCACCCCCACCAGCCAAGGCACTGCTTTTGAAGGTGCAGCCCTGAAGCTAGAGATGCCCAGGAGCATTTAGAGATGGCTACAGGAGCAATCCTTTATCCATCACTTCAGGACCCTCCAGCTCTCCCTACAGCCTGAGCCAGGCAGAGGGACACAGCCCCTTCAGCACCATTAATTTTAGCATGTCCGCTCTCCCACTAAGGCCTCCTGCCCTCAGTGGACAGTGATGTCTGTGCAGCTCTTCCCACTTACTGAGAAGTCCTCACATCAAAAGGATCCCTTTTCCTGCTCCGTTTCCCTCAGAGTCCAGCCATGACTGTGTCATAAATTGATGTACAAAGTATGAACAGGAGGATTTTTTTTTTTAGAACAACTCCAGCAATCTTTGTAGTTCATAACTAGGCATGCAGGGTTTTTATTAATTTAACAGTGTTATTCCCCTTATGAAATATTCATCCCAGAGGATTTCTGTGCACATGAAGGTTTTGAAGAAATTGATCTGCAATGCAGTTACTCCTTTAAAAGAATGATTTCTTTATTATCTCTCCCTTTCAGTGATACTCTATATCCAAGCAGTGGCTGATTAAATGTGTGATCAATCTCCTGAAAGCAAACAGATATATTTTTAACTGTGGGGGAATTCGCTGTGTGGGAGGAGCTGCGTGCAGAGCCCAGCATTGTTCTGCCAGGTCTTCTTCTGCAACTCCTTGGAGGTGCCTTCATCCCAGCTGGCATCACCATCCTTGCCATCAAATGATGGAGACAGAGCTGTTTTTGGGCCCTGATTGAGCAAAGTAATTAAACACAGGCTTTTCTTTTGCTAAGTTGAGCCTTGTTGACTCTGGTATCATTGCCCTCATCCACATTCCCCTGTTGGTTTACAAATATCCATGGAATCACCTGGACAAGGCTGCCGTGTCCTCTCTGGGCTGGCTCGGGTGGGCAGTGAGGGGTGGTTTCCATCCTGCTACGAGGTGAAATGTCCCCTGGGGTGCTGAACTTTTCCCTGAGGCAAAGGAGTTTTAGAATCCCAGAATCCCAGAACGGTTTGGCTTGGAAAGACCCATCTCATTCCACCCCCTGCCGTGGGCAGGGACACCTTCCACTAGCCCAGGTTGCTTCAAGCCCCGTCCAACCTGGCCTTGGACACTTCCAGGGATCCAGGGGCAGCCACAGCTTCTCTGGGCAACCTGTGCCAGGGCCTCCCAAACCTCATAGGGAAGAATTCCTTCCCAGTCTCCCATCTAAGCCTGCCCTCTGGCAGTGGGAAGCCATTCCCCTTGTCCTGTCCCTCCATCCCTTGTCCCAGGCCCCTCTCCAGCTCTCTTAGAGCCCCTTTAGGCACTGGAAGGGGCTCTAAGGTGTCCCTGGAACCTTCCCTTCTCCAAGATGAACTTGTGTAAATAAAGACCAGAACCTGAAGGCTCTACAAAAAGGAGAACTGGGAGTTATTCTTCTGATCCCTTTCCCAGCAGGATCCTGGTGAGGGCTGACATGGCAGGGTCCTGGACTAAAAGCCACCGAGGAGATCTGCCAGGGAAAGCACTGACTCTGCTCCAAGCAGCCAAATATTCCAGCCCCTTCTAGCCTGCACTTGGTCCTTACAAGGCTTTTGGGGATAAAACATGTGGCTGTGCTCAGGAATGATGGGATGGTGAGGTGCTTTTGGCGGGAGCGGAGAGGCCATGCCAAGCTGACACTGTCCATTCCCTGCTCCATCCAGATGGTGCCAGCTGCAGCCCCTCCAGCTTCACCCACAACAGTCCCCAGAGGCTGTCCCATCTCCTTCTGTTCCCACACACCAGCACATGTTTCAGCAGCTCCTGTGCCCTCCCAGCCTGGGGAACTCCAGGCTGTGATTCAGGGCTGGGATGCACTGGGAAAGGGCTGACACTACCCTCAGAGGCAGGATGAGGGTCCTCCTGGGGGGCACCACCCAGCTGTCACCCCATGGGCCCCTCTCGGAGGGATGTCACCCTTAGGTAGGAAATTGTCCCCTTTCATCCTGTTCTTCTGGTCCCACATGGTGTCTCCTTGCCAAGGGACACTGAACTGGCACTGCCCAACCCAGAGAAGCCCAGGGCAGGGCTTTGCTGGTCACTGGGGGTGTTTCTGCAGGGGTTTGCTGGTCGCTGGGGGTGTTTCTGGAGGGGGTTCTCTGGTCACTGGGGGTGTTTCTGTGGGGGTTTTNAGGGTCCTCCTGGGGGGCACCACCCAGCTGTCACCCCATGGGCCCCTCTCGGAGGGATGTCACCCTTAGGTAGGAAATTGTCCCCTTTCATCCTGTTCTTCTGGTCCCACATGGTGTCTCCTTGCCAAGGGACACTGAACTGGCACTGCCCAGCCCAGAGGAGCCCAGGGCAGGGCTTTGCTGTTCACTGGGGGTGTTTCTGCAGGAGTTTGCTGGTCACTGGGGGTGTTTCCGCAGGGGTTTGCTGTCACTGGGGGTGTTTCTGAAGGGGGTTCTCTGGTCACTGGGGTGTTTCTGGAGGGGTTCTTTGGTCACTGGGCGTGTTTCTGAAGGGGGTTCTCTGGTCACTGGGGGTGTTTCTGGAAGGGGTTTCACTGCAGGTGTCTCTGGAGGGACTTGGCTGGTCCCTGGAGGTGTCCCTGGAGGGCTGTGGAGCAGCAGATGGTGCTGAGGCCACGAGTGGCCTGGTCACTGCTCAGTCTCACAGTGTCCCCTGGTGTTTGAAGGCATCAGCTCGGACCAGTGAAGCTGCAGAGCACACATTCCATTTGCCCAGGAACATCCAGGAAAGGCATCAGTGTGAGCTGGAGCTGCAGCACAGCCCTTCCACCACCTCCCACTCCATCCCCAAAGACATTCCCAGCAGCACCCTGCTCCCAAAAAGTCCACTGAGCCATCATTTGCTGCACAAAGCCTTCCAAGAATGGCTATAAAGCCTCAGAAAAGCTCCCACAGGGAGAGCTGGAGGAATTTGCCTTTCCACTTGGTGTCCAGCTGAAGGTGTTGTGACCACACTGTGTCTGTTTTCCTCCCCATAGTCACTCTGAATTCGCGCCAGTGTGAAGGAGCACAATCCAGCTCCTGGAATCCTGGAAGGAAAACACAAATGGCTCTTCAGCTATTTTTGCATTGGGCATAAATTCTCCAGGGAGATGTGGAAACACAGGGAAGCAGTGGTGGAGCAAAGGGAAAAAATCAAATAAGGACACAGAGAGAAAAGTAGGTTTCATTAGTTCTCTGTTTCCTTTTCTACGTGGCCAGTGCTCTGTAGGAGAAACCCAGGAAGCTGGAAAAACAAACACAATTACTGTCTAGGCAGGGAAAAACTGTAAAATCTTCAAAGCAGCTACTTAAAGACAGGGGAGTTGGAACTGGCAAAAGGATTGAAGAGAGAAATGCCATCCTTGAAATCAGTGAAATGTAAAAGCCCCCTGACTACCAGTGACATGAAGACATTTGTTCCCCATCAAGACCATTTCTGGGGGTACTGGAGAAGCTGCAGAGGTGCAGGAACATCCCAAACTCCCAGATTAAGGAATATATACTGTCCAGCTCTATAGGTGTGAACACACATCCTGCTTTAGGAGTTAAATCTGACCCCTAAATATTGAAAACTTCCAAGGCCAGAGGCCTCAGGTTTGCTGGAAGATTTGTTGATTCTTCTCTCCACGGAGGATCAATTCTTGATAAATATGGGGGAGATTCTGCAGAGCTTTGGCATAATAATTATACCAAAAATCCCAATGAACTGTGTTGTTATCAGCGTAATTCCCTGCCCTCAGCACTTCCCATGGCTGCATCTCCGAGCCAGGGCTGTGTTTACAAAACATGCCTCGGGATTTTGCAGTCCCGAGCTGGGAAATGAAAGTGATTGGAGAGATGTGGGAGTGGGTGAGACAAAACGATGCTCAGAACAAGCATCCAAGACTGAGGGGATTACCCCAGGTAACATTACAGCTAAAACAAAGTCAGTGTGAAATGTGGTCATCCCAAACCTGCTGAAATTGCACCATGGAATAGGAATTATAGAAGATCATGAGTTGGAAGAGACCCACAAGGACCAAGTTCAGCTCCTGGCCCTGCACACAACAACCCCAAAACCCCCACTTTGTGCCTGAGAGCGTTGTCTAAATGCATCCCAACATTTATCTGATTGCCAAAACTGCTTTGTTACATTTTTTTAGCTCCAACATTTCCTGGCACCTCAACAAATTTGTATTCTTATTTTTGCCTTTTTGGGGACAGAGGTAATTTCTGTGTTTGCATAACACCTAATGCAGGTTGGATTGCTGGGCATCAGCTTTGGAACACGAATAATAGCACCCCTGTTCGGATTGTTGGCTGGACACACACACACAAAGTCAGGTAGGTGTGGATCTTAATCGGTCTCACTGATTTCCTGAGCTTTAGCCCCATTCTGTCATTGTCTTTTCCTTGAAAAAAGAAAACAGTGACCAGGGGAAAGCACCGACATTTACCACTGAGAACATCGGCCTTAAAGCAAGTTATCTCCGTGGGGAGGGAGAGGAACAGGAGCTGAAAAGACCCAGCCCAGGGCTTGATTGCACAGTGCAGGGGCTGGAAACACCCCAAAACCAGGACAGTGTTTGTGGGAGCTCCCACCTCCTCCCAGATCTGGAGAGCTTTCCAGCAGCTCCCACCTCCCTTGTTCGCAGGCACCGCAGCAATTGCAGATTCTTCCAGGAGGTGGCAGGAAGATTTTTGCGGAGAGGGAGAGGAGGAAAATGTGGTCGGAGAGAGAGGTTTAAAGGAGGAAAGGTTACACCTGGAAAGAGCAACGAGGAAAGCTTCCTGCTTGTCCCGTGCTGAGGGATGGGACGGCCACAGCTTCCCTGGGCAACATCCTGCTGCTGGGAACGTCTGGGAATGCTGGAAATATCAGGCATGAAAATCAGAGAATCATGAAATGGTTTGGGTTGGAAGGGACCTTAAAGCCCATCCACTGCCACCCCCTGCCATGGGCAGGGACACCTTCCACTAGCCCAGGTTGCTCCAAGCCCCATCCAACTTGGCCTTAGACACTTCCAGGGATCCAGGGGCAGCCACAGCTTCTCTGGGCAACCTGTGCCAGGGCCTGCCCACCCTCACAGGGAAGGATTCCTTCCCAATATCCCATCTAACCCTGCCCTCTGGCCCTCCAGGCCCTTGCAAATAGTCTCTCTCCATCTTTCTTGTAGCTCCTTCAGATCCTGTAAGGCCACACTCAGGTCACCCCAGACTTCTCTTCTCCAGGCTGAACAACCCCAGCTCCCCCAGCCTTTCCTCCCAGCAGCGCTGCTCCATCCCTCTGATCATCCTGGGGCCTCCTCTGGACTCACTCGAACAGCTCCACAGAATTCTGGGAGTGCAAAGGATCCTGTCCTGGGGCTGTTGCCCTGTTCCCAGGGGTGGTGCTGCTGCACAGGAGGTGACTGGAGGATTTCTGAGCACATCTGGGTGCCCAAAATGTGTTTGCTCTTCCTGGCTCTGTCCATGGGTGTCGTGATGGAGGCTGCGCACCCTGGATGGGTGAGATACCCAAAGGTGGGGGGGATGCATGGAAATCTTGCCCTTCAAGGAAGGACATGGATTCGTGCTTTGAATGGAGAGGGCCCAAACCTTGCTGTTAATTTGCCATTGTTACTCCTGCAGCAGCACCAGGAGCTGCTGGGAAAGATCAACTGTTGTGCAAAGCATCACGCAGGGTCTCATTGCCCTCCAATAACAGCCTGAGAGCTGCTGGAGCACCGGGATTTGCAGGGTGTCCTCAGAGCTCACCCACTCCAGACAACCTGGAATTACAGCCCCAGGGATATTTTCTCAAGCAAAAGAGCCCTCTGTTCAGAAATTGATTTTTGGCACACTTTAGTGGGACATTATTGAAACCATTTGTAAAATTGCTGTGCTCTATTCGTGTCGTATCGCAGGAATTGGAGCAGCAGTGTGGAAATGAAACATTTCAATCTCACTTAATATGGATTGTTTCAGTCTTATTAAAACACTTCGGGAAGGTCAAAGGAAAATATTGTCAGAATATTTTTCTTGCTGAAGAAAAATGGAGCCTTGCCTTTGAAATCCTGGTTTGGGTGACCTCAGGTTTGAAATCTGTCCTTGCAGGGATAAAATAATTCCAAGTTTGGACACATTCGGACCACACTTCCTACCCACGGGCAAGGGATGTAAACTGGCTACAAAAATAAACTGGAAGAGTCTCTCTTGGACTTGAGCACAGCTGGGATTGCAGTCCGCAGCCACAGCTTCCAGATGGGATGTGAGGAGACACCAGGAGGTGGATCCTGTGATTCTCAAAGCTCGAAGCTTTGATGGAGGGAAACCGAACGACTGACTGACTTCCAGCCAGACAAAGGATCATTCCCCCAACAAGAGACAACTTGCATCTGCTCCAAAAAGCCTCCCAAAGAAAGATCCAGGCAGCCACAGAATTATTAAAGTTGGGAAAGATTTCCAAGGTCATGGAGTATCCCCTGTACCCGATGCCTACCTTGTCCCCCAGCCCAGAGCACCGACTGCCATGCCCAGGCCTTCCTTGGGCACCTCCAGGGCTGGGGACTCCAAACCTCCCTTGACCACCCTTTGCAGGAAGGAAACCCTCCTGGTGTCCAACCCAAACCACGTCCAGGGCATAGTGTGTAGTTCTAATTTGAAGTCACTCAAGTTAAAAATACCTGGAATACGCAACGTCTTCGGAATCTCAGTAAACCGACAGGAATAGTGGGTTTTTTCTGTCCCTGGTGCTGGTTCTCCTACCCCTTGAAGCTGCTTGAGGTGAGTTTTCCCCAGGTCTGGCGACCAGTGTACAGGTTGTTTGGAGTGAGGGAGGATCTTGGGTGTGATGGACTGAGACATCCCAATTTAGGACAAACATCCGGGGCCAATCACTGGCCTTTCCTGTTTTTTAACCCACTTGAAGGAAACTCATCACTTTTACTGGGAATATAAGAGGTTTTTCTCCACTTTATCTTCCTTCCTTAATCCCCTTGTTGCCTTCCACCCTCATCCATGACACGGAGGAATGAGAAAACATCTCTTTTAATTATTTAGCATGTTATTAGCATTACTTTTCTCTGTTTTCTTTTGCAGAAGCCACCAGGACCTCCTTCAAAAAAGAGCAGCATAATTCTGTAGTCAGGCTTTGCATTTCCTGATCATTAACAAACAGGATTTCATGGAATTCTGGCATTTTTCCTCCCCTTTATCGCGAGAAACAACAAACTCTTGTGCTCTCCTTGCTTGGAAATCATTTGAAATCTTTTCTTTGGAGTTTCTCTGAGCCTCATGCCAAGAAAATATTCCTGCAAGGTCAGGTCTGCTGGGGAGGCCAAATGAAATGTTGGACCTCGGTGGAATTATGGGATCATCCGGCCAGGCAATGTTGGCCTTGGGAAGGAGCTTTGCTCCGGGAAATCCACAGCCAGCTTGTTTTTAAAGAAATAAAACAACGTCTTTGAAGGGCCTTATCTACAACTACCACTCAGTGGCTTAAGCCTGAGAGAGCCTGGGCTACTCCAGCTGGTTTTTCTTCCTCCTGCCCAGTTTCTGATGGACGTAAACTCAGGGAATTGGCTTCCATTCCTTGGGAAGCTGGAAAAATGGCAAGTTTTGCCTCTGAAAATATTCCTGCCTGTGGAGAACCACAACATCCCTCCAAGGGATCTCACAGGGCTCCGGGCAGGACGGGCAGCCCCAGATAATTCCTCTTCTCTCTCCTCCATCTGTCACCCCAGAGTTCCCATTTAGCACCAGAGGACTCCAGGTGAGATATAAAAACCCATTTTTCCCCCCTGGATTCTCCTAGACTAAAAAATCCCTGAGCTACCCAGCAAACAGGGAACATCTGATGTGGAAACTGAGTCATGAAGGGCTTTTGTGGATCACCCGATTCCCACTCCTTGCTCTGGGATTGGTGAGGAGGGAATGGCTGGAATGGGTTCCATAGGGATTTAAGGAAAAAAAACAGGGAAAACTAAACTTGCCCAGAAACTCTGGATCTTCCTGGTGCTGAGGATCCACCTGATGTGTGGGAAGCCATGAGATGGATCCGTGTTTTTTCCCGGGGCAATGCTAATGCTTTATTTCCATCAGAAAAGCAGTTTAGAAAGGAATATCCTGGTTTATTAATTCTGGGACAAGCTGTGCCTGGCCGAGCTAAGCCTGGAAACCCTGACTGGCCAGCACCCCATGGAAACATCTGCTCAGGGTTTGGTTTGAAGGAATGAGTCTGGGAGCCGGGATCTGGCTGTGGTTCCCTTCCACACATGATAATTCCATTAAATTCACGTTGGCTGCATGTTCTCATGACAACCCCGAACCCAAACAATAACAACACGGGGGATACGGGAATGGTGGGGGGGAACTGTCCTGGAAATTCCTC
>VZRE01009142.1:0-32946 GCA_013396775.1 Cephalopterus ornatus
ACTTCTGTCTTATTAAACCAAGACATCCACGCATAGCCAAATCTAATTTCTTATCCATCATGGTCCCAAGCGCCACCTTGCTGTAATCACACAGCCATAATAATTCTATGTTACCTTTTCCCAAGCTTTAAAATCAGTGCATCAGCCTAAAATTGCTGTAGAAATTGTTTTTAAATACATAGAACTTAAAACTATAATACTGGAATTATTTTAGCTAACCTAGCTGCCAACTTGCATGTATATATCTTCAGCAATACTCTGAAGAAGGTGCTGAAGTTCTGTAAGTAGTCAATCAACAGCAGTGTAAGCACTTGAAGATTTGCAGACACTGAGAACCACATTTAAACTGCCCTGATTTCTTCCTGGAGATTCTTGAATACATAGTGTCATAAAATGTAAGGTCAGCAGTTATCATACAGTTGAGCGTATGGTACAAATTAAAAAAACAGCTTGTAACACTTTTTTTTTTCCCCCAATATGAGAGTTGGCCTAATAAAAAACACTGACTCTCCGTTTTACCTTACTCTGAAAATGCAAATGTAGTATTGTGATAGTTTTCTCACTGAGAAAGGATTGACCCAGGCATAGTCTTATTTTTTAAAAATCCTCTTAATAACTTCTGGTTCCCAAGATAAGGCAGTCAAGTCAGAATCTATTAATGTTTAAAATTTCTATTGACAAAGTAAAAGATGATTTCTTTAGCAATCACCTTTGAAGAAATTAAGTAATCTTTGATAAAATGAATTCACTTACACAGAAATAATACTTTCAGTATATTAATTAACTAAATGTTGCTCTCAGGGCTCAAAACTAATCATTTTTTTACTTTCCATTATGTGATTAACATGAAAATGCAGGTATGCACTCATTCAGACTGTAATTTACATTACTATTAATAAAAATCTAATTACAGTAATTTAAAATAAAAACAGATTACAGTCATATAAGCTACAATTGGATTCTTTAAAACACTTTCATAAAAACAAGAATTCAATTCCGCTTTTTTTTAATATGAAAAATATTAGGAATTTTTCTGCTTTTCAGTAAAAATTATATCTTTTGTTTATTATGGGACATGAACTGAAAAACACTGTTTTTTGTAATCCTATAATTCTCCGGAAAAAAATAAAAGTAACATTATTGACTCAATTAGAGTAATTATATGTCATATTATTCTTTATTTTCAAAAAAAATAGTATCGTGGGGTTTTAATTGATTTGGTTACTCAACATGGTCAAGTACCTTATGGTAAAAGAAAACAAAGATAGAAGCAATAATTGGCATATGAATCATTGAAGGAAAGAGAAACTTGCCAGGCTACGAGAGCAAGGTGAACATAGAAGATGTAGTGAATATGCAGGAGAAAAAGCTATAAGACTTCTAAATTTACCTAAAAAGAGCATGAGAAATGGAAAGGGCAAAGAGGCCTTGCACAGAGCAGAAAATTGCAATGGGAAAGGAAATCACTGCAGAGTTGAATAACAAAACTGTAAAACTGTACTGGACAAGAAAGGAAACCTGTGTTTTTATGGTAGCTTAGAACCTGATATTAACTCAGATAAACCAGGAGAATGTGCATGAGCCCTGTGGTCTAAGAATCATTGTAAGGTAATGATCTCGTATAATTTTCTTGTTGATGAACTGATTAAAGAATGGCTTCTTCCAGTTTATTTGCTACAATTTTCTTCCTAGGAATCCTCCAAATCACACTGTGAAAAAACTGTTCATTGTGCACAAGAACTTTGATTTGGGAAAATGTATTCAGAAATGAGAACCACAGACAGGTGAAAAATAGTCTTCCATAACATTATATTATGTATGGCTTTAAATTCCCTGGAATACCTCTCAACATAAATTGCTGAAGTCTCTTGGTGATTGTAGATATTCAGGACACGACAAACATTATTTTTCCTAAGGCCTAAAGAAGGATGAAGCAAACAAGCAATTCCTGTATTTTTTGTTTATTTTTATGTTCCAGACCATGCAGGCTTCCTGATAGCATGTTAGGTTTTATTAGACAGTTACACAGACCCAGGATATATTTTGGGAGCACTGAAGTCATGCAATGTTTATTTCATTTTTTTATAATATATGTGAGGCAAGTTGAAGTCCCTTCTTTCTTGCTTCCTAATGACTCGTTGGTCTGCATACCCTAAAGCATTTTAAATTACGAAAGTGAATGTTTTCCCCTTTCTTTTACCTGAAAGAGCAGGAATCTCAGATCCAAAACTTTCATGGCCAAGTATAGACAATTTTATTTTTTTGCTTATTTTTAAGGCAGACTTTCTTTTTTTTCCTGAACTTTTTATTTTTTAAATTGGTTTAATCTCACTGATGACCTGAGAAATCCAGTATTTACCCAGTTCCAATAAAAACCAGGGAGCACATGTAAGAGAAGATAAGGAAAATTATTCTATGTGTAGTCTACTTGTACTGAATATTAAGAACATCCCCTGGGGGGGAAAAAAAAGGCAACCAACAAAAACCCAAACAAAAACTAAGCCACGAAACCCAAAGCCCTTTTCTATATAAGAACAATTTTAACCCCAAAATTTACAAAAATAACAGATAGGTATTTTGCCAGTGACAATGGGCAAAGCCAAAACAAATTAATTCTGTTCTTTATTTGGATACATTTATATGGACCATTGAGACATCTGTTTCTCTGATGATAACATAGAAAAGTTGTAAAAAGCATGAGGAACCACTTCTACCTAAAACTTTACACCATTTTTATGCATAGATTCCACTTACAATCACGTGCATACAGGAAATTTCAGAATAATACCTAATATTTATGAGGTGTGCTTTATTATACATGTAGTAGAATACTAGCATTTGAAAGTGAGTAAGTTTTAAATTGTCTTTCAAGAAATATGCAGAGCTCTTAGACCTTTGATACACAAATTAATGTCTTTGGAGCCAATGACAGTTCAAATGGGAATGTGTAAAATTCTGGTCCAAAAGCTTGATTTTCGACTAGCACTACAAGCATTTCTATAACCACTACCAAAAGTAGAATCAGCTACAAGACCGTGAAAGAGATCAGCCAGGAAATCATAAAGCCACATGACATTGATGGGAAATACATTCCAGATTTGGCATCTGGTTTCATTGTTGAAGGAGATAAGGAAAGATCTCTTTTCAGAAGCAAAAAGCATAAAATCACAGTAGAGTCAAAGTCATACAATAATGACAATTCACATCAGGATATTTAGCATGTCATTTATAAAATTAACTACTGTTAACATTTAGAAACCCAGTTTTGCATTTTTAGGAAAGCTGCTGTCTTCATTTATTTAGATCAGAATATGGATTGGCACACAACATAGGAGAAACAGGCACAGCATCTTTTATTTGTTTTATTCATTATTGAAATAAAGACAGTGGAAGGAAAGAATTTCAGTGTCTTACTGTACATTGTTATTGCTATTATTATGGCAGTTGTTCAAATCCCTTGTAATAGATTTTGGATTATATAACCCAAGATTAAAATCACAAAAAAACTTGCAAAAATCTCCCCATCAACCCCTCCAAAATACTATATATATATATATGTATAAAATACATAATGCAAATATATCAGTAGTTCATATATACATATAATAGATTGTATACATATATATATATTTCTTAGAAACATTTGATTCAAGTATAAAAATTCTACATTAATTTCCAGATTGAATTTTTCAAGTCAAAAATCGGTAAAATATTTATTTTAGTAAAATATTCAGGTTAAATATTTTTCATTTATTCAGAAATTATTAAGTTATATCATTAAATAGAACATTTATATATTTATGTTTATACATTTTTCTGTGTTCCTCCAAGAAACATAAAATGAGGAAACACTGACAATATAAATTTTTTGACATATTTAAAAACTTTAAAATTTAAAAATTATATTTTTTTCCTGAAACAATTACTTTCATATTTATAATAAATTTGAAGTATGTATTTTTCAGTCAGAATTATTATGAAATTACATATATACGTATGAGTGTATCTACTATGCAAAAATTGCTTCCCATTTCTTATATTTTTCTTCATTATTTCTTTCTAGTTCTCCACAAATTTAATTTACATTGTTTAAAATAATTATATTCAAGTTGTTTGTATTTTCCTTAGCTTTTTTTTAATGTGAGGTATATGAAGCATCTAACTTATCCAAGTTTTTGACTAGCAATTCTAAAGGCAATTTTAGACTGGGTCACTATTGAGACAGTCTAACAATTGAGAGAGCCATTACTTTGGAGATAAAAATGTTCAAGTAAAACTGATTTTAAGGTTAGCCTTAGTTTAGAAAGCTTGCTTTTGTTGCTGTTTGGGAAGTTGAACAATTTTAGCTCTCTGATGCATGTTTGAATTTTGATTTCATTGCCTATGGATACTTGTAAGAATTGTCCAAAGATCTTGAGGACCAAGAAGGCGCCTGATACATTCAAGCATCTTGATATTTTGCCTACCTTAGCTTGTAATACCACCACTTGAGACATTTTAATGATTTACTTATTTTCAAAATTTAGAAAGCATCCCACTTTAAAAAAAAAAAAAATCAAAGCTCTAAAATGTAAGCCAAATAAGATGCCCCAAAGTAAAATCACTACCCAATGTTTTTACTTACTTCTGAAAATCCTACTTATGGCATGATCTCGGCTTTTTTTTTGTTTGTTTCTTTTTGGTGTTTTTTTTGTTGTTGTTGTTGTTTTGTTTATACAATTAAAAAGTATGAGAGAAAATCTGATAAAAGCAAAAAAAGACTGCTGAGAAATTCCTAGCACTTTTTCCTTGCTGTCACATCTACATCTAGCCAAAACCAATAGAATCTTGAAGTTCGCATTCTAAACGGGTTAATCTTGACAGCTGTTTCAATAAATAAAATATGATAATTTAAATGCATGAAATGTATTAATTTAAATATATGATGATGATAAATTTTGCAAACATGAGTAAAGTCATGGAATATTAAGACAGCATAACATCTCTATTGTAATCATTCTAATTTCTTTTCAGTGACTATGGCAATGCTGCAATTAATACTTGTCAATCACAATGCATTAAACTGAACATTTCATGTGAAATGTAATAACATCTCCTAACATTTGACAGTAATAATAACAACAGAAACAAGGGTTTTATTAACGTTTTATTATTCCCAATTTTTGCTACAAATAACGGTAAGAGTTGAAGGGAAGTCACTGAAGAATGGCTAATATGAAAGACCATAAGAGAAAGAGAAAGTTTTTAAATTCTAAATTAGATCTTTCAGTGTTCAATCAGCACAAAATATCTGAATTAAACATTTACCTATTCATAGAGTTGAAACACTTTCCAATATATTTTATTTTTTTGCAAATATGAAAGACAACATCCCCATTTTTTAAATTTTTCATTATTTTGAGATTTACTAATTTATATTTGACTAATATTTTATAAACATGAACACTTTTTTTTTTAATTTCCCAAATGACTAGCAGTTACAAGGAAGAGGGGAGAAACGAGTTTTTGTGTTCACACTTATATTTATACAAATATTTTAATTATGGTCTCTTTTAAAGATGAATAGTGTTTAATAGCTATGGGAAATGTCTTCCTAAATTTAGCTTACTAAGAGTTAGACATCTAATCTGAGCTAGGTTTCTATAAATTCTCTGACTACTTCATAAATTTTAGATGCCTAATAACCCTGTATATTACATATCCATCTCAGGTTATGTGGCAATTTCCTTTATTAAATGAAACGAATTCTGTCCTAACTCTCTTATGATACATAAATATTCATGCCATATCGTTTTAAATAAAATCTGTTAAAGAAAACAGACATTGTTGAGATTAACCAACTTCTGTTTAGACTCCCTCTATGGGATTCATCTGACCACATGTACAATAACTGTCTGAGGAAGTTTGTTTCAATTGTCTTTGAAGCATCTACTACTCTCCATTCTACCATGAAAGTCTGGTTTAAATTGAGAAATCTTATTTTCCAACGTAAAAGTCTTCATGAAATATTTCTTGTCAAAGATGTCGAAGACCATAACAAACAGATATTAAAAAACTCTTTAGAGAAACTGTCCAACATTTAATCAGACTTGACTAATAGCTGTGATAGTAAAACATTAATGTCTCACATGTTAACATTGACATCATTCTTAAAAATCTGGTATAATGTAGTTTTGATATTGCTTCCTGACTGGCTTGAAATGGTTGTTCATATCTGCTCAATCAGCATATCAATAAGAGCACTAGTCAGAAGAATACTACATAATTCATTGCATCAGGGAATTCAGAAGACACAGATATAGATTGCAGAGATGTTAATTCTGTGATCACAGCTGGTATCAAACGTTCTTTTATTCTTCTTGTGTATTGCTGTGGCATATTCTTAAGCTGAAGAGCATCTTAGTTTGTCCTCAATAAAATTTTAAAAGTTGCTGAAATGCCCGTCACCTCTTTGATCACGGAGGAAAGAGGCAGCTGAACGGTAACATTTACTCTTCCAGTCAGCTGTCAAGTGATCCCAGGAATTGTGAGCAGAACAGCTTAAAAGCAAAGCGTTAGATTGAGCATATGAAAAATCTCTTTTCATTCTATAATTCAGTTTTCAATTTTATTATGGATAGTAAGGGAATAATGACTTTGATCTAAACTAAAAGATTTGCTTTCTCCTGAATAACAAGAGACACGCTGTTATGACCCTGAATTTGTGTTTCAACAATTATTTGATTACTTATACAGAAAAAAGAATGCTAACCCAAAGTATACGAAAATTCCTATTTTAGTGTCTAAATAAATCTGTCTGTTAGGAAGATTCTCATGACTGAAATATTAAAATCAGGAAACTGAATTGGGACAAGGGAAGTGAGAGTGCATTTTGTCAAGGAAGGTTTTACTGTTTGGAGTCCATTACCAGCATGTATATCAGTAAGTTGCCAAAACACATTAGAGAGAAGGTTGGTCAGCTCATGAAACAGTATTTTACAGTGTCTGGGAAAAATAGAACATACAGTGCTTAAAATTGTGATATAGTATGAGATTCAAACTGCAAATACAAAACTTCTACAAAATTTATAAGTTTCAGAGAACATTTTCTTCCACTGAAAGTCCTTTATCCAGTATGGGAGAGCACTGTGGTAGATCTCACAAAGTGTTTGGTAAAAGGAAAAGGCTAGCTATTACAAATATGAACATCATGAATTTGAAAACAAGAATGAGCAGAAATGTATGAATTGGTAAATATTTAAAACATTTCCGAACTAATCAATATTTTGGATTGCTTATTACAGTGCAAAAATAAGTAGTGAAAGCATTCAAACAAAAAATCCATACTTTCTTAGAAGCAAATGGAAAGAGGTTATAAAATACAAATGGCACCTCTTTCTCCCAGTATAGAGCCCCTCAGCATATATGGACAGGAAAAGATGAAGGTTTTATAAATAAATAATAAACCAGAAGAAGGAAGAGGGTGCAAATAGTAAAAGGAGTAAGACAACACAATAAGAATTTGCCAGAACAATTCTGCATTATTTAATTTAATTTAATTATAATTCTATTCTTATATATTAAAATAATTTTAAATAATAATACTATTTATGAAAAGCATACATATTAGATTTAATTTATTTTATTATTTATTTTTAAAAATTATTATCCATTACAGTGTGATAAGTTGATCACAGACCCCAACCCAACTGCCCTCTTACTCCCCCTGCTCAAGAGAGGTGGTGGTGGGAAGTAAGATACAAAAGTTTGTGGGTCAAAATAATTCATAATTACAATTATGGCAATACAGACTAAACTTGAGAAAAATAAATTTGATTTATTGCCAGTGAAATAGAGTTGGATGGTGATAAACAAAGCCAAAACCAGCCTTCTTTCTTCCCAAGCTCAACTTTACCCTACCCTCAGCGGCACAAGGCAGGGTAGAGAACGGGTGGTAGTGATCAGTCCATAAGAGCACCTTTCTGCTGCTCCTTGCTTTCTCACGATTATGGCTCAATTGCAAAACTGGCTGGCATCAGCCATATCTCTTCTGTCAGTGCCTGCCTCCTTCACACAAAGGCCACCTCTGCAGCCCCACAATACCCAGAACCTTGCCACATTAACCCAATAAATAGTCAAAGGCGGCAGTATCACAGCATGAGTAAATGGCTCTTAAAAAACAGAGGGCAGCCTCAAGTTTACTGTCTGGAAAACGGAACACAGGACTGTGTCAAGTAACATCAATTTAGCATGTGTTAAAAACTTTCTCTTTTCTAACCCCTAAGTACATCCATATTTGGCTACACTGCTGGCAGTTTGAACATATGTGTGTATCATGCAATTGGCAACATTTTTCTGTAAGCAGAGCAACATACTATTACAATCAAATTACAATATTACTATTGCATATATCCTGAGTGTTAAGATAAAATGGTTGTTGACAGGTAACAATAACAACTTCACTTGATTGGAAAGGAATTTCATTTCATTTCCGTCACTCATAGTGTCTCCTTCACTTGGAAATAGGATAGCCTTTAAGATGCACAGACAGACACAAACTGTAGATACCAGGCCCCTTTCATATCTTTCAGCATACAACAGAAAAATCAAGCTCTCATATCGATTTTCTGGTTTATCTTATACATGTTCCTACTTGTAGGTACTTATTATAATGACTTTAAGACATATATAATAACGTCTGCTAAAACAGAGTTGCAGAATTAATTTTGTATCTTCATATTCTCTATCAAATATATATAAATAGCATTAAAGAAAATAAATTTGGAAAAACAGTCTCAAAAATGCATTTTACAAATATTTTAACTTCATAATTTTATTTACATCAGTTTTTGAGGCAGAATGGAGGAATGCTGTTTTTCTTAAAGTTTCAAACGTAACGCGTTGATGTCTGTCACCCTCCTTACTGCTGAATATTGCCCTACACATAGAAGATTCTCATAGGAATTGATGCAACTGTTTACAGCTAAGCATAGCCTATGTTAAGCCATGAAAAACAAGGTCTACCACTCCATGAGTAACTTTCCACTGTTTTTGTCACACAAATCTGAGACACCTCCTTAACTGCTGCACAATTGTATACTGTCAAGTAATGTGTAGATTTGTTTGAAGTGCAACATTTACAAGACAAAATAAACACTAAAGAAGCAATGAAGAGCTCTGCCAGACAATATTGACTGCCAAGCACCAATCTTTCCTCCTCTTTCTTGTTCACTTAATATGTGATTTACTAAGTTTGACTGTAAAGATTGACAGTAATAGAAAGAATTGATATTTAAGCAGCATGTATAGAAGAAGGAAACAAGTGATAAGGGGAAATAAAAGGAGGTCAGAGAATTTTCTGACATTTACTGAACGTGGTACGTTGAAGAACTGGAAAGGAATATTATCTCTTACAGAGAGTGTGAGATAGTAGCACACTAAGATAAGATAATAGTATAATAAAACAATATGAAGGAAGATTTAAGCATTGTATCTGTATCTACAATGGAGTAGCTATGATAATAATATTCAAATAGATTAAAAGTTGTTTTGAGGGTGAGGGGCATAAATTGTTTTCCAAGTCTCTTGTAAATAATCTGTAGATGTAATGGACTTAAGCTACAGTAAGGGAGACTGAGAAAAGAAAAACAACAACAACAATCACACACATACAAAAAATACCCCTAACCACCAAACAGGAAAAAGCCTAGCAAACTTCTTCAGTCTAGTTGAAAGCTGCTTCCTAACTGATACTTAACACAGGAATTACTGCCTACAAATTCTGTAGAATAAAACCTACTAGAAATATAATTTAATACTAATAAATTAATATTAATAAGCAAATATAAGTAAGTTAAATATTATTCTTGTTTCAACAAAACTTTGAAAGCCTTTTACCAGATGAGTACTCTGCCCTAGATAAGCACCTGCAGGGCACCTAAAGTTCCCAATAAGAATGCTTTTTGAGAAACATCAAAAAAACTGACTAAAAAGGCTGCAGAGCAGAGTACCAACCATATACTAGTTTGATGATTCCATTACTATGACAGCCTAGTAGTAACACCTCTGCTCTCTGGCAAGTTATATTAACCTGAGTAACCACATAATGGTAGGACATGGGTCTGAAAAAAACCTTCTAGATTTTTCCTAAAATGTGTTTGTGTGTGTGTGCGTGTTCATTTATGTATCTGTTTCATCATGATACACTAGCTGGACTGAAAAGAGAACACATCCTGGAACATTATGAATAATGTGTTTTACATAACACAAGGGTAGATTTTTTAAAGGTAAACCCTTCTTTTGCCTTCATATGTCTACTTTACATGTTCCTTAAAGCTAAATATTGCCAGTGCCGTGTTACTGGAATAACCAACGCCCAATTACAGGTAATAAATATGTTTTTTGAATCATGGAATGGCCAATATAGACTGACTATTTCCAATGTCTGGTATTCCACTATGCTTTTTTCTATTTCAGCACATGATTAAATTCAGAATTGCCAAATATTTTATGCATTTAATAACACATTTTCACCTATGGATTCATACATTTTTCAAAAATTTTGTAGTCTTAATGTATAGTCAGTCAGTGAGGCCAACAGATGCAACCAAAAGTGCAACCATAAACAATTTTGTTTTTTAAATCCTCACTGTGAGCTGCACAGGACAAGTTTAAGCATTAAGATATGAAAATATGATCTGATACTTAACAGTTATTACTAATTAACTATGGTCAATGCAATTTAAGAAGACTTCTCATTTGTGATAAAAGTAGCAAAGATTTCTTCTACCATTTTCTCAAAGAAGATATACTGCACCTCACCCTTCAGATCAGAGACTAAAAAGTGAGTTAGTGGGATAACATATTTGATCTAATATTACATTAATGTCTACTATACATTAATGTCTAATGTTGCTGTAGCAGGTAACTGCACCCGTAAAACTTATGTATTATGACTATCATTAATTTATCAAACTAAGGTTAGGTTCAATTGCTGTTGAGTTTAAATGTTTACAATTATCACCACCCTAGCAATGCTGAGGCAATTTGTTTACTCATGAGTGAGATAGCTTTTATAATAGAAAATTATTATTATTGGAGGACGCTTTTTCAGATTTTCCATTGTGGACTAATTTTTACATTTCCTCTTGAAATTAAATCCTGAAAGTGTGTCAGCTTCACTAGTGACATAAAGTTTTTATTCATTTGTTTGTTTCTTGCTTTATTGCTTTGTTGTCATGACCACCTGAAATTGTCCTGTGGGAAAAACGAAGTTCCTTTTTCCTATATTTTGCATCATCTTGCATGCCATTAAAAATGTTTTTCCCCCTTGTTTTTTTGTTCTCTGGTTTTAAGCATAAATTCCAGGCCATTCATTTTTTTAAGGTAATTAATCTGTTAAGTTAAGCATAGGTAAACCTGAACTTCAGCTCTAACCAAAAAACCTCTTCGCTCTTTCTGAAATCTGTTTTTGGAAAATCAGAGTATGATTTGTGGTATTTAATGAAGCACTAAAACGAGCTGTTTTTTAAAAGTAACATCTGTGAGGATAAAGAACGAGTTGACTCAGTGTGGAGGAGTCTCACCTTAGTTTATGAAGTAAACCTGAACATATGAATGAGTTTAACGCTATATGAAAAACTCAAGAAATAAAGTGAAGGAAGAATGCGGGCCTGAAAAAATACAGTTAAATGATAAAAGTAGCTGTTGCAATGACCATGTGAGATGTAAAGCTGACAGCAAGAGAAAGAAATGGACTGTGGCCTCATTCTCTTCACAAAGATTATTCACTCTTAAGTATGATCACAGATAAATTTATAGATTTTGGTGTTTGAAATTCTAGTTTTGGGTTAATGCCTAGGGCTTGTGGTTATGGGATCTTATCAAATGAGAATCATTTGCAAAGCAGAGAATCATAACTATCACTGTTTATGCAATTCATGGGTTATCTACAATAATAATAATAATAATAGTAATAATAATAACTAAAATATAGTCTGAAAACAAAGTAAATCAATAAATCAGAATCTACAATCAAGCAAATAATAACCTGTAAACGAATTTTCTGAACCTCCAAACATACAAGTTACATAGGGCAAGTTAAGATGGTTTGCCTAGCTAATTATCATCAGGGCAGACCTAAAATGAGAGACAAAGACAAAAACAAAAAAAAAAAAAAAGAAAGATTTCTGCATTTAGCATATGTTTTGGAAATCTCAGATTTACCTAAAAATGTATCTGCATATAAGCCCTAGATTTGACCAATAAGTATTTAAAGGGAAGTGCCATCATAAATTAGTTTTTATGACATTGTATTTTTAAAAAATTCTGGAAATACTAATGATTTATATCAGAATAATAAAAGCAAACATAATATTCCATTTCATACAATAATATGAACTACTTGAACAATGAGAATAACTGAATAGAGATAACTGATAACAGGTATGTTCTTGTATTATGTACAAGAAAAAGCACAGACTCTAACAATTATGCTTAGGATTATCTGAGTCATTCCTTCTTCTCTGTTATCTCCTTATTTCCTGAAAAGGTTTAAATAATATTTTGCTGTCTTTGCTAAGTCACTTTAAACAGATAGCCATGGATCCATTAAGTCCTTTGGATATAGAAAGATTATAAACATATAAGCAGGCCTTCAGATTACAATGATCCATGAGTAAATGCATGTGCTGTATGGGAAGCAGGGAGATGAAAACAAAGAACAGTTTGGTAGGTCTTATGTTATAGAAAGAGTCATAATTTGCTCTAAATTGTTGCTTGTAATTATGCAAAGCTATACTAGTACAAGAATAAAAGAAATACATGTAAGAAATCCAGAATTGATTTTTAAGCCAAAAATGTTTATTTTTATTATCAGGTAATACTGTCTCTAATTTTTTATAGTTCATCTTTCCTTATTCCTTTGACCATGATCATAAGTTCACAGTTGTTACATGAATACTCTTTTTCATGTCAGAGACGGTGAAACTAAGAAAATAACCCAATTGTTTTCTGGTTTAATTTTTCTAGAAGTTTTAAAAGAGCCAGGTTCTCCCTCTGGGTATGTATCTGTTCCAAGAGCTCAGCATAAATGTTCCAGAGTAGTGTTTTAGCAATTTGGCAAAAAAAAATCCTATTGAAAATATGGCACTATTTCTGCCAATATGTAACAAGTAACACAAATAAGTGCTGTACAATATGTATGCAGCTATACCACTATAGAAGGCTATAATCCATTTTCAGATTCCTGGATGTATCAAAGAAATATAAAATTAATCCTTTGATTGGAGGAGTGGGTTTTGTGGCTTTTTTTTCAATTTCTGATAATGCATTTATTCTGCAGATGCTTCCTCAGTCCATGAAGTCTGAAATTACCTTTTCCAGTCCTAGTTTGAATTAGTATATTAACAGCAGCAATATTTCAGTCCCAAGACTGATGATGCAGTAATTTTCCGACCTAATCATACTGAACTTTAAGCATATTCATAGGAATTCTATTGAAATTACTGTCTCAGAAGTGGGTTTGCAATGTGTTTGAATTACATATGAGGACACAACCATTAGACGAATGTTTGTCGGGTTCATTGGAAGAAACAGAGTAACCAAGTTAGCAGGTCGTATGAATACTTCCCCGGTCTTTGATCGTATTTAGACCTCACATGAGTATAAACTGAAAAAAAAAATAGAAAATCTACACAAAATCTAACTTTTTCAGTCATCATTGGCAGCTCATACCAACTATTAAACTTGAAAAGAATACGTGTCTCCATTTGTACACACAGTTGTACAAACATTCATGAACAACTGAAATCATGCTGAAGGTCCAAGATTACATTGAAACTGTTGCATGTCTCTCAGTATTTGGACAAATTAAACAGCTGGAGTGAGTGGTCTGATTTTCCAAGACCCTGGTGTGGACACCTTTACTGTCATGAGTGTGTCATCTGTAACGTGTGAGATAGAGAAATCATTAACAACATGCTGTACCCATCTCACTCAGACCTTAGTTTTTATGTCACAGAGTGTCCTAGTTCTGTTCTTGAGGTTAGCTCACTCTATAGTTCTCTGCGTCAACAGAAAGCACCACAATACACTTGTGATCTTTGTCACTGTGGATGACAGAATTGCTGAAATCAGAGTAGCCCTCTGGAGACCATCTAGTCCAACCTACCCGATCCAAGATGGATCAGTTAAGTTTTCAATTCCCCTCACTGTCTGCTTATCAAATCCGTACTTCATCAGATAAGTCTAGTGTCAAGACTTAATAAAATAAAGATAAGTATAATGTTCAGTGCTCTCCCATCACCCACAGAGCCAATCAATTCATCATAGAAGGCTATCTCATAGGTTAAATATAATTTCTAGCTCATAAATTCTTGCTGATAACTCCCAGTCATCATCTTCATATCCTTGGAATCAATATGAGATTGGGCAGAAGTTCTCTGGTTCTTCATTCTTTCCCCTCTTGGAGATAATAGTGACATTTGCCTTCTCCAAGTCCTTGGGAACCTCTTCTAATTACCATGAATTTTCAAAGGCAATCAGGGGTCTTATTCTAGAAGGTAAGTGGAAAAGGGAAGTGTATGATCATTGAAAGCAAGTATAAGTGACATGGATTGCAGAGATGCTGTTTGCCTCTGCAGGGAGAGAATTTATGAGGCCAAAACTCAATTAGAGTTCATGTTGTCCAGTACTCTGAGGGACTTTTTTAAATATGTTACATCAAGAATACAATCAGAGACAACAATCCATTGCTTGAGTAGTTCTGTCACCTCTCTTATAGGGAGGTAGACGCAGCAGAGATGTGATCCCTGGAGTCCTGTGTTGGAAGACCATTCCTAGGGGATGATAAACTCCCAGATGACCCTGAATTTTTCAGTACATGCTTCTCCTGCCTGATGCATATATGTCTACGGAGCCTGATGGGATTCATCCCAGGGTACTGAAATAGCTGGCTGGTGTTATTGCAGGACCTCTCTCCACTATTTTGCAATGCTTTTGGGAGTCTGGAAAAGTCCAAGTCAAGTGGGAGATGGCAAATATCGTCTCAGTTTTCAGGAAGAGAAGTCTGAGACTAAGGAGGCATTGAGTAACTTGACCTTTTCCATACTTTCTGCTGCAAGTTTACTTACTGGTGGAACATCACCAGCAATGGACCAACTATTTTTTACTCCTTGTTTTTTTCTGATCATAGTGTCATATAACCATAGAATCATTTAGATTTGAAAAGACCTTTAAGATAATCAAGTCCAAATGTAAACCTAACTCTGCCAAATCCTCCACTAAACCATGTTCCTAAGTTCACTGATTTCATGATTTCATAACTCTCAGCTATGTCCTACTTCAGACAACCAACTTAAAGAATAACATAGGCTGTAAGAAATCTCTGGGAGCCATCTTTCCCCATCTCTCCCCTTTCTGCAAGCCAGACCTGTTCAGAAAAAATTGCTCACAGGTGTTACACTCTGGATTAAGCTAGAAGCTGCCCAGAGTGGTTAGATTTTTAAAGACTTTTTAAAAGCCTTTTGGTTCATTATAACCTCTAATTAGCGTTCAGAGAAAGAGTCACACACTCTTCTCTAAGAGAAATTCTTTTTAATTTAGTGACAAAAATAAGATATTTCAACAAAAGGTTTTTACAGGAGTAAAATACAACCAAGGAAAAAAGCATTTCACTAAAACGTTCAGAACAAAAAACCCATTCCACAGAAAACACCCACTACAAACAATCAATATACCAGCTTTAGTAAAACACAATTCATTGGTTTTAAGTTACCCACAAGAGAAGGAAAAGAGTAAAAGAAGAAGTTCTGCTATAGCAGCTCACAGGCTGCAGCAGGGTGGTGTGGGCATGCTGCCAGGCAGGTCTGCCGTGACTGACCGCCCTGCCACACGGCCTTCAGAGATGCCGTGTGCTCTGCGTGGGCTGCAGGCCTTGCCTTACAGCTCTGCCATGTACCTGCAGGTCCAGGCCCAGCCTTTCCCCACATGCACACACACACTCACAGTCAGTTGGTTCCCACCTGTATCAATAATTCAGTGAGATTTGGATCCATGATCTCACAACAGGCGAGTCTAGTCAAGCTTTGATTGTCTCCAAGGATGAAGATTCCATGGCCTTTAAACATCATTGGAGTAATTTATTTTCCTGTAATGTTTATTGGCAAGTTCATATGTTTTCTTACAACTTCTGACTGTTGCCTTCCATTGCTTTGCTGTGTATCTCTGAGATGATAATGTTAATGTCTCTCTCCTGAGTTTTAACTGTCAGTTCTGTGTGCAGCTATTTTCCTAGCATTTAAAGTTTTGGAGGTTTTTTTGATTTGTTGGGTTTTTGTTTGGCTTTGTTTTTTTTTTTTGCACAGCAACTCCTTCTTCAACCCCAGGCACAGTTTTGTAAGGTCTTCTCAGACTTTCTAGCCATCAATATAATAATTGAATAACTTATTATCTTTTCCAAACACAGAGATTTTACCTGAAGTGCTTTTCCAGGCTATTAAGGAAAATATTGAATAAAATTGATCATACCAACCATCCTAAGAGACCTTTTTGTTGACCCTTCTCTGTTACAAAAAGTCACCATAAAGTATTAAAATATTGTCGGCTCCTTAATCAATTCTTCTAGTAAGGCTGACCGTCAACCCACAATGTTCATGGACAACATCCGCTGCCTGGCACTGAGGGGGCTGGTGTTGTTGTCCCAAAGGCCCCAGAGACACAGGCATGGCTCTGTAGTTGGACTAATAGTGTTTTTTTACTGTATACTTCTTTTCTGCCTATAAAAAGATTTTGACTTTATCAAGTTCAAGTTCTCTTCCATGCCTGTTAACTTCCCCTCTGCTTTTACTGAAAATACTCCTCCATGATATTTCTATTCTGATCACCACCAGATTTGTTCTGTTCTAATTAATATGAAACACAACTTTCCTGTACAGTTTCTTTAGGTTTTACATATGTAGCTGGCAGTGCTACACAAGCTGTTGCCATGAGACCTGGACTCCCTGCTGGGCAGAACCCTAGCAATTTGAATTTCACCCCTAAAATATTCCTCCTATGTTTTCCTACTTTATTGTTGCCACCATGGGTTAAGACAAATAGTTCTGCCTTTCAAATAGCTTTATTTGGTCATCTTTAGTACCACAAACTTGGCAGTCAACTTAAATAATTACCAAAATTACTGCTACGTCCACCTCCTTCTTCCACCCCTGAAGATTTCCTTTTCGTTTACTCTACAGTACCTCTTCAATAAGTTAACAACAAAGCGAGGCCTGGTCTTGCAGGTTACTTATATCTCAGGTTCAGACATGACTAAAAGTATGGAGAAGAGTGCAAAGAGAAGTGGATTTTTTACTCTTACGGATTCCCATTCCCGATGCAAACTGACCATTTACTACACTCTCTTTCATGGTTGCTTAGCAGATGACTTTTTATCTTCTCATGCCAAAGAAAGCTCTGCTTTATTATTGAGATCACCTTGAAAATCCAATCCTTTTCACATCCAGAAACAACTGCTTGGCAGGTCTTGGCTAACTCAAACACTGATACAAAATGCAACTCCACAACCAAAATAGTGTCCATGGACTATCCAAATGCAGAATTCATCAAGCTTACTGGCTTCTAGGAGTCAACAGCAGATTTTCTCCCTCTGGTTTTTCCCTTAGAAAATTGCCATGAAAAAAACTTCACTGTGTCCTGTTTGTTATTAACTTCTGTCATTAAATTGCTGAGATAAAAAAGCAGCTCTAAATTTAAAAGCTATTCAGGTGCAACTTGGATTTTTAGCCTTTTGCTCCCATTGACAAGACAAAAAAATCTATCTTAGTCCCATTTTTTACTATTGTCAGCCCTGACCTAAAGGACATTTGAAGGAGAAATTAATGAGAACTGACATAAATAAGTTAAATTTTCCAATACAGAACAGGACTGTAGTTGGATAACAGCTGTAAAGGGTTTTAAGCAAATATATGGGTGTCAAGACCATTTTTGTAGTAAGAACTCTGAATTCAGGTTAACGCTCTGTTTTCTCCTTTTTCACAGTTTAGTCAGTTTCTCTCTTGATCAGACATCTTGTCTACAGCTCATTTCAGATGCAATACTCACAATATTTCTGCTTACATCTTCCCACTCAACCTCTTCTCTTATTGAATTTTTAGGCCATGCTATCTATTGATGTCTGCTCAGTAGTGTTAAACATTATTCTATCAAAAGTTAAAGTCATCAGCTATACAGAATAGAATAAAAATATATAAAATCTGATGATTTTATTAGAAAAAACTTAAGCAGCAGAAGCAGTAATGGAGACATTAAATTTCCAGTTAAATCTCAAAGAACAATAGCAATAACAACAAACCTGAAACCAGAAAATTGAGTGCAAGTAGAGATGAAGCTGAGAGAAGGAAAAGGAATAAATTTGGTCAGGGGGAAGTGGGAAGATAACCAGAAGTTTGAAAAAATAGCTGAACTTATTTCAAGGAACTAGAACCGAAGGAAATCACTTTTTGTGATATAACTATTTTGTCTATGACTTAATTAAAAACATCAAACTATTATAAATATATTTAATATGCATGTTCACTGAAAAATTTTGGATGGAGCACAAACGAAAAACATTTGCAAACCATAAATTTGATCAACCTTGTGCTCTGAGATCCAAATATCAAAACTCAGTGTCTTATGTCAGACATATTTTTATCATAAAATCATTAATCTGAAGCTATCTGAATATAAATATTTCAAGAAAGTGCTCTTCATTGTGATAGTGTGAAGTCAAACAAGTGCTAACTAGTCCAGTTTCATCATTCTGTGTTTAAATACATCTAAATGTCAGCTGCGGCACATTCAGCACCTCTTAAGTGTTCTCATCCTATGATTATTTCCCTTTCATGTATTTCCTTATAGCATTACTTCTTAATCGAACTTAAGTTCTTATGCTAATTTATGCTAATGTATGCTAACTAATGCAGCTTAAACCTATGCAAAAGTGTCAAACACATACAAGGATCTCAGCTGAAACAAAGGGTTTTCAGCATTCTGTTGATCTGCACCAGGGTACTTCATCTCTGATAAGCTGTTGCAATTTTTCTGTGAAAATCAACCTGAAATGTAATGTGGATCTAAAGAACATGGCTAAAAGGTCGTAATATATTCAAGCTAATGTTTCATTTAGAAATATAGTTCTTAAAATAAAACTAAGCTGGATAGATGTAAATAGTAGTGTTAATATGTGTCTGAAAGAATATGCTGACTCAGAATCTGTATGTAATATCATGAACTGTAGGATCTTAACTGCAGACTGATATATATAGACAACTTTTACATCAAAATATATTCTTGGTCAAAGACTTATTTACCTTTTTTTCCCCCCACTTTGTAGTGATTTTTGTGTGCTTATACGCAGTGTGTTTCACTTCCATCTACCACTGATGATAGATGTCTTCAACTTAGCCCTCAAATGGCCTTTATTAAAACTGCAGTGCAAACATCAATTGACATTTTTAAGGTCATGAACAATCCCACTTAAAAGTAAGATTAAATAAAAGTTCAGTTTTTAACCAAAACCAAACAAAAGTGCAGAGTTCACAAAATGCTATTAACAGCTGTATTGTCGACACAATGAGTTCTAGTGTCTGAATCTGAGGACAAAGATCTTGAAAGATTTGTATCTTGTTTTATATAAGATACATTGGCATTTTATATATCTTACTGTAGTGTTTACAAACTAAGAATAAAAGTTCATGAAGGCAACAAGAGAAAACAGCGTTGTTTTCAGTTGTTCCATTTTGTTTTCAGTTCTTTTCTATCAGAAAATGTACACCACCCACTTATTAATTTTTTAGGTCCTTTCATAGTGGATTCTGAAAGAGACATATATGCCTTAAGATACTGTTCATTCTTGTAAACTTTTTATGATTTCCAACAATAATTGGTAACAATGAGCCATATGAAGTGATAATGGTAGAGACCAATTTTAATATGTCATAGACATATAAGTCCACACTTAAATTACCTATTTAGTATGTACATATCTACCTATTGGATAACATAATTTATCAAGTATAATCTAAATCTATTGTGGTTTCTTTAAAAATAGTGTGTGATCTTGAACAGAAAGGAATGAAACCAAATCTGCTTCAATGATGCTAAAAACCACAGTTCTACTGCATATATTGGAAAGGAACAAAAATTTATACAAGATATTTGCATTATTCACACAAAGAATGGAAAGCTATGTTTGTAGTTTCTTAAAAATACCGTCTATTTCCCTGCTGTTCCTTGTTGTGGATTACATTTACTATTGTGCAGGACAAGAGACAAAAATGCACCATAGTACCAATAGAAATATCAGAAAGAAACTTGCAGAGATAGGCTGTATTTTATAGACTTTCTCTGATTTCCTTCAAAGTATCTTATATTCTCATCCAGGAGATGCTGAGAAGCAAAGAGTTATGTAATTCTGAATTCTACGAGCGCATCTCATCAGCACCAAATAGAGCTGCTACATAGCAGAAGGGTTTTTATTATCTCTCTCACTAACAAGTGTTACTGTCTTTCTACATATTGTTTCATGTCAGTGCTATCATAAGGTAATGAAAGAAGAACATCACAACATATGTTTTCTTGTTTTCTGTTATTCTGCCATTTTTTCCATCTTTACCTTTTCTTATATTATTGTCTTAACTGTGATCTTCACCAAGTAAAAGATGTGAAAAATGTTCCCATTCTTATTTTCTGCTCATATATAAGATACCTTTGTCTTGCTACCCTCGGTTACTTCTGCTCATGAAATCTTGACACTGTTCCATCATTTCTAATTACCTGCTTCTACTTGTGCTGTCACTAGTCTCTTTCTGAAAATACACTTCACCTTCCTGACAGTGTTCAAGAATGCAACTGATCCAGTCCTGAAATTTTATCTGATATCAAAATCTGCTCCAAATATTAAGAGATTGAACAGCTTTTTACAGTGCTTTGCAACTATAATACATCAATTTATAAGTTACATAAACATAGGAAACTACAGGAAGAAATTTAAGAGATATATAATTTGTGTTTCAATTATTATTAAATGTTATTTTGAAGGATAAAATGTAGTAAATGAAAGAAATAAAAGAAACATTTAAGACTGTAAGGTGTAGTATCAGATTTCATTTTCCAAAAACTAGTCTCCTTTGTTTGGATAATATTTGTGATTATGTATGAAGTATTGCAGTGTCAACTTCAAATGAAAATAGTGCAGGTGAGAGAAATGTCCTATTCTAAATAACATAGACAAAGAAGGAGAATGATGTACGGAGCTCAATTTATGGCCAGATTTATAAAAACAACCAAACCAACCAACCAAACAACAAAAAAACCAATCAAAAACCTGATAGCAACAACACAATGCCCAACCAAACAACAAAGAGCTGATGTCCTACACTTTACTGAGCAGTATGGAGGCTGTAATACAAAAAGCAGCCTCAGCTCTGAAATGGAGGCATTCTTCTGCTGAAAGCAAAAGGTAAGAATGGACCCAGTACTTCTTGTATAGTTTATGTTTGTACAAAGTATATTTGCTAGGCAGGGGTTTTTAATAACTTTTTCAGCATTTTTGAAGTTTGATAGATTTTTGAAAACAGACACTCCTTTGTCTAGGGTAGTTCTAAGGATGAAAAAATCCAAAACCTCAGAACCTAATGTTACTAAACAATTTGAAAAGGAAATGGAAAGTTGTATCTCAAATTTAATTCTTTTTTTTAAATATAAAGTTATGGCTGTGTGAAATATGGTTAATTCTGAATCTGTATTTAGACTGAATGCCCACATAAAACTTTATTTAGATCCGTCAATTCACTTTTGAATCTGCTTCCTTAGTATCTAGGGCATTGATTGTAAAGAAAGATACCCACAAGTGTTTGTAATATATGATGAATTACAAACAGTTTGCAGAAGCAGTGGGAGGTATTGCCACTCAAGTAGTATTGAGTCGAGACCCCAAGTTGTAAAGCCATCTGGTCAGTTGAAATTAAAAGGGAGAAACTGATGAACAGTTGACCATTTAACACAAATGTACTGTTTATCTCTAACCCAGTTTAATAATAACTTAAAATAGATTTTGGATGTTATGACACTTATCACAAGTGAAAAGGAATGTGAAGCAAGAGCTGACTGAGATCTGTGGTGGACAACAAGACATCTGTGATTAAAATGAAGTAATTTGCACAGTCCCTAGCAGGTTACACAAAGAATGACTACAGTGGTAGGAAAATGCAGAGAATAAATTATTAGCACTGGCCTAACATCATCTGAGAAGAGCACCAGGACCCAGAAAGATGCATTGAACCTCAGCCTTTGTTATGGGTATGTGGAAGATGTAATCAACAGTTTCTCAACCATAAAATAACATCTTTGTGATAGACATGAAGTTAAATTGAGCAGGAGAGCATTCCAGATCATCATCATCATCATCACGGCTAGGCTTCGCGAATGAAGATTTGTGAAGGACTTTACCCACGCTTGCTACAAGCACGCTGATGGCTGAAAAGGCCAATGCAAGATAGACACATCCGGTTGCAAAAGGCACAGGAGAATGACTCCCCAGGTTGTACCGACAAGACGCGTTTCTTTCTGCGTTGTCTTTTCTACTGTCATCTCCGGGGTCAGGCGACCAAAGTCCTGAACCACCTGCATGCAGGGTTGGGTCTGCGGCTTCCAGTGCACCTTTCACCTGCCATTTCATCACTTGCCTGTCGCTACAGATCTTTGCAAACGCGGGTATAGCCTTCAAGCCTGCGCAGCGGATTTTTCATGTGAGGCACAGTGTGCGCAGAACTGTTCCCACCCTTTACTCCTAAGGTTCATCCGCCAGGGCCTAGCAAGCTTGGACGGTGGCAGTGAAGCCCTTAAGATGTAGGTTTAATTAGAGTGACCTTCTCTTAGATGGATGACCTTACAGGGCTAAGCGAGCTCCATCTGCCCAAGTTTGAAGTTAGAGTTGTCCTTCTCCTAGGATGACTGCCAGAAGGCTAACAAGCCCATCCTGCCCATGGTCCAGATCATGTATGCGCTAGTAGAAGTCATAAAAGGAAGGTCTTTATACAGACTGATGCATGAGAAGGCTTCATACCTTTTCAGAGAGTATTTACACCCATGTCAATGGGTGAAAGAATAATTAAAGTATGTTTTACAGAGTTTGTGGTGAAATGCAAAAGGTACTTCTATCTTGATCCTCTTTGTTTTCAAAGTTATTGCTGAGCAAAGAGTAAATAGGTATTACTAGAGACAATTGAGGTAAACTCTCAAAATTTTAAAAGTTAAATCTCCGCAGTGTTCAGAAGAATTTTAACTGCGAGATATGTTAGATCAAAAAACACATTTATACCATATGTGAGAGACTGAAATGTTAAGGAGTAATGACTCAAACAACTGGCCATTTGCAAAAGCAGTGGGGTTTGCACCCCACAACCGAAGGGGAGAAGGAGAAGAGTTTTTTGTGCGTGGTGGTGAAACCTCTGATTCACATAAGACATAGGGGGTGCACAGCCACAACCAGAGGATGACCACGACAAACCTATTTCTCATCAAATAAACTGATTGAGTCCTGCAATTTATTATGTACCTGATAACCTGTGACTGATGTCTTAAACAAGCTGTTTTCCGGCCAGGTAAGGGAAGAGGCCAATAAGAAGCAGATCCTGGAGAGGTGGGGTGTTGCCTTCTATCGTGCCATTTCCCTCTGACAAGGCACAACTGGCTCAAGTACACAGCTGTGAGAAGCAGGGCCAAACAACATTCATGTCATTAGGAGAAGCCATAAAACATCAATGACCCCTAAAGTGCCCCCCTGACTCGTTACTGGGGCCTTCCACCAGAGGACTGCATGTGATCCACAGTGTTCTGACAGTGTAAAACTCCCTCCCACCCAGGGCAGGTACCTGGGCAATCCCACCTGAACCTGAACATACATTTAGCCATTGAACTTTGTCTTTTGTGGACTTCCCCCACCCCCAACGAAACAAGACTGACACCTTCACTTCGACCAATGGACTTCTAAACTGCAACAACCAAGTCTTGTCACTGGATTCAAAAGTGGTGATATCTTTCCTCTCCCCTATCTACTCTTATCCTTTCTTTCTCTTTCTTTCTTATCCTCATGTATTTTCTTAAGTGATGTGTTTATACTTTTATATTGTTACATTTTTATAGATAATAACAAAAAGGCTAAATATCTCTTTTCCATTTCAACCACCATGTTCTAAAATAAATATGCCATATATATATATACACACATATATATACCAGTCCTTCAGTGTTGTTTGACTCTAATCCTCCCCAAGGGTTCCATTAGCAAGAACCTCAGTTACTCTCACCTTCAAGGGTGGGTTGTAACACCATATAGATCGTTAAGAAAGAATAACAACACACAACTTACACAGAAGTTATTGACATGTTGGCCCAGATTGGACGTCATCTCCCACAGTGATTGTGGAATTAAATTTCTATGGAATCTTCATTCCTCAGGATACTCAAAATGTAACTTTTTGGGAGCTAGAGCAACGTCATCTAGCTTTGAAATGAGACGCAGTTTAAGCAGAAAGTTCAACTGGAAGATGGGGTTCCCTGCAGGCAACAGTGGATTTGGGGACCCATGTATAAAAAATAATCAGTAAGAAGAAAGGCATTGCCTGATTTTGTTTGTTTTCTTTGCAAATGCATTTCTTTTGTGGGATGGGGACTGTGGTTTTGTCAGGAACAGAAAAAGATTATGATATAATATGCATATGTAATTTATGATACCAAAAGCCATCCGAGGAGAAACAGTTAAAAAAAAAAAAAAAAGAAAGAAAGAAAGAAAAAAGAAAGAATGGAACAAAAAAAGAAGCATGAAAATAGAAGACAAAGCTCTAACAATCAGTAGACGTGAACTGTTGTAGTTTTATTTCAGGGCTAAGGATATGCACTGGGAAGACACTATTAGTATCCGTCTTGTACAAACATCTTGAGTTCTTACTGCTGTTGTGTAGTAAGTCAAGATTTATATTGTGAAGTGTTCATTTACAATCCTTTCTACCCACACTAAGTACCTTTAAAAATGCATCATCTGAGACAAATGATCAAGAGGTCATTGAAAAATTGCTGCACATTTACAACTGACTATGACTTTATTAGGAGTCATAGACCATACATTACTTAAAAGCTGATCGGTACAGCAGCACGCCAAGGAAAACAGTGTTTATATCCTACTGCAAACATTTTTTTTTTTTTTTGCTACAAGCTAGCTTACTGGTAACAATGGTCTTCTGAGTATCTCCTTAGCTACAACTCTGCAGAGGCTGCTTAATGAACTTTGCAGTGTCAGAAAACCATGACTTTGCATACTGTACAGATTTGGGCTAGGAATTTTATAAAAACACACAGAGCTTACAGGATTTTACTTGATACATAATTTCTTTCTGTGTATCAATGGCAATACATGGTAACTGTCTGTCTCAGCTGTATATATCTCATTACTATTCATTATCGGCTAGCTTGGATAACTCTTCTTCCACAATAATATCTATAATACAAATTTCATCTTCAGAAGATATTGTCTAAATCCCATTTATAGAATGCAGATGCATTTTCCACTTCAGAACCCAGGCATATCCACTTTCCATCTCCACAGCATGGTTAGGACTGAGTGCAAACTACCCTGTACCCTTGTTTTTATACAAAGGGTAACTCAGGCTCCAGCAGGCATCTAATCTACTCAGTTAATGGTCAACCTCCCTGGGTTGTACTGCAGCATGTCTGCAGATAATGAGTCTAAGTGCATCATAAAACCATAGATGAAGACCTTGAAGGAATTAATTCTGACTTTTCCAGGAGTTATTTCATATATTAATAAAAGCCTATGACTGTACTTGTGTCACTTCCTGAATGCAACAGCTATGGTAATATTAATGAAAGAACATGTAAAGCATACTCTCCTTGGTAGTCCACTCTTCTTAATAACTGTGATTCTGTGATTCTGTAATCGCACTTTGACAGAAGTAGAAGGGGAATTTTTTGGGATAGCAAGACAAAAATCATGAGAGGCATCTGAGGGCATGAAAATATTTTTATGTCTAATTAAAATCACTGAAATGTACACTCATGGACTAGTCACAGTAATTGTTTTGTCCTGATCACACATTATGAATTCACCACATGGACTGTTCTGCAGAAAGCTTTTATTTCCATACCCTCCAACTCTCAGAGCTAAGCAAACAACACATAACATTGAACAAGACTCCAACAGTGCATTTATATTGCTTCTCTGCTTGGTTTTGTTTCCTGTGGCATTTTCATCAAAAAGAAGAACACATGCTTCTTCTGTCATGAACTAAACACAGAGACTTAGAAGTTTAGAAAACTTTTGCAGACACCAGATATATAAATTTACATTTATTTTATTTCCATGTTCAATTTGGATTTTAGAAATGGAAAGATATCTGATAATAGAATTTATATACATTTTATTGGAAGGGCATGCATGTTCACTGAGAGGTTGCTACTTTTTTCTTCCCTTCAGGCTTTGTGAAAGGAGCTCTGAAGGATCTCTTGACTCCATGCAGCTGACTTGCTGAAAACTGAATAAACCCATACTGCAGAACATATAGTCATGTTGGTAGTTTTTATTCAAACCAAATTAATCATAATAATCATTTCCCGAGGATGACTTCATGTCTTTTTATTCTGTTCACTGCATAGGGGTAGGTTGTGTTCAGTAACATAAGGACTGAGCTCACTCACACTATTTTAATTTTAGATCAATAACAGTGTGAGGTAGGTTAGCCCTTGATGGATGCCACATACCCACCAAAACTGCTCTATCAGCCCCCTCTGAAACTGGAAAAGATAGAAAAAATATAATGAAAGGTGCATGAGTTAAGGACAGGGAGAGATCACTCATCCATTGCCATCACAGGCAAAACTTGACTTGGGGAGATTAGTTTAATTAATAATCAAAAAAGTCAGAGTAGGATAATGAGAAGTAAAACAGATCTTAAAAACATCTTCCCTCCACCCATCCCTCCTTCTTGGGCTCTACTGCTCTCCCCCTCCCCACTAAAATGTGGTGCAGGGAGATGGGAAATGGGGATTATGGTCAGTTCATCATATGTTTCTACGCTGCTTCCTTCTCAGGGGGAGTAGTCCTTCCCCTGCTCCAGTGTGGCATCCCTCCTCTGAGCCCTTCCCATAGGTTACAGTTCTTCATTAACTGCTCCAGTGTGGGTCCCTTTCATGGAATGTAGTCCTTCAAGAACAAGCTGCTCCAGCCTGGGTCACTCATGGGGTCACAAGTCCTACCAGAAAAACCTCTCTCCATGGGTCTCTAGGTCCTGACAGGAACCTGCTTAAATGTGGCCTTCCCATGGGGTCACAGCCATATTTCAGGCATCTACTGCTCCAGCATGGGGCTCCTGCATGGGCTGCAGGGGGACAGCCTGCTTCACCGTGGTCTTCACCACAGGCTGCAGGAGAATCTCAGCTCCAGAACCTGGAGCACTTCCTTCCTCTCCTTTCTCACTACCCTTGGTGTCTGCAGAGTTGCTCCTTTTCACATACTCTCACTCCTCTTTTCTCTGGCCTCAATTAATTCTATGTCATAACTTTTTTTCCTTCTTAAACATGTTATCACAGAGGCGTTATACCACCTCTGATTGGCTCAGCCTTCACAGGCAGTGGGTCCATTCTGGAGCCAGCTGTCATTGGCCCTGTTGGACATGGGGGAAGCTTCTGGCATCTTGTCACCGAAGCCACCCCTGTGAACCCCTCTCCCCACTCCCACTACCAAAACCTGGCTACACAAACCCAAGACACAGTGGAAGCCAAATCCTTAATTTTGCCTTTAGAAAAGCCTAATTTTCGTTCAATAGAAATTATTAGACGTAGAATTGCAAATGTGAAACTATACCCTTGGTTAACATAAATCAGCACAGTTCCATAGAGTTCAATTGAGTTACATAAAGTAACCCCACTGATGGTTATCCAATCTTCTATTTTAATTAAGATTGTAATCTCAAACCTCTAGCTACAAATTGTTCAAACAATTGGGAGCAGTAAGAAAGAAGTGGTGTATTTACTAATTTTAGGAAACTATATGCAGGCTTTTAAACACAGATATTCACATATCTCTGAGCAAAGTATAGATCTGTAATTATAGCAGCATTTCAAATAATTGAGAAAATAATTATTTATTTAGCCTGCACATTCAACTATATTTGATAAATTACCCATATAGATGATATAACAAAGTTATCTCTTTCTCCTTTGTTTAGAATATTCTACTGTACAGGCATTGAAAATAAAACTGTATTTTAAAGAGATGGAGTCACACTGAGATATACACAAAACACAGTGAAAGTAAGAAATACGCTTATTTTACATAAGGTTATATATGAATAACCTTTGATTAAAGTGTTGACAGGAAAAATACTCAGATGCTGGAAGGCAGATGCTCATTTTCCTAGAATTTAGTTATAGAAATATATTGGTTATTATTTACTTTCTGGGTAATGATAAAAATGTATTCACAAGAGGATTGCAATTTACCTTTGAATATTTTCCATAATCCTTTATTGATGGATCCTGATGATAAAAAAGAGGAAGAAGAGATATTTCAGGGCATCAGAAGAATCTATTTTAAACCTGGAAAAGGTTGAATGGTCTAAAAAAGTCTAAAAAGTTGGTGACCATACTCATAGTGCTAGAATTTCAAATATTAAAAAAAAAAAAAAAAAGAAAAGAAAAAAGAAGAATCTCTATTTTTAACAACTTTTCAGTCCTTTGCCCTGATAAGATAAACTAATATAGATGTAAAGGCTAAGGAAAGTGGAGATTAATGCTACTTTATGTTTTTCCCCTACAGATCAGAAGTTATTTCCAGCCTTTTCATAGTAAACTTGGGCTTGACTATGAGTTCAAGTAAAAAAGAGGTACAACCATTTGAACACTATCACTATGGAGAAAAGTGGTAGGTGGGAGACCGTTAAAATACTACTAAGATCAGTAAGATCAATGAAAGTCATTGCTTTCAGCTGTAGGCTTGCATGGAAACAATCTGTTACTTATGACTAAATAGTGCACATGACCACCGATGTTAAGCATGGACCAAAACCAAATCTGACTTCACTGAAAGTTATCTGTCCTGTTTCTGCCAGTAGTTAATAATGAGGCTTAAAAACCTGCCTTTATTAACTATTCCTTTTCACTTCCCTTCAGCCAGTAATTTGGGCACTTCCTATTACAGAAGGTAATTAATAACTGTGGGTATCATTAATTTGTTTGAAATTCTTAAAACCTATCATATTCTTTACATTCACAATAGCTTCTTGCACAAAAATTTCCACAATTTAATGTGCCATTCATAAGTATAGGGCAAGTATCTTTGAAAAGAGGGAAGTACTATGCAGAGAACAGATTTTTCATTTAAAATATTGTTTTTTTCAGTAAGTCCTCACAAATCTTACAATTATTATTTTCTTCTCTATCAGTGACTTCCTCACAGCAGGCATTTGGCTGAAAAAGATTAACATATTCTTCATTTGCTGTTGTCTGTTCTCAATCTGCAGAAAATTCATAAAAGCCAGAAGACAAAACACCCACCAAGAACTGCTAATAAAGGCTACTGCTGTGGTTTGCTACAAAGAAATTCAACATAAATTTTTGAAAACCTGGAAAGAATGAGATGAGAACAAAGAAAATACAGTGTTGGCATGCAGTCTGCAAACACCTGTACAGATGCAGAAACTCCTGCTCAGAAGTGACCATGCAATTTAGGAAGACCTGAAATTCACATCATCCTCCAAGTCTTTAGATTAGCTTGTTTTGTATATTATCACCAGTTTAGAGCTTATACTATGCATATGCACACATACATGACAGTTTTATAGAGGGCTCATGGTAACTTCATGTGAGGGGCAACTGAAAATCACATTTAGTCCCACAGATCCAAATACATTTCTCTGAGACAAATCTTGCATGCCACCCAAAAAAGACACCATTACTCTCTGTGAAACTCAAATTATGTTATGAACATCAGTTTTAAGTGACCTCCTACTGTACCTGAACATCTTAGATCCAAACCAGTAATTAATAAAGTTGAATTTTGAATGAGAAAAAAAAAAAAAACAAACATATAATGACTCCCTTAAAGGCTGCAGTATTTTCAAGAGCTTTTTCTTCTTTCTATTTTTTTTCACTGAATTATTTAAGCCTTCCCAAAACAATATACTGACCCATTTTGTATTTTCCTAGTGAGAAAAATATAGCATCTAGTAGGACACTGGTTCATATTATTCTTTGGATACAGAGTTACATCTAGAAATCTTCATTTAAATTAAATTAACGTCTTTTTATGCTGTTGCTTTTTTTACTTCTTGTAATAAGACTTAATCAAAACTTTAATCCAGAAATTTATTTCTTAGAGGCAGTGACAGTGTGAGAGAGATCATTACCTCTTTTCGCGCTTTTCAATACCAAATTCAGAGATTAGTTTCTGTATTAATAGCCTTTTGCACTATTTTAATTTCTTAATTTGTTAAAACTTTTAATGTGTTATAATTTTTAAAAACTTCAAATATGTCACTTATATTTACTTTAAATGACCCAACCCATTCAATTGTTGCTTGAGATTATGATCACACAAAAACTGATCTAAGTCCTTAAGTCTTTATAAACTTATTTTCAGATGACCACTGCAATGCTTGGCTCTTATGGAGGATTTTCTTACTTTCAGAAGTACAGTTCAGTTAATACATGTGAGTTGAAGGCAATAACAAAGACAAATCATCTTAAAAACTAAAGCATTGCACTCCACTGCAGGTCATTTAAATGTAAACATGTAACTTCACTCGTCTAAAAGAAAAAGCAAGCAGCCCTTACAGACTGGGTTTGCAAACACAAGATGGAAAAAAATACTGTGATTTTTTTGATTGCTTCTTAAATTTTGTTGTTTGCTTCATATTTACCTTTGCTATAGGTTGGTCTGTCTTTTTTACTTTCTGTTTGATACCTACAAAATCCACCTCTGTCATTCTTTCCTCCATTCTTTTCTCTCCACACTGGAGAAGAGTTTAGGCTCCATCTTCACCATGTTCTGTCACTTTGTAGTAGAGACAGCAGTAAGCCCCCTGTAGACTTTTCTCCTTCAGGCTGAACAAACCCAATTGTCTCAGTCTCTTCTCATACTCCATTGGCTCCTGTGGTAAATTACATGAGTTGGGAGCGGCTGAAATTCGATCATAAGGGATTAGACAGGAATGAGATAGTAATCCAAGGGCAAGAGACATACCAGTCTCTGTGAGAGATGCAGACAACCTTTGAGAAGGGCAGACTGAGAGCACCTGCAATGGTGATAGCCTGTTCAGGTACTTCAGAAATCTGAAATGGCTGATCAGAAATAGGTATTCTCTACCCAGTCCTTTAACTGACAGGATCTGGAGTAGCTCAAGGAGAAACCTGAGAGACCTTGGAGAGAGAAAACAGAGGGGATCTCAGGGCCCAAACCCGGGATCACAACATACAGCACAGACAGGACTCCTGCACTGACAAACCTGACCTTTCTCCAGGACTACATTGTCTTCCCCATGGGAAAAGGAGGTCGTATCTCTTGTTAACATTAAACATATCTGTAGCAGAATGGGCATTGGTCCATTTACTCTCTGCACAGTCAATTTGGTATTAACCCACAGAATGAATGTTGATATCAGAAGGGAGATACTTTAAAGAGGTATCCATTACATGGGGATGGATGGGCATTAAGATCTGGAAGCTGAGGCCATAGCAGAAGCTGTCTCTAGGCAAGAGACTGTCATGATAGAGGGGTGCATGTAGCTGCCAATTTCCCAAGTTTGGGCAGAGAGCTGCAGAGTTGTTCATGACCTGATGGCAGAGATGATGCTACTCCTTGGAGAGCCAGAGAAGGAAGGGTAGATCTCTCCCTAGAGACCTAATCAGGACATATGTCATTGCAAACTATGTGCCATGATGGAAAAAAACAGCAATTAATTTACTGTATCTTTCTGGTATAGTTTTATTTTGCCTTTTGAGCTCATTTAGAAATTGTAGTCTACTCTTTGGTAGTTTAAAATTTTAAGTGTTAATAAATGAATACAAAATCTTCCTCTCAGAACTGCTGCAAATAGGTAAATAGCATGAAAAATTTCTGGAGTTTTTACATAAGAATTTCTATTTTCCCCAAAATGAAATACATTTTCAGAGTTTCTAAGTTTGCTTCAAAATATTTTACTTCTTTTGGCTCTGTATTTATGCATCAAGAATTGGTGAACCAGGTGTTTTCACTAAAATTTTGTGTTTCATTTAAACACACTTACTTTGCTTACTGTTAGTAGAGCAAACTTATTAATGTGTGTCTGTAAATAATGTAAGGATGAAAACTATGAGATTTCTACAATTTCTTTTTATACTTTAAAGTATATAGCACGCATTTAAGCTCAAGAGGATATAATAGTAGAATTTTACTTAGAAATATTTGCCTTATGTGAGAAGAGAGTATGTCCCTGTAACTCTAAAATCAGCTGTTTTCTGACCTTAAAAGCCACAGTGTAATCTCTTGCTTAAGAGGAAAGATTCTTGTATCCGTTACCCCATTTATGATGGGTGTGGAAAGTGGCACACATTACTTAATTTGACTATTCAGGTACTGAAATCAACAATTCTTTACAGCTATATTTATGATAAAATTGTAGGACAGGATGAAAAAATTACTTTATACATCAATTCTAACCATATAGTTCATCTTGAGACCCATCCTATTATATATCCGCGGGAAGGGAGAGGAGATGCTCTCTGCCGGGTTTGGAAGTCGCAGTCCGCGTCTCGCTCGCCTCTGCACGCTGGGTCCCCGAAAACCACTGTAAGCCGTGAGGGACCGATCCGTCCGCAAGATCGCGAGGGGCCGCCCCCCCCGCGCTAACCGCTTGTAGGGGAACGTAGCCACGTGCG
>VZRE01009142.1:33221-139461 GCA_013396775.1 Cephalopterus ornatus
GGGTTTGTCGGAACCAATTCCAGGAGAGAAGGGAGGAGCCTGCCAAACACGGAGGTGAGGGGAGGTACATGTTACAAATATGGTCTGGAGGGGTGGAGACTTCCCAACATGGAAGCAGGGGGGGGGAAACCAGTGCAAACATGGCAAAAAAGGTGCAACACAGAAACAGTTTTGAAGCAGCAATCAGTTACATCTAGCCTTGTCCAGATTATTCTTCTTCCTTTCTGGCTAAGTGAACCCCCACAGATATATCCTCCTCTCCTCTCCCCCCCAAAAAATCCTCCCCCAAAAAAACCAAAACACACATATCTGTGATATCGTTAGTTCTTTCTCAACATGAAAGAAGAACCAGATTGAAACTCCTTTTACCTTCAAAATTCCCAAGGCAACCTTTGAATTGTTCAAACTCTCTTGCTGGGATCTGCAGGAAGTAGTTACTTTTCACCATTCCTGGAAGATTCTGAACCAGAGGTATAAAATATTTCATTCATATACACGATTATCACTGTCAAAACCCAGAATGACTATTTTTCCAGATTTGCTATGAAAGGGCCAAAGTGGAAGCAAGAAGATATTCCGATACAAAAATTAGCATCTTGTGATAGTATTCAAGTCATTTCCCAAAAGAATTGCAGGAAAATTGAAGATTAATAGGAAAGGGAGTCTATATTTTCTGTACATTTACTTCATTGTCCATATAGGTTTTTTAGTTCCTTAGTATTTGTGGAACTGCTGGGTTATATGAGGAAAAAAATATGCTTTGCATCTCTTTTCTGTGGCCCTTGTGCATGTTAACGTATCCTTCTTTGTAGTCATAAGCTAGTGGAGTCATTCACAATTCTCTAAACCATAAGAAAATACCTGCAAATCTACCATACATGACAAATTGTGCATAGCTTTCTTATCTCTTTCTCATGTGGACTTTGACTTTAATACTACACATGGATTTGTTAAAAACAACAGACTTAAAATTAAGTGAAAGTAGATTTTCACTCTTTTCCAATAGACTGACATTTTGTCAAGGCTGACATAGTGCTTTACTTAAGCTGACAAATGCTTGATTTAGTTTCTATTTCCTTATGAAAAATAAGGATAGAAAGAGTTTAAATTGAGATCAAAGAATTTTCTCATCTTTACTTCTCACTGTAGTACTTAATAATTCCAGTTTGACAACTTTTATACACAGATTTTTTTTTTATTTAAAACATACTACAGATTTTAAGAATATTAAGATATTACTCATTTATATCCTCTTAGAGGAATTGTACTAGAGAACAATTTGGACAAACATATTCTCAACTGCAAAGATTTTCTGAAATTCTGTTTTAATTAAAGCATCAAATAGCATCATATGTATTAAAAAATTACTAGTAAGAACTTTTCTTCAAATCCTTCTAAGAGAAGTAATTAGTTTTGGTATCTCTTTATTTTATAGTAATTTCAGAACAATAACTCTTTTTTTGGCTACTTAGGCGAAATGAAATGTTCACATAGCAGACTATTTTTATTATTGTGTCCAGAGAATTCTAGTATAGGTCTGCCGCACAGGTTCATACAGACTTCATGATAGAGAACAAGATATACATCACCTCTTCTTCCCTTCCAGAGACCAGTCAAGAAGTTTTATATAGGCCAAGTTTGCTAACACATTTTGGGGGACATGCACAGGGTTTCATTCTCAGAGGTTAATCTAAATATATCCTTAGGAAAAATGTTATCCTCTAAGGAAAGTTTCAGTCATTTCTTCTTCTAAGATCCCAAGATCTGTAGTACAACAACCAAATAACAATCATTAAAGCATATCGAAGAGCAGAAATAATACCTGCTTTGCTATTGTGTTTGGTAAAAAAGTCATAGAATATGTGGGTACCTGAGCATCCTACCTTTTCTTCTGCTGCTATGTCAGAAAGGCAGAGAAACAGAATAGTCCTGTGATATCTACCAACCACACATGAATACCCTGGGGCATCGCAAATAACACTAAACCGCATATTTAAACAATTAAATTTGGTCTTGAGGTTTTCAACACCATATCTTTTTCTTTTAGGTGCATATTAGCAAGTTAAGCAAATTACATTCCTTCCCTGAGGTTAAAAGGATAGGCTGGCTTTAATCCTGAGATGTATGGATATAAAATCTGGTGCTTTGAGGATTCACCTGTGATATAGTACGCTGCCTTCCAGGGCTGGCTGAACTGGTATATGTGATTAAGGCAACTTAGAAGAAGAAAAACGATGGAAAGAATACTTTTAGTATAGTGTTAAGAAATAGTCTGAATTAAATTAGGCATATTCTACCTAAATATAAAAGGTTTAAATGACTGACTACCAGCCATAAAAGCAGCAAGGTAGAGGAATTGGAAAAAAGAGTGGGTTGGAAGAGGAAAGACAGAGAGCATGGAAAATGAAAAAAATGCTTTGCTGCTCATGTAAGCTTTTAATTCTTGTCTCTGGGATTTTACTCAGAAGGATTTACAAAATTGTTATTGTTGAAGCCTATCAGCTATCCCAATGTATTGGCCAGTCTAAAGATCCACCTGTATTTGTTCTCTATTTCTTGATAGCCATGGCTAGATACTTAAGAAGCACTCTAGGAGATTAAAAAAAGTTTTCAAAACCTTTCTCTTCCACTTTCTGGTCATCAGGAAACAATTGAAGACTTCAGGATCTGATTATTTGTATTACATATATACATAATTTATTGAAAATATATATATAATAAAAATATGGTGATTTATAGCAATTTGAAACAATAGTTGCTGAAAACAATGCTGATAACACAGGGATGTTTTAGCTATTGCTGAGCAGTGCTCAGACAGAGTCAAGGCCTCTTTTGCTTCTCACCCCACCTTACCAGCAAGAAGGCTGGGGATGCACAAGAAGCTGGGAGAGGACATAGCCAGGACAGTTGACCCCAACTGGCAGAAAGGATATTCCATACCAAATAGCATCATGTTCAGCAATAAAAGAAGGGGGAACAATGAGGGCACAATAACATTTTTCTTCCCAAGTAACCATGTGATGGATCCCTGTTTTTGGAGATGCCTCTTTTTGGGAAACATTGAATAAATTCCTTATTTTCATTGTTTAAGAGCACAGATTTTGCTTTACCTATTAAGCTGTCTGTATCTCAACCCATGAGTTTTCCCACTTTTGTTCTTTCCCTCATTGTCCTGGGAGTGAGGGAGTACCCGCATTGGTTTTAGCTGCCTAACAGAGTTAAACCACAACAGCCTATTTTAACTACTTTTTGTGCAGTAGTTTTTTTTTTTGAGAAAATTGTTTTAATTAATTTTAAAAATAAAATACTTGCTATCTTTCTTATAACTATTTACATTGCACATTTAAATACCTGTTCAAGAATACTGATGGACAGATACACTAAGAGTGTGTGGTTTTAGCACATTTCCTAGGATAGGTTTAATACCTTTATCATTGATCCAAACCCATTTTAGTAAGGTTTTTTTGTTATTTTGAAGTTCCTTAAAATTTCTTTTCTTTCCGGTAGCAAAGCATCTGTGCTGCAGGCTGGCAAGACTCCTGTCTGTGAAGAGGTTAAAGAATAGCTTGCATCCTTCTAAGATTATAAGATTTCTAATTTTCATTATTGGAGAAAGCCCTGAATGATCAATTTTACTTGCAGAGTCAAGAGATTACTTCATATACAGATTTGCAGATTTCAGTTTCTAGAAGGACCCCTTCAAACCACCTGTGGAAGTAGGATTAATCTGTATTAGGTAAAGTGTTGGTGTCAGTCAATAAATGTGTTGAAGCATGAGGTAATTCAGCTACAGTTCAGTTTCCACTTTACTATTTTTATGACTTTCTCCAAACCTCCACATTCCAAGATTAAACAGGTACAATTATTCAGAACAGTAAATTTATAGTGTGATTGCATGAACATAAACCCTAATGATTTCTCATTTTTGTCATTCAGCAACAGTTAAACCTACCCATGATTGAGACACATGAAATATCACTGCATTTTCTTATACACTTTTATTTCTACCACTAACATCTCTGCTTTTGATTCCCTTCTGCCATTATCTCAGAGTCATCTGAGGTTATACCTTAATCTATTTTGAAAAATTTGTTCTTTTACTATAGAAGTAATAGATTATAGATGTGAGAGTATACCAATCATATAGTAATTGATAACTTTTTGTTTCTCCTTTTGTTGTCATGTATTTCAAAGCTCTTTTTCTCTGAAAAAAATGCATAAATTTTTTTTAATAAAAAATTAAGTTAAAAAGAGAACACGTAAACTTCATTTCATTTTCAGGGAACAGAACTTAGCAGATATTTTGATGCTAAGATTTGGTGGAGAAACAGTAAGGGATCATGTTAAAATATATTCTAAAATAGTGAAGTAACAGCACTGATTTTCCATAATTGGAAAGTTTTAGGTTAAAAATAGCATTAATAAAGGAAGGTTCTTTTTCTGAAAATAGGTTTACTGTGTCATTTCAGATATTTGAAGGTGTCTGAGAAACCTGCAAGGAATCCAGGGATCAGAGAATTGGAAAGGTTATCTTATGCTTGAAAGTTGTATATTAACATGACTTCAGGACTATTTCAGGGAAAAAAATCACAATTTATGTGAAAAATCATAATCAATACTGTTTGTTAGTTCATAAAGAATACATAATAAGTCAGCAATTCGTGATAACTCAGGATTATTATCAATAATAAGAAATAAAACATGACACTAGGCACTTGCAAAATGCTAATCAACACCTAAAAAATGCCTATACATCCTTCTTTAAATAATTCTAGCCTACCACATCTTAGCATACCCCCTTCCACAGGAATTGTGGATTACAAGTGCAGATCCCTCTTCTGAAAGGAGGATCTCTTACTAACAAGCCTGTCCCACAGAAGACATGGGTATTCAAGCTCACTGATACAGGTGAGAAGATGTCCCTCAAGGTCCCACACGCACACTCACAATGCGGGTCCCCAGTTCTTGCACAGCATAATGACAAGCCACCAGCTTGATGCAAGCTGCTCCTGATGTCCCACAAAAAGGCTGCTGTACCATATCTAGGATGAGGTTGTGCTGCCAGTGGTGTGACATCAGCAATGTCAAACTCGGTTTTGACTGCTATTCTTTCCTATGCTGGGTCTGTCCCATATTTTAATGCTTCCTCTATACTTTGTTTCCGGTTGACTCCTTTGTTTCAAAAAAATCCTTGTAGTCTCCTATTTTCTGTTTAATTCAGATGATTAATGTTCTTCTTTGATAATGAGAAAAACCAAACTCTAAATGTAACTGTAAGTGACAAACCTTTGAAGACTTTTTCCTCAGCCTGCATGAAATTTTGCAGCCCATTTCTAGATACTAAACTCTCCCCAAGCCCTGTAAAGGGAGATTAAATAGGCATGTAGCATTGTTTGTTGGCTCAATGGCCAAGAAACACATTTCTCTCACCATATCAAATCTAGTCTGGGGAAATCACAATATTACTGATCAGAAGTTCTGGTGGAATAGGCTCATCTGTTTTACGGTGAAAGAAGATGACAGAATACTCTAGCTGTTAATATGAGGGAAAGTCCTAAGTACACAGGTTCAATTCGGACTCCTAATAATTAGAGGAATTTAAGGCCTGAGAGTAATGTTCATGCCTTAGACTATTTCCTAGTTAATTACGTTCAAATAACTCTAAGAATATTGCTTTTTTTATTTCTTGAAATGTAAATTTTCATCCTTTGAGACTTCTGTGGCAAAGCATTCCAAAATAAACTCTTCAGTTCTGACTTTTGATTGCCTCTAAAATTCTCAGTCCTCAGCTTTAGTAAATGTTGCCTTCTTTATTTGTTAGAGACAAGCAGTTCATGATTGGTTTTCTCTGAACCATTCTTTAATTTGTAGGCTTGTCATATCTTCTGTGGTTTTGGTTTGTTTGAGGTTGGTTGTTTTTTTTGGTTGCATAAACACTGACACCTTCTTCAGTTTCTCTTAATGTAGTGGCTTCTCTGTGCTTTTTTGATTGTTCTCATTACTCATACATAAGCCTCCTCAACTTCTGCAGTATTCTTTTTGAGATGGCTGACTAATAATACTCAGATACTTCATTATTTTTATATGCCTAAATAATAAATATTATTAAATTATATAGGTATTTATATTTATGAATATATGTAACCTAAGTAATATCTATTTATAAACCAGTATCACATACAGTATAAATGTGCATTAAATATAATTTAAGACAAATAACTGTAATAAACACAATGATCACTACAAAATAATACTGTGTGCATTATTTACTGTATCTTTATGTAGAATCTAGACAAGGATGTCTACTCATTGTACTTGCTGAATACATGTAAAGCTATCAAGAAAATTGATTATAATTGTCCATGAGTTTTAGTTAAAGGTTTAAAAAAACTTTGAGGTGTATCAGGTATTGTGGCTGATAAGAGTTTAAAAAACTTCAAAGAAAAATGGGAAATGTTCATGGAAAACAGCAACCTGATGGACTATTAGATACAAAGAAAACACTATGACTCTGAACAAAAAATTTAATAAGTATGACAGCCAATCGGGGGGAAGCATTGACATCTTAAGCTGTGTCTTCACTCTTCCTTACACATCTGCCACAAGAAAGAGTGTATGAACTGCAAAGATATTTGATCTGATTTATACATTCCTTTTTCTTATACTTCCTCCACTGCCTGAAGAAGACAGGTCTGTGCCCTGAACCTAAAATTTTTATTTCTTTGTACTGGGCCTCACCTGAGTGGAGATAATTTTCTTAATGCTTGCATGGTGATGTATTTTGGATTTGAGATTAAAACAGCATTGATAACATGACAATGTTTTATCTACTGCTGAACAATATCAAAGGTTTTCCCCTGCCCCTGACAGTGGGTGGGCTAGGGGTGGGCAAGATGTTCGGTGGGTACTCAGCTGGGTCAGTTAACCCAAATTGACCAAAAACATGTTTCAAAACACATAACATCATACTCAGCAGGTGGAACTGGGGGTTTGCTCTATCCAAGTTAGTTGTTGCTTGGATACTGGCTGGGCATCAGTATCTTTGTGAAGTGGTGAATGGTTGCCTTTGCATTACCCTTTTCTCCCCTCTTTTTTTTTTTTTGTCTCTTTCCTTTGCTTGTTAAGCTGTCTTTATATTGACCCATGAGATAAAGAATGTTTTTGATCTTCCAATCCTTTCTGATCTCCAGTTCAGTAGGTGGAAGGGAAGGAGGTAAGCATTTGAATGAATGTTAGCCAGTGTCAACCTATCACATCCTCCTTAATATGTGTTGCTGATATCATCATGATGCCATATCATAGATTTGGTTTTTTTTTTTTTGCTTGAGAGGTAAAGCAAGAAAAAATCCATAAATTATTTCAAAATAATTTCATTGGGGTTGAAAATTCAACCTTCCAAAAGGAAGAATTGTGAAATTAATGTTCTCTGAAGAATTTTAGATGTAAATGTAAAGTATTTGCCCCTAACTGCATGAACATGAGTTCCAGTGAGCCTGTTATTCCGATTCCGAAAAATCCCGGTATGAAGGACTGCTCAGAGACTTTGGGTCTTTTGAGCAGCAAGGTATTTATTGCAGCGCTGGGAGCAAGTGTGATTCGCATCACCCAAAAAAACTTGCTCAAAGGTGTCACACAAAATCAGGGTTTTTATACAATTTTCATACATGATTCTTATACATATTCAGATGATTGCAACATCTATCTATACATATTAATGATAGGCAGAGCGTAGGCGGAGCTTAGGGCGGTGCTTTTCTTGGCCCTCAATTTCGGGGGTACATCCAGCCTTCAGCCTCGAATCTGGGGTCTTCTTCTCATCTTCCTCGGTCTGACCTATCTACCTTTCCATTGTTCTTGCCCCGCTCACTGAAGCTTGGAAAAAGCCTTGACTCCAGGCCTACTTCACCTATTCAATTGTCTACCTTCTCTTTGCTTATCCTAATTTATTACCTCTAGGCCTATTGTATACTGTTCCTAAGTTTTGGTCCAGCAGGCAGAACAGAACGAGTCTTGGTAGCACAGGCACAGTAGATGCTAGAGGAGGGAGCCTAGCCTAGTTAACTCTTTTAGGCCTGATTCTTGTTTCAATTCCGTTCAGTTTCCAGTACTCTTTTCACTTAATAGTGTTTTATGCTTATTGTTCATTGAGAAGCAATTGGCTTTGTTAACTACATACTCTTCAAAAGCCTTTATCAAATAAAACAGAATTATTACTTACCTCACAAACATTCGTGCAGCTCTCAGTCCTCTGGTTTTCAAATGTCATATTGGTTATTTTTACTAAAGTCTTACAACACTAATGCCATAAATACAAAATCAAAATGTAATCCATATTTAACTTTCAGACTCTCAGAGCGTGATTTGGCTAAGAAGGCATGGACATTTAATGCCGCTTAGAACAGCCTAGGATGTTCAACACACTCTCCAGGACCTCCATGCTCTTCTTGTAGTGAGGGACCCAAACCGAACATAGTGATGTGACCTCATCAGTGCTGAGTACTGATGGGGGGACGATCACTGCCCTGGTCCTCCTAGTCACACGACTTCTGATGCGGGCCAGGACGCCATCGGCCTTCTCAACCCCTTGGGCACACTGCTGGCTCATGTTTGGCTGACTGTCAACCAGCACCCCCGGGTCTTTTTCTGCTGGGAGATGATGGAATTATTCCATTGTTTGAAAATAAACATATAAGTTGAAATAAACAGAGATGTTGTCAAGTCCCTGTGTGCACTAATACTCATGGTCTTGACCAGCTTGACCTGGGGCCTTCACCCACACCATGGGGCTGAGAGCTCTATTTAAGCTCAACCCATTTTTAATATTATATCTCATTCCTGCTGTATTTATTTCACAATGCAGAGATTAGCAAACTCACCAACAAAGCCTCAGTAAACTGGGATAAATAGTAGTCAAGTGAGGCATGTATCTTAAGTGATTTCTCTCCAAGAGTTTAGAAGTCTAAAGAAGATTAAACAACGGAAAGATTCAGGTGCATTAAGGGAAAAAGTAATTCTGAAGCATAGCTTTTATAAAAAGGGCACCAAATAAGAAAACACAAATCTCTAGTTTACTGCAGTTTGAGACTTTTTTTAAAATGTCATGCCCATTCCACAAGTGTGATTCATAGAATCTGTAATTACAGTAAGCTCCATCCTGTAAGAAAAGGAGTTTCAAAGGTAGAAGATCTAGGGGAAAAAATGGACTAACAAGGGAAAAGTACTGAAAGAACCACTTCTGAGCTCTTTATACTACAGACTTACAAATCTTACTGGATGTCAAAGGGTACTCCAAAACACATCTTTAAGATGCATTAGGATGTCAATAGGATAACCTCAACTAAGAGTCGACTGCATCCTTAAAAAATAAAAGCCTAGCATAGGCAGAAGCCAACTCATTCAAGGTTGGGTTATGAATAAGCCTATGCATCTTTTCAAACTATTCAAACAGTGAAGTGGTCACAGCACCAAGCCTGACAGAGTTCGAGAAGCATTTGGAATATGCTCTCAGGCACATGGTGTGACTCTTGAGAATGGTCCTGTGCAGGGCCAGGAGTTGGACTTGATGATCATTGTGGGTCCCTTGCAATTCGGCATATTCTGTGATTTTGTGATTTCTAAACAACTTCAAGGTAAAAAATATATTTGGTTGTTTTCTTTTTGGTTTGTTTGCTTTTCACAGAGAGTTAAATTACAGCACACATTAGAGAGCAATTTATAGACTTAAACCAGCTAGAATCATACACAAAAAACCCCCTGAGGTAGCAAGGTCACACTTCAATGTCAATATCAAACACAATAACAATCCACTTACATCCTAGAATATTCAGATGGATATGTGTCTTAACAGATCTAAAACAACCACAAAAGCTTTGCACCTATGTTTACCAGAAGGAAACGTAGAAGAGGGCAATAGAAAATCATCTACTTGTGCTGCAGGTAAATGATTCCTTTCAGTTTGTGATGTATCCTAAACCCTATTCCAAAACTAGGGGCACTGCAAGATCCCGTCTGATCAGATATATGCAATGTAGCACATAGAATATGATATTTATTCATTTATTAAGTCTTTTTACAATAAATTTAATGGTGAAAAATATCAGTGACAAATGTTGACTTTCTGTTCATTTTCTTATTACAGTGTTTGAATTATTAGACTATAAACAGAAGCAGCAAAGAAAACATTTTTAATAACTGAATATCTCTTAATTATTTCAGTTATAAGCAATTAATGTTAAAGAAAAAGAAATCCAAATTCTTTATCAGAATGATTTAAGATTCCTTCTAATTTAGGCTTTTATTTCTTTGTAACTATGCTAGACACTTGGATATGGTTCATTTGTTGCCCTGTGTATTAAGGTATTGGAAGGATCACTACTTTTGTAGATAAATTGTAGCTATTATTTCATGGAGCTAAATCCAGACTCCACTGAAGGTCTGCTGCAATGGCATTTACCCCTTGTCTTCACACAACTTAGGAAAGCTTAGAGCTGGTTTTTTTACTTTTCCATGATCTTTTTGGTGACCATTATTTTTTTTCAAACTATTTAAACTATGACCAGGATTTCCAAAAACAATCTGAAGTGTTAGGATCTTTCATGAAAATCTGAACTGTTAAAATTACCAATATTATCTCTGGACCAGACTGGATTTCTTTGAAGAACTTGGCAGCCAAGTTTTCTCAAAGTGACTTCACTTGAATAGAGTATCACTCTTCTCCTGTGACTTTCACCAGCTAGAGAGAACTATTTAATGAACACAACAAATCCAAAAGTTTCTTTGATGTCAGACTGAAGGGCACTAGAGAATGTTGGTGTTTGTCACTTTAAAAAATGAGGGCTACATAGTGTGTAATGGACTGACTGAGCAACTTCTGCTACAGGACATGGCTCTCATTATTCTTTTGTCCAAGCCTACAAGCACATTCACAAATATATATTTTTTTTCAAAAAAGCTCACAAATAGATACTGGGTGCTATGGAGTTTTATCAGAAAGACCCTACAGCCCTGTGGGTGAGGACGATATGGAATGATACTGTTGACCTTGCCTCACTACATCAAAGTCAAAACCAAGTCTCATTCTATATATAGACTCAGCTGCAATTTTACAATGAGTTAAATAATGGATATCAATGGCTGATTTAACTGCTTTTTTAACAGGTTTTTATGATCAGTTACAACCCTAAGAGCTAACATAACAGTATATATATTATAAAAAAACCCACCAAAACATTACAAGAAACAAACTCCCTATAGCAGTTCTATGAGCTATTTAGCATCAAGGATTTTATTATACAACTCTCTAGCCTACTTAGAGAGATCCGTGTTTAAATACAGAAGTACCTAATAGACTAATCTTCAGGAATGTCATTGCGATCATATGCCATTGCACAAATCATATATTTTTTTATCTTTGCAAGATATCATAACCCTGTAAGACTGTCTGACATTTTAGTAAATATAAGCAGCTGTAATATTGTTTGCTAACTATTTCCCTCCTCTTGGCTCACTGGAGAAAAAGGAAAAAGGTTGTGTTTAAAGTGAGATGAGTAATTCAATTCAAATCTTTAAATACACACGGTTTTCCTCTCTGACTTTTCATACAAATTATTACTCACTTAATAGTCTCAGTGGGAAAACAGTTACTGGATTATCCAAATGTTTCACCAGCTGTTTGTCCTAACTAAATTTGAATGATATCTGTTACCTATCCAGAGCCAGTGCTGCTGCTAGCTTTTCAGTGCTGCCCTGTGAAAGGGCAAGGAGCAATGGGCATAAACAGAAATACAAGAAATTATTTTTAACATCATAAAACTTTTTTACTGTGATGGTGATTGAACACTGCCACAGGTTGCCCAAGAAGGCTGTGTTTTCTCCATCCTTGGAGATATTCAAAACCTGATCGGAGAAGACACTGATCAGCCTACTGGACTTGGGCCCTACTTTTCATAAGGGCATTAGAAAAGGTGCTCTCCAGAGGTACCTCCCAGACTTAATTGTTCTGTGATTCTGTGAAATCCTGCACAAAAAAAGATAACAAACCACTGGCAATCAGGAAGAAGAGCTAGTATGACACAGGCATGTACTGTGAAATCCTAATCCCACTGCCTCTGTGATTTTGCAAATTGTATATATATGAACATTTTGTACATGTGTAATAACTGATGAGACTCTTCCTACTAATGGATTTTGAATCTTGTTTCTCCCTCTATTCATATACTAGAAACAAAAATATAACAAGGTAACCTTTGCTGATGATTCCCTTGATTCTGAGAAAGAGTATAATTTATTTCTTCCCAAAATGAGACCAGCAGGAGGACTGAGTAATATGGACTACAGCAATGACCATAAGCAAGGGGAAGATTTCCAGACAAAGATAAATGAGATAGGCTGTGCTTAAACAGAATTTTCTGTAGCAGTTTCAAAGGGCCAGCAAAGTACATTCATCACCCCAGAAACTCCAGGAGAAAAGACACTGTATTTTTATGAAGTGTTCAGGATAATTGAGTGTAACATTCAAGCTGAGCTAGTTTTATATGTATCAGGTAGTGAGAAAATGAAGCAGAATTAACCATGTGTGAAAATGATAAATAACAAAGTCACAACAGATTTTAAATTTCTATTTTTTGGCTGGCCTTACTATATTTAGATATGTGGGATAGTGTCCTCATAACTCACATGACAACTTATTAGTATTTCTTTTACATTAATTTGCATGAAATTGAAGGTATTAGATTGGAAATGATCTGTCACAGATAGTCTGTGGTGGACATCATGAAGTCTGTGATTAGAAAGAAGTCATAAATTCTGTACAGATCCTGGCAGAGCTTGCAAAGAATGAGAGCTGTGGTAGCAGAAGACGAAAGGCTAGGTGGTCCTAGCCTAAGTGTATCCAGGAACAGCGTCACAACCCAAGAAGAAACTAGGTCTCAGACACCCAGTGGGGATGTGGAAGAGGCAATCCACAGTTTCTTTGTGTTATGACTAAGCATAATATTTTTTTAATAGAAACAGAGTTAAACTGAGGTGGCAGGATGTGTCCCTCTGTGCTTCTTGCTGAATCAGTGCTTGAAATGTGAGGTATACTAGAAAAGCTGTGTACTTACTGCAGTGATTCCCTTGCCAATCTCCTGAAGGAACCAACGGTGAGTGAAGTGAAAGCATTCCCTCAGTCTGGTTGTACATTTGTTGTGGGGCAAAAATCCTTGGATAGCAAGAGCTATGATTCAAGTGGAAAGACAAATGACATAATTTTATAATTTGTCATATTATTTAACGTGGCACTGTTGAAAAGAATGAACTATCCCCTGAGATCTCCTTCTAATTTGTTTTTTATGTAGTCTGGTATTAAATAGGTTGTTCTTCTCTATTCAATGCAACTGAAAAAGACAATTATATAATTATTAAATGGGGAGGTCAGGCAGTGAATAAATACATAAGGACTGCTTCTACAAAGACACACAGAAATGGAGTGAAAAGTATTTAAAATTGTTTCTATTCACTTTGTGAGAAGGAGGTCCACTTAGTGAGATTAAAAACCTTAATATCACAAAAAGAAATGGTTGATGCTCTTAAAATTTCATCACCAGCAAAATGAACTCACTATATATATGGAGCTAAGACCCAAGTGTTAGTCCAATTAATGTACTACACATCCAAATTATCTAATAAATACAGAAAAGATTTTGTAATAATGCAGATAAAAAATATGCAGCCTCCCTCAACATTTCTTTATATCAACCTCTTTGCTCTAGTGCTGAAATCACCCTTGTGCCTGAAGATTGCCAGTGACAGTCATCCTCAGGGTTGCAGGGTTTAGGGATGTGATTGCACCTTACCAGTACCCTGAATCCTGTGCTGTGAGGAATGGGGTGCCTGCAGCTACAGCCCCTTTGGCAAGTGTCTTCTTTCTCTTGAGGTGTGTTGGGGCAGCATTCCCCACCCCATCGGCTGTCAATCAGTGTTGTTGGGGATGTACATCTAGACTCCTGAGCATGTAACAAATATTAAAAATATTATTTTTTCCTTTAATTATGCCCATGATGTAATGCTTCACATTAATGTATAAATTCATATTACAACTGTTACTACTAAAGTCAGTGGCTGGATACTAGACTAGATGGATCACTTTCTCAATTAAGTATGATAGTTTTTATAATCTGGGATAAACTAATCATTCACATGCTAATAATGGTGTTTGGGGGATTTTTTATTTAAAATGCACTTCCTAGGTATCTATTCAGGTCTCCAGTATATTTAAAATGAGAAGAATTGAAAAATAAAATAAATATGGTATGCATGTCATGAACACAAGAAATAAAACAGTATCTGTATATGAAAACAAGTTTTGCCACAATAGGATGAACTTCTTATCATGTATTCACCAAATTTTCTTTTACATACTGACATTTCAGCAAGTATTTTAAGCTATATAGTTATTTTATAATTTCAGCGAGCATGTTTAGGGAGGTAATCGCGACCAAACACTGTTGCTTAAATTGAACATCTTTGCTATAATATCAACTTCAGTCAGCACTTGGACTTCAGATTAATTTTTTCCATTGACATATTCTACTTACTCTTGGCTATTTTGTCCTGTCCCAAAATGCAGCAATTAACATTCTCCTAGGGAGAAAAAAAAATCTCACAAAACAACTTCCCCTCACCTCTTAATTTGTATCCATATAAAGAGCAAGAACTTCTAAAACATAGGTCTGTATACTGTAAAAATACTGCACAGCAATGTATTGATCAGGGCTGAACTACTTCACAGGGAAACAATATGAACTCATTTCTATAGTTGAGGAACACTTTTTTTCCAACCATCAAAACAGACTGGTAAGGCTTAGAAATTCATTGACAATGGGCAAGTTACTATCAACAACAATTATTTCTTCACTTACCTGTCAGGTGTACTCAAAAAGTCAGCAGGTTCATGGCATGTTGGATGACTCCAAGTTATCCAGATAAGGCAGTCTAAAGTCACGAGCTATTTGGGGTGTATACACCCTTTTCATTCTGTGGAAGTCCAATTATAGAAGTGGAGACATGCAAACCCTCCAACGTGTCACTGGACTGCTAAGTGTAAAGAAACAATATAGAGAATGGACTTTCAAATGATACTAATACATATTTCATAGCATGAAATAGAGGGGAGTGAGAAATTGCTGCAGCTGTGTTTGAGCTTCACCTATCCGAGTGCATATTCCTGTCCCTTTGTATCAATACAGGCTGGGGGATGAACAGACCAAGAGCTGAGGAAGACTTGGGAGTGCTGGTGGATGAGACGTTGGACATGCACCGCCAACGTGCACTTGCAGCTCAGCGTGTTCTCAGCTTCATCAAAAGAGGCGCAGGTAGCAGATCAAGGGAGGTGATTCTGCCCCTGTACTCTGCTCTGATGAGACCTCATCTGCAGTACTGTGTCCAGTTCTGGCATCCTCAGTATAAGAAAGACATGGACCTGTTTAAGTAGGTTCAGAGGAGGTACACAGAGATATCAGAGGGCTGAAGCACCTCTCCTATGAAGACAAGTTGTGAGAGTCGGGCTTATGTAGCCCAAAAAAGAGAAGGCTCCAAGGAGACCTAATTGTGCCCTTCAGGCATTTAAAGGGGGCCTGAAAGAGAGAGGGAGAGGGACTAGTTACAAGGGCACGTAGTGGTAGGACAAGAGGGCATGGTTTTAACCTGAAAAAGGTTGATTAAAATACAAGAAAGGAGTTATTTACTGTGTGAGTGGTGAAACACTGGGACAGTTTTCCTGGAGAGCCAGTAGATGGGGCATTTAAAGACAGATTGGACAGGGCTCTGGGCAACATGATCTATTTGAAAATTTGCCTATTCATTGCAGGGGGTTTGAACTAGATGACCTTTAAAAGTCCCTCCCATCTCAAACTATTCTATGATTCTATGAATCTATGATCCTAACTCTTTTCAGTTATGCTTTTGGAAGAATATAACAACTTTCTATTTCCAACTTTGGACATAAAAACATAATTTAGTGTTGCCACTTGCTTAGTGGCATAGAGTGTAATGCAGTGACTTAATCACCCTTTTTTGTTCACGTTGTATGTAATTTTAATCCATAAAGAAAGCTGTTGTCAGAAACGCATCATCAAAAGAAAAGCACCAATCAACAAGAGCTAGAGAGCAAGAACTTGGGCTTTAATTTAAGCACAAATTACTGAACTGCAACTAATGTTGAACTGTCTGTTGGCCTTCCTTAACAGAGGCATTAATTAAATGAATAAAGGGAGCAAACAAAGCGCATGATTAGACAATCCATATGAGATGTAGTGCAGTACAGTAGTCTTGCAAAAGAAAAAAATAAGAAGAATGTCAAACTAAGAGAATTTTCTTGCAGCTAAGGATTAGTTTGCTAAAATTTCATCAGATGAAAGGAGTTAGGCTAAGCTTTTCTAAAGTGAGTTACCATGTGTATTTAAATATGCATCAAACACATGGAAGACAGAGGAAAATTAAATCTCAAGTTAACATTAATTTTATTTATGTATATATACAAATGACAAAGTATTTAGTTGCATCACCTCCTAAAAACAATTCCATACTCCTGCTTCCTCTTTTTCTACACGTGACATGATGGTTTTTTAATATATAAAAATTATTTCATAAATATGCATTCAAGGAAGAGTATAAGATTTTCTGTGGCACTTCTTATCATAAATATGTTCTTTGTAAATATCAAAGGATTTGTCTTTACAATACATCTACTAGAAGGAATTAAACTCATACTATTTTATTAGTTTTATGTGACAAAGTTTTGGCAGCAGCTGGGCTGCAGGAACGTCTTCTGTGAGAAGACAGCAGAAGCCTCCCCCTGTCCAACAGAGCCAGTTCCAGCTTGCTCCAAGGTGGACCTGCTGCTGGCCGATTCTGAGTGAATCAATGACATTGCTAGCACCTCTGTGATAACATTTTTAAGAAGAGGAAAAAACTGCTGCACAGCAGCAGCTGGGACAAAGGAGTGAGAATATGTGAGAGGAATAACTCTTCAGACACCAAGATCAGTGAAGAAGGCGAGGGAGGAGTTGCTCCTGGTGCCAGAGCTGAGATTCCTCTGCAGCCTGTGGTAAGGACCATGGCGACACAGGCTATCCCCCTGCAGCTCATGGAGATCCACAGGGGAGCAGACAATGGAGGACCTCATGCTGGAGCTGGTGATGTCTTTAAGAATGTGTCCTGAAATAAGCTCTGACCCCAATGAGAGCCTCTGATGGCTTCATGCAGGAACTGTGGCCAAAGAAGAGGAGCCAGCGTTGGAGCAGGTTTTCTGTTAGGAACCATGGTCCCACAGGGGAGCCAGACTACTGGAGCAATTTGCTTGTGAAGTGTAACAAAAGACTCGTGCTGGAACAGTTCATGAAGAACTACAGCCTGCTGGAAGGACTCGTATTGGAGAAATTAACGAGGAACTACCTCCCATGGGTGGAATCCCAAGCTGGAGTAGGAGAAGTGTATGAGGAGGAAAGTATGTGGTGGACTGACTGCAACACCTATTCTCTATGTCCCTGTGATCCCCAGGGAGAGGAGGTAGAGAATTCAGGCATCAAGTCATTGTATTAAGGGTATAGAAATTTGGCAGAGAATAAACCTCTCTGCATTCCAGCTGGTCTTTGGAGATCAGAGGGGCTGGGTGTAGTTTGGCTTAATTTCTGATTATGGCTAATTTAGCACTATCAGCCTGGTTGAGTTCAATAAGAAATTGCATGATCACATACTCACAAATAGTGCAGTTTACCAATTCTATACTATAGGTCTGTCCAAGTTCAATAAGAACTCACACGATCCAGATTCACAAACAGTATGGTTTATTTAGCAACAGAAAGGCAGGTTCAGGATTGCTGGTGATAAATGCACTAAATGTATGGTAACAGAGATCTAGTAGTGTTATATGTATATATCTATAAATATATATCTATATAAATATCCTCAGGTCTTCTCCTCACCGACAGGGGAGGAGGAGAGACAGAGTTTGTCAGCTCATCCTGAGCAAGCAAATTTCCCCCTCTCTTTTTGACTCAACCTTCCCTTTCTACATTACAATTTTTGTCCTATCCCAAAGGAGCGAAATAATCTCATTTTATAGGTGAGGTTTTGGTGTCTGTGGTCATACATGAAAGCCATGTTCTCTTTTTTCTTCATTTGAATTCTTAGAGGTGTAAAAGTTAATATGCAAATAGGACTTAATGAGGGTCTCAGCTATTTTCAGTCAGAATTTATAGTTGACAGAAGAGGTAGAATAAACACTGTGGTACTCTGACATCCGCTGAGGTGGCAGCAAAGGCTGTCTGACCTTCACCAGATAGTTTTTGTGTGCACTCTTATCTCCTTAAATGACCAAATTACTCCTTCCACTTTAATAGTAATGTCTCTGCAACTTCTATTTTCTTTGTTTTCTTTGTCAAGGTTTTTTTTTGTTATAGAACAGAGGTGGTCTCTATATTTGTTCTGAGCACTTAGTTTTGGAGGTCTGTTTGTTTCCTTGGTACTGAATTGTGTGTACAAAATACATTCCCCCAGCTATATATAATTTAGGGAAGAATACATATATGTGTTTAAAACTAGACTTGTTAAGTCACCTGTGTTCAGAATTGCTAGAGTTTCAGAGGTTGATACAGTAAACATTTCTTGTAAAAGTGATGAGGTTTGTTTTATCAGGAAGCCATGTTAAACATCACCTTTTATAAATGTTGAAATGGATCAAAGCAGTCGACATCTGACCTTTCAAGAGATTGTTTAAACTTACAAGGCTGCATAGGAAATTTCATGCTGGAAGAAACAAATAGAAGTTTCAGGACAGTCATTTGAATGGAATGAATAGTGCCATATAAACCGGTCTGAGTTGCATTCATCTAGTCAAATGTGGACAACTATGATTTACATTTATACAGCTGAGTTAATCCTGTAGACTGCCTGCAAAATGAATGGAGAATATTAGGTGACATCTACACTACTGACTTAATCAAACAAAGGAAGTGACTCTTGACTCCCTGGTCAATTGTACCAGTGTGATTCACGTCAACTCTTTTTCAGGCCAGGCCCTCTAAAGATGAATGGTGGCATCCACAGTTTCTGGACTGTCATTCAGCTCCAGATTCAAGACATGTAGATTTAAGAGTCTAAACAAACAGTTAGTGCAGCTGCCATCAACTAGATGCCTTGTGCTCTTTGAGATGCCTTAAAGTAATTTTCCTGATCTCCAGCTGCCAATCTGGGAACAAATTTTTCTATTGGTCCTCTATTAGACCCTTGTGCATAGCTTGAACACCAATGGGAGACCTACGTCTTTTCTGAGCAGCAATTGAAGATCAGGCAATATCTCCAAAAGGGAATATCAAATGACACTTCCCACATATGGGCAACAGAATTAGGCCTTATGTCCAGAAATGTATGGACTATTTTAAACCCTTCAACATGTTTTCTAATCCTAAGTGGACTTTCTGTGTTCCATGGAATATCTTAAATGGCATTAGGTACATATGGTAAGACAACTGAATCCTACAACCAACCTCCATTACCACTAAAGAGATAACACGACTTTTAGTTAGAAACTTACATTAGACACCTACATTTTTTATATTTATAACCTATAACTTATTTCTGTGCATTCATTATAAATATGGAAATTCAAGTAAGATTAATATAATTCTGTCTGTTTGGTTATTGCATTTATAGCTTTCACATTCATTTACACTCTTATCCAATGACACTTTTATTGTAGGCCCTAAACATTTACAAAGGATTGAAAGAATAAAATAGTATTTTCAGGACTCATCTGTTCATTTTATGCCAAGATTTAAGCTTACACATTAAAGAAATACAATTATAATAGCAAAAAATAATACTGAAAAAATGTGGTCCAAGAATAAGAGAAAAGCTAAATGAGTATTTCTGTACCTACACTGGAAATCCTTCATAAGTAAAAACTGCTTAATCTTTAAAAGGTCATTGGAGGAGAATAGTTGGCCACTCCTGCAGAGGATGTAGCAACTCAGACAACAGTGTTTTTAAAAACTGTTTGTTGGATCCTAATTACTTGTGATTCTAGTCTTGTCAAGGAAAAAGTATATGACACTGAACATACACTTTTATTGAAACTTAACACATACATTACAAGGCATTATCAGCTTTGTCCTGTAACTGCTATCTCATTAAGTCCTCTATGGGATTCTTTGTTTCCTCCAGTATTAAACCCCTCAGAGCAAGGCTTTTGCTGACACCACCTCAAATATTCATTATGGATGCTATGCTCTTACAAAGCTCGAAGCACATGCAGCTAAATGCACGACATGCACATAAGCACATACACAGCTGTACAAGTTATTATTGCTAGTGGGCTGTTAACATAGACAAAAGCAAGAATTATATTACTGATTATATGCTCATTAATTGAACAGAAACTGACTCTATTTCAAGCTCATCTCTAAAAAGACTGAGTAAAAGGGTTGTTATTTCTGAGACCTGACTGACTGATACCTGTCTACCTTCTTACAATATTTCAGGCAGGTGTAAATTTATAGTCACAAGTTATAGATGCATGAGGTACTTCAAGTAATGGCACTACACAATGTTAGATAAGTGAACTTCCAAAAGCAGTAAAGGTTTCAACATTAAAAGATCATGAAATAAGTATTCGTTTTGCCAGTTCTTTGTGAAAAGTGCTGTCTAAAACTCAGAGAAGAAGCAGGGGATAGTGATGAAAGCTGTGCTCTGTTCAATGAAAAAATTTGAAAGAGCTCAGTGGTATATGAAGTGCAGAATGATATTCCAGTATACTTCAGGTAAAAAAAAAATATTTTGAAGTTTTGAAAGTGATCTATGCTTTCTGTTTATCTGCAAAGAGACCTAGTATCCTGTTTTGCTCATTACAGAGAGAACAGACTCCTTCAGTTAGATCAGATGAGCCAGTCTTCCTGCTGACTACTTTGGTGACTTCAAGTAAGTCACTCAAATGTGTTTGCTTGGTTTCTTTAACCTGTATTTAATCATCTCACCAAAATACACTTTGTATTTTGCACACAGTCAGTGTATAATGACAGCATTAAGGAAAATGTCAGTGTTTGAACTTAAAAAGAATACATAGAAATTAGAGAGCATAAAGATATAAAAAAGAAATTTCTTAGATATGGGATCTAAAGATTTAAAGATTTTGGCAGCAGATAATATTAATCTGTTTTTATATTTACCCTGGATTACATTCTAGAAAAAAACAATGAATTCCAAACCTCTCTTTGCTTGAAAATAGAAAAAAAAAGGATGAAGAATGAGGATGAGATTGAAGTCACAAATGAACATCCACACAGAATAAAATTTATATGCTTGAGAAGAAAAATCTGTGAACATAGCAAAGGAAGTCAGTCAAAAGACTGACACTCTTCAGATCATTGAAATGTTAGCAATTCACTTTCCTCCATATTTGACATAAGAAAATGCTATGCTTGTGAGTAAGTATATTCATTTTAATTGACATGAAGGGCAAATATTACCTGTCAGGCTATCGGGGCTTAAAATTTCTTAGTTTTGTACACATACTGATTTTTAAGTACAATTCTTAGATCTCAGATTGAAGATCCTCAGAAATAAGAAACATTAAAGCAAGATCTTATGGCTATATCTACATTAATAGTGCTAAGTATTCACTAAAAGTGCTCTGAACTGTTCTTGGGCTCTGAAGGCAATTCCATGATACAGCCTGTTTCTGTGCTAGCAAAGCGCCTTAGGCTCCTGAACACTACCTACTGGGCAAGAACAACTTAGGAGCTAAACCATGTCCAGAAATTACTAGGGCAAGTGCTATTTGGAATGGGCCAAATTGTGCCAGGGAATATGCCAATAGTTTATTAGTAAACACAGTCCAGTGTATACTGAATTTAATACTACATGTTCGTATTTTATGATAAAAGTGTACCCTGGTTTTGGTACATTTGTTCTGTGTCTGAATTAATAATGATATCTTGCAAGTAGATGCATAAACTATACATTTCTATTTCCCAATAAAGCTATAAGAAATCACAATACCAAAATACTTGAACATGTATTTTCAACTATAAGCAAAATGAAGGATAACTAGAGAACATAATCCTGAAGCCAGATTCTAGAATTTATGCAATTTTCATGCCAATAGCATGTTTTACCTTCTGACAAACCAACTCACCAGGATTACATTTCTCTGTTCAGTAGACAGAAAGATAGCCAAAGGATTGGAACAGTCAATAGTGGGAGATTAAAGTGATTTCCTTAAAATCACAAAAGGAAACAGTGCAGATTAGTATCATAACCAAATATCCTGCCCTACAAAGTCTTTAATCATTTGTCAGGCTCTCCTAACTCATATTGAAAAGGACAGATGTATGAACAAAAAGTGGATTAGATTTTTAACAGCATTTCTGGAGAACCATGAACTAGGTAGCATGAAATATAAGAAATTCTCAATGTTATCTGTTGTTTCATAGTTCAAATATTAATATTCTATGTATCTATTTCCATCAATACAATCTAGTTGCCTATGAGATAAAAACTTTGTCATTTAATCCCAATTGCCAAACATAAACTGCCAGCAAAAGCTATGAAGTCTTGCAGGCTCAAATTATCCGCTATACAAAACAATTTTTATAGTTAGTGTATGACAGATTTTTGAGTAATTGTGTTCATCCACAGAAAAATGAGGAAGCAGAACTGAAATTCTTATTTCATAATGAAGTAAATGTGACAAAAATGTGCCTGGTTCTTTAAAAAAGAAATACTCGCGGGTTGAGTCTAGAAAATATGTTGCTCTCATTCATTATTTTTAATGTGTTAAACTGGAAAGATAATTTTTTAACAGTTGTCCTAAAAAAAAAACAAAACAAACTTGGTAAGATAGACAAGTTAATTGGTTACATTCTCTAGATAATGCATCTGCAGTCATTCCAATATGTGAAGAAAGCTACAAGCAGCCTTTCCTGTAGCTGGCCTTACTTGGTTTAGTTTGTAATTCCTCTGAGAAGAAAGTGCTTGTATTAGTCTAAATATATCACAAAAAGGGGACTACTCAGTGTTCATGAGGAAACAGTTGTCAGTATTATGATTAAACAGAATAATGATCACAATTTGAAAAGGCATGTTCAGATCTAATAAAGAAGAGACAAAATGTAATACTCCACAGTTTTCTGTTTGTTGTGACAGTAAGCTGGTAAGCATCCAAGCCCCACACGGGTGCTTGCTCACTCCTCTGCAGCAGAACTGGGAAGACTAAGAAGGTAAAAGTGCAAAAACTTGTAGGTTGTGGTGAAGACGGTTTAATAGCAAAAGTAAAAGCAGTATATGCAAGCAATGTGATAAAAATAATTGTTTCACTACTTCACCACTTCCAGGAAAGCAGGACTCCATCATGTGTAACAGTTACTTGAAAGGTGAATATCGTAAGTCCCCTCCACCTTTCTCCTTCTTTCCCCAGCTCTTTTTGCTGAATATGATGGCATATGGTGTGGGTCTTCCCTTTGGTCAGTTGAGGTCAGCTGTCCTTGCTGTATTCCCTGACAACTTCCTAGAATCATAAAGGCACAGAATACTTTGGGTTGTAAGGGACCTTTAAACACATCCTAGACCAATCCTGCTGCCATGAGCAGGGACATCTTTCACTAGATCAGATTGCTCAAAGCCCATGCAACATCACTGTGAACACTTCCAATCCACAGTCTCTCTGGGCAACCTGTTACGAGTCTCACCGCTCTCACTGTGAGATGAGAAGCAGAGAAGGCTTGATGTTGTGTAAGCACTGTTTAGAAAGAACTAAAACATCATTTTGTTATCAATGCTATTCTGGCCACAAAACCAAAAATTAGCTCCATACTAACTACTATGAAGAAAACCAACTGTCCAAGCTAAAACCAGTACACTACTCATTTCAATTACAGTGTTTCACAGTAAGCGATAAAAGTCTCAAAGAATAATTGACATAAAGAAGTTAAACCACACTAGGATTCACATTATTCATGATGATGATAGAGAACCATATTAAGGTAATGTGGATTCTAGGGTATTAAGGGTATTAATGCCAGTGAATAAATAGTTCTCTAAAATTATGGAAACCTAGTTATATGTTTAGTATTGGACAAGTATTGTACATAGTATAACCCTGGAGTAGAACCTATTATATGTTTTTTTATTTAAGTTACTATTTTAAGCTGTAGATGTTGCAATTGAATTGTTTAAAATCTTGCTGCTGGTCAAAGTTATTAAGCAACAATTACTTTGATAGCTTAAATAAAATTATTTTTGTATTACTACTTATTATTCTATGTATATATGATTACCCAGTAACTATTTCACAGAGTGAATTTACCTGAAAAACATGAAAATAGTACCTGAAAAATACAATTCTGTTTAAAAAATCCTACATAGATAAGTAGGTTAAATGTTAATTGACTGGTGTTTTGATTACACAGGTATTAAAAAAACAGTAAGCATTTATACTGTGGTTCTCACAAAGGTTTATCTACAATTTATTTTTTTTTTTACAATTACTTGGTCACACGCATTCAGTGACTTGCATGCCGATGCATGAGAAGACTACTTCATTTAATCAGCAATATCACAAATTACTTAGTGCAGTGTGAGCAGCCATCATTTTGAAGGAGAAGATAAGGAGTGGGGAAACTACTTCAGAAAACAAATGTAATTATTACTTACTCTTAAATAAAACAGCCTGTTAAATGAAGTGTCGGAGGGCTAGCAATGTACTACTTCTGTCTTATCAGATACTGGATAAACAAATGGCCCTACAGAAAGGGAGAGGCTTCATCTGTGTTGTCATGTTAGTGCAAGATGACTGAATGTTGACATGTGTGTGGGCTTGAGTTAGGTACACACATCTGGCTTTCTTCTGCTTTAAAAGAGAGGCAATGTAGAGAAGGATGTCTCTCACCAAACCTTTGCTAATGCTCTGTGTCAATGTTTCAATTACTCCAGGAAGAGCATCAGTGTTACACTCAGAATCGTGTAACAGGCAAAAGGGAACACACCATATGTTGAAAGCTAAGAATCTGAATACTAAACCAATTAATGTTTTACAAATCCAAATTATCTAATGATCACAAAGATTTAGCAATATTACAAAAGAAACTGTTATACCCCCTTCCACATGCACACTTCTGAATATCTACCACTTCAAGGCCGATATCACACTTCCATCACCTGTTGGGTGAAGAAAAGTCTTATTTTCAGAGTTGACTTTATTTCTCACTATCCTAATCTATTTTAGTTAGCAAAGTAAATTAATTTTCCTCAAGTCAAGCCAAGTCTGTTTTATCCATGACAGTAATTGATAAACAATCTCTCTGCCTTTATCTCAACCCATGACCTTTCTATTTTCTACCTCTAAAGAAGTGAATGAGCAGCTGGGTGGGAGCTTGGCCCTTAGCCCACCAAAACTGTCCTTCCATGTGCACTCTTCTGAGTATCTACACCTTTGTTCTGGCGCCAAAATAAACCTTCCACACTCCCTCTAGGCCTAAAGGTTGTCACTGTCAGTTGTTCTCATGGATGCCGGGCTGGGAGATGTGACCACATCTCACCAGTGCTTCAGGCCCCAGGGTGAGAAAGAGCAGCGTGCCCATGGCAAGTGCAGTCCTCTTGGAAAAGGACCCTACTCAGGGCTCTGGGAATGTGCTTCTCCTCCCCCTCTTCCTCCCTTTCTCCCTGATATCTCCCTCCTGGGGCCCTGCAGGTTAGGATAGCAAGTGCTTCTGCCTCACCTCCTTATACAAAAGGCTACTGCTCCCTTTCCTGCCCAAGATTTGTCAGGCTCTTGCATCCAGCTAACTGTGCTCCCCAAGTCAACACATGCTTCCACCAGGAGGGCAAGAGTTGCATTAGGAAGGGAACTGGGACAGAAGATAGATGTGTTCCTCTTATGGCCCTCAAAGGCTCCGAACAGAAACAATTGAGAACGATTCTTCAAATTAAGGTTCATATAAGCCCAAGCTCTAGCTTCTCCACAGAAAGAGCCTTTTCTGAAAACATCTTTGCAACTGTGTATCTATACATCTATGAAAATATCAGGGAATTAGACATATATATGATAAAATTGTTTAGAAGACTGTTAAAGAAGGTCAGTCTCATAAAACTTGACTGATATTGATGTCACACTGCCAATTGTTATTTTTGTATGTTATCAGTCATTATGACTGCATTTTCATGGCAGTCAGTCCCTAAGAATCATATCCTGCTTTACCTGTGAGTGTGCAATAGCATGACTACACTTACTGATGGTCTTAGCCACCAATGTTGGGCTGGCCAGCCTAGAGATCTCCTTCCTCATTGAGGCAGGTTAGGATTGAATTCTTGAGGCTGGGAAATTTCAGTATTTGACTATATGTCAAAATATGATACTTTCTGACCAAGTTCTCTGCGACACTCCATGTATGGAGGGTAAAATGTTTAATATTGATTTTACTGATTCGAAGATTATTGATGTTGCAAAAGATTACTGATTTTGCCAGGTTATACAAAATGTACTGAAAACACAATATAAATCTAAGTGACACTTTGCAAAATATAGCTAGTGCTATCCACATAAGTCCAATGTGACTCCCATGACTGATCTCTATATAATGCTCACCATTACTACATTCATGTCCCAAATCACTGGGAAGGAATATATGGGTTGCAGCCAGCTCAAGTGTTTGGAATACTTTTTGTACTTTGTTGGGCTGAGCCGTATGTTTACTCCTCCTAGTCTGAATGACTCAGGGAAACATTTACACCACTAGTTGATCCACTCAGCTGTTGATAGTGGTTTATTTATAACTGAAGTGAGCCTCGGGTCCCCTTTGTTTTGAGATTAAGTCAGCTTCTTTGCAGTACTGTCTGAGCTGTACTGGTATATCACCCTTGACCATCTTCACTGAGCCTGCTTCCATTAGAGAGTCTTATTCAGTGAGTCATATTCCATCTCTAGGGATTTAGTCAGTCACACCACTGTTACATTGTTTATGGTTCTGGACCCTCAGATTTCAATCAGTGACATTATTTTCAAGGCTTTTGCTCTTATCCCATGATAAAAATGTACTTCATGGAAAGAGGTGTCTAGTACCAAGCTTTTACACAACTCACAACACATCTCCTGGAAGGGAAATTTTCTGTTTTATGTTGACATGAATTTTTTAAGTGTTTGTTTTACACCAATAGGGGAAAAAAAACAGGCATATAATTATGCCTGCAAAAAATTTCAATATTATTTTTAATACTTTTAATATTATTTATAAAAAGATAAATTTTAGTGAGAAGAAACTATACAAAAAATTAGAAAAATATTTAATTATTTTCAAAGTAGTCTGCATATCAAGTTAAATAGCTAGCTATCTCTTATACTATTTTCTGGAAATGGAAATGATCTCAGCGGCTTCAGATGCTTTCTTAGGACTTTCTTTGTCCAAAGCAGATTAATGATTTGCTAAATGTTATTTCACCTTCAGGCTATGAAGAAGATATTGCAATAGACCTTCAAAGCATCTACTCAAGATGTCTTGTCTTCCTTCCTTCCTTCTCTCAAGGTATGTTGGTAAGCACCTTTTCTGGAGATACTGAGATTTATTTATGCTTGTTTCTCCATCAGCTCCAAACCACATAAATAATGTAGGAATGTAAGTAACACTATAGAACTAAACATAGCAAACAAGTAGAAAGCTTTCAATATTGCTACAAACCACATATGGATTATTCTCAGGAGCTTTGAAGACATGTTATTTAAAAAGTAAAATCTTTATGAAAAATAATGGCTGATACCACATTTGTGATGAATTTTTAAACATCTAGATGCTGCAGTGAAAAAGAATGTACAGATACTTTTTAAAAAAGGCAATTTTGTAACTATAAATCTGAGATAAAAAACAAAGGAGGGAGTTACACTTTATTTTTTTATCAGATACATTACTACAAGTGCTTTTGTTGATCTCTATTTTTTTTTCAGTATTTATATTCCAAGAGATAGGTTATCTAATCTAAATTCATGCACACTGAAAAATATGAAAGTCTTTCTTGATGCCTGATCTTGATATATGCACCAGCTACATCCCAGTTTTGTATGAACCCAATTCAGATATACCAGCTTCGTCTCCATTTTTTCTTTGTGCAGCTGCTTTTATATTTCAGTAGGTCTCTGAGTGATAGCACAGTTCTTGCATAAAGCTAGAATAATCTTAAATGAGGAAAACTTCTTTTTCAGAATCTGTAATTAATGGCAGGCATCAATTTAAAGCTACCGGGCAGAAAGCAGAGAAATAAAGGAAAAGACAAAGCTAAAGCGAAACCTCTCTCCAGTGGCCAGGTCAGAAGAACGATTGGGTCAGCGGACAAGCATTCTTTGGGCATCTTCTACAACACACCAGGTAGTGATGATAGTGAAGATGATGTTAATGATGATCTTCATGTCTTCTCCCTAGTATAATTTCACTCTTCAGTGAGACTGCTTCAAGATCCCCAGTGTAGTTTCTGTTTATGACTGTATTAGAGCTGGTTAGAGAAGCTTAATTAAATGTGGGGTTTGCATGCTAATTGACTGTTAAGCTTTGTACATGTATATTAATTGTTTAGTATTTATCAAATATGAAAATTACTATTATCTTATTATCTACTAGGTTCTATTTATTGTAATATGAATGTATAGACTAAGAGCTGTAAGGTGAATGGTGAAGGGATCTTAGTACAGGGTTATAGACTAAAACTACAAGTAAAAGGGTGGAGAGATGTGGAGAAAAGCAAGGTGGTGATCTGTTCAAACACAGAGTGGAATAGAGGCTTAATTTCATTGTATACAGATGGGAATCTAGTGCTTTTGAGATGTTTGGGATATTGTAGCTATTCCAGAAGAGCATGATTTTCCTATAGGCCCTGTATGTTTTCTGTTAGTCCTGTGAGGGTATTTTCATATATTCTAGGGAACCTGAAATATCACTTGATGTGTCTGTGTGGGTAGCCATACTGAGCTACAGATATTTGTCTTCTGGATAATCAGTGTAAGCTAAAATGATCTCTATTGTCAATTTGCATTAGTCAAAGACAAAAAAGTGGACTCCTCCAGGAGAAAATACAGTAGATGTATATACTTACAAGCCAAGAATCTTCTCTGAACTTCTTATTGAACTCGACTGACTAAATATGGAAAATAAAGGAGTGATTTGGTTTTAAATATTGATTCTTAGCATCACTTTTAATAGTATAGAGCATCCTGCCTGGTCTCAGGGTGGTTTCCTGCAGAACATGTGTAATATCTGCTAGTATCATGCAGAGGTCTCACATAACCTCTGCTATTTCAGAACTTCAACTGTCTAACAGACACTTAAACTGGGTCTGCAAATTTTCATGACTTGAAATACAACCTGTCTTCAAAATTAACATTCATAAATCTTGTACTGAATACTTTAAACGTGAAACTCCCATTGTTGTTTACTAAACAAATTCAAACTGTGTAGTGGTTTGACCCTTGCCGGATTTCAAATACCCACCAAAAGCCGCTACACCACCCCTGCCCTCTGCAACTGCACAGAAAGAGAGAAAAAAAAAACAGCTAGGGATTCCCGAGATAAGAGCTGGGAGAAGTCACTTACTGACGGGCAAAACGGACTCAAAGTGGGGAGAAAACTTCAATTTATTACTAACAGGATAAGAGCTAAAGAGTGAAAAATAAAACAGTCTTAAAACACCTTCCCCCTCCCCACCTCTCCTTCTTTCCATGTTCTCCCTCCTCCCCCTCCAGCAGTGCAGAGGGAGGGGGAAGGGGGGCCGTGGTCAGTTGCTGTTTCTGCCGCTGTTTAGGAGAGGAGTCTTTTCCCTGCTTCTGCGGGGTCCCTCCCACTAGACAGAGTCCTTGATGGACTTCTCCAGTGTGAGTCCATCCCTCGGGCAGCACTTCTTCCCAATCTGCTGTCCCGTGGGTCACTCCTCCATGGGGTGCAGTCCTTCATGAATGAGCCGTAGCAATGTGGGTCCCCACAGGGCCACAAGTCCTATCCGGGAAAAACAAACTCCATCGTGGGTTTCCCTCTCCATGGCCACAGGTCTCCTGCAGGACTTCACTCCATCCTGTGCCTCCCATGGGGTCACAGCCTCCTTCATTCATCCACCTGCTCCAGCATGGGCTCCTCCATGGGCTGCAGGTGGGTCTCTGCTCCCCGATGGTCCTCCATGGGCTGCAGGGGGACAGCTGCTTCACCATGGTCTTCACCACGGGCTGGAGAGGCCTCAACTCCAAGTCCTTCCCTTGCTCCCAGGGGAGGCGGGGGGGCTCCCACTCCTGCTCCACTGACCTTGGTGCCTACATTGTTGTTTCCATGTTCTCCTCCACTCTTCCCAGGCTGGAATTTTCTTCTGCACCAACAATCTCCTGTGTTCTTAAATATGTTATCACAGAAGCGTTACGGTGCTAATTAGCTCAGCTTTGGCCAGCAGCAGGAAGTCCCTCCTGGAGCCGGCTATCATTGGCTCTTCATAGGACAGGGGAAGCTTCTAGCTTCTAACAGTAGCCACCCCTATAGCCCCCCACTGCTACCAAAATCCAACCACATAAAACCATGACAAACTGGTACCATCACACTGATAGAAAATTGCTGAAGGTCAATCAGCAGTTATGTTAAATTGCAGTGGCCAAGGATGTGTAGCCAGGATTGGGGTTAGACCTAGTTTTGTTTAGCAACTTTATTTCCATTTTGGATGGAGGAGCAAATGGCACATTAATTAAATTTTCAGATAATATGAAATTGGAATGTATTATAAATACCATTATGGATAAAGAAAGAATCTAACAAGACCAAAGGAAGTTTGAATTATTGGCAGGAAATAAAATGATATTTAGTCTTGGGAAATATGCAGGCTGTACATCTGGGGAATAACAATTCAGAAAGACCATCTGAGGGAGGGAGGAAATTTTATTGGCAATAAAGACTAGGAGTGAAGAGAACAGCAAACCTCATGTGAACTTCAAGGTACTGTAGCAATAAAAAAAAAGCAACACTGAACTGCAGAAATAAAGATGTTGGGAAATAAACTCAGATACTCCCTGTTTTTTGGTATTAGAAATTTGTTTTTAGAACACTGAGCAGATGTGACACTTTATAATGAAGAATAGCTTGACAAACTGCAAAAAAAATTAGAAATTAAGCCAAATTCACTGTCTGAAAGAACTAATGAGAATATTGAAGAATAGAAAATATAAATACTGCAAATTGGTTACAGGAAATTGCTAATAAAAATAGCAATTTGAAACATTTGAAGGGTACAAATACTGAAAAAGAAGAGCTGTACATTGGGAAAATTAGATGACATTTGCTCAAAGAAAAATCAAGCTGTTAAGGTAACCAACACATTTTAGATACATATGTCTGTTTTATAACTATTAATCTTTAGAGATGACAACTGTGCTCTTTTTGGTTTGGATAAGGTTAACTTTTTTCATAGTAGTTGGCATGGTGCTATTATTTTAAATTTGTGCTTTTCTGACTCTCACACCACCCCACCAGCCAGCTCACTCATGGTGCACAAAAATGTGGGAGAGGACACAGCCAGGACAGATGAGCCCAACTGACCAGAGGGATATCCCATGTCTTATGACATCATGCTCAGCACATAAAGCTGGTGGAAGAAGATGAAAGGAGGGGATATTCAGAATGCTGGTGGCTGTCTTCCCAAGTCACCCTAATGCATATAGGAGACCTGCTCTCCTGGAGATGGCTGAACACCTGACTGCCCATGGGAAGCAGTGAATGATTCCTTATTCTGCTTTGCTTGTGTGTGCGGCTTTTGCTTTACCTATTTAGGATGTCGTTATCTCAACTCATGAGTTTTCTCACTTTTACTCTTTTGATTCTCTCCCCCACTGCAGCAGTGTCAAGTGAGTGAGAAGCTGTGTGATGCTTAGTTACCAGCTGGCATTAAACCACAACAGTCCCTCTGGTTAGTGGGGTATTTTACACAGAATTTAACATTTAGTATTGAGCAGCATTCAATACTTTCTCTAGGGTTTTTTCAGAACTGGATTCTCCCATCTAAAAATTGAACAAGTGGATAAAGATACTGGTTTATGTACCATTTGGAGATGGATAGTTTAGACATTCTGCTGATGGCAAACAAGAGATGAAGTAATTTTGAATGATATTTCTTTAGGATCTTTCTTCTTCCTACTCAGTTTTTCTGACCTCTGACTAGAAGTCTTTCTATGAAGAAACTTTGGAAGGCTGAGGCTATACTGTGACCATTGATTGGAATATCTTCATTCCACCATTCCTGATTATGAGCATCTGGACCCTGTCTAGTCAACCCAGTCCTTTAGTGGAGCAGCACCAGTCCCCGTTGGCAGATTCCCTGTATGTGGCCTTTCTAGAGGTCTCCTCCTTTATTTCCTCTACACTGGTATATTTCATTGTGTGATGACTGTGAAATATTAGGAATTTCCTTCAGTCCAGCAATTTAATTACCTGGGAAGCATCATCTCCTCAGATGGTAAGACTGATGCAGAGATAGACAACAGGTTAGCAAAGGCATACAGAGCTTTCGGTAAACTCCATAAAAGAGTTTGGCGAGACAATCACTTGAAGAAAAGTACAAAGATCAGCGTTTATAGAGCCGTTGTACTGTCCACTCTTTTATATGGATGTGAATCATGGGTCATTTACCGCCACCACTTATGACTCTTAGAACACTTCCATCAACGCTGCCTCCGTACAATCCTAAACAGCCACTGGACAGATTATGTGACCAACACGTCTGTTCTTGAACAGGCAGGAGTTACGAGAATTGAGGACATGTTGCTGCAAACACAGCTGCGTTGGGCAGAGGACGTCTCCAGGATGAAGGACTACCGCCTCCCTAAGATTGTGCTCTATGGTGAACTTGCCACTGGCTGCCGCAAGAGAGGAGCCCCAAGGAGGAGATATAAGGACTCCCTGAAACAACATCTCAGCCTTGGCCATATTGATCACCATCTCTGGTCTGCTCTGGCCTCCAATTGGGAGGCCTGGAGACACACTATCCACAGCGCTGCTGCTTCTTTTGAGAATACACGCAGGATCACTCTCCAGGAGAAAAGACAACGCAGAAAGAACCGTGTCATGTCGGTACAACCTGGGGAGTCATTCTGCTGTGCCTTTTGCAACCGGACTTGTCTATCTTGCATTGGCCTTTTTAGCCGTCAGCGTGCTTGTAGCAAGCATGGGTAGAATCCTTCCCAAATCTTCGTTTGTGAAGCCTAGCCATGGGATTAGGAGTTTCCTTACATTCTATAGTATGTTTTTTAGGTAATTGTTTTAGCACCAACCTGTAATTTTCAGTTGATTATGTCTTTGTTTCTTCTGACAACTTTCTTCAAGATAGATTCAGAAAGAAAAGAAAAAAAAAATCACTATACTCTCCCATTCTTTTCAATTCCCATTTCCTTAAAGAGTCTTCAATTATGTAGACTACATTTATTCCATAACTGTGGTTTTCCTGAGAGGAGAAGGGGTTCTTATTTATGTAACCCATGTTTAGCTATCCAGATTATCTCAGAAGACACACAAGAGGCAACCCATTCGGTGACACAGCAGAACTAGAAGACAGAAAGTGGGGTACTTATTCAGGATCTGAAGGAGAAACGCTGCACAATTTATGAAAGCTATTGCACTGGAACTGTTACTTTAATCCTTTAATCCTCTTCCAGCAGATGAAGGGAAATGATTATTCCCTTCTCTTGGATGTCTGAAGACTGTATCTGGAGAACTGTGCTCAACTAGAGGCTCCACATTACAAGATACTGACAAGGAGGAGTGAGTACAGCAGAAGTCCATTGAACTATACAGGGGCTGCACCCCATGATGTACAAGGAGAGTATGAGAGGAATGGCTTTGTTCAGCCTTGAAAAATGAAGGATACCATGGGGATCTTACTACTGCCTACAACTTCCAATAATAATAGATTGTTAAAACAAAACAAACTAAACAGAACCAGAATTTTCCAGGGTAGATGGTGGATGACGTATTGTGTTGCTAAAGCACAGTGGGCAAAAACTGAAACATGGGAAATTCTGACTTGATAAAAGGAAAAGGTCTTTCACTGTGTGAGGAATTCAACTCAGGAACACTATTCTTGGTGATATACTTGGAGATACTCAGAACCAGACTGGCCACTATACTGAGCAACCTGCTTGTACTGGACCTGCTTTGTGTAGGACATTGGACTGTATGACTTCTCAAGGTACTTTTCAACTTTCATGCTTCTGCACTTCTATGAAAAGATGAGCCTTTTTTCAGATACACAGAAAATCTGAGGGGAGAAAAATATGGTTACATGTTCAGATGAGATTAAAAGAATATAAATTTCTTACAATGGAAGTTTCTTCTTTACAGTACAAGCAAGTGTGTACACAGGATTGATTCTTCTAGAGCGACTGAACTATGACTAAATATAGATGTTTAGGAAGATACCTATCTCCATTTTCAATACTTAATTTAAAGGAGGTTAATCCGTGCTTGTCTTCTGTCACAAAGTCTCATATTGATTGGCAGATTGTGGCTAAATCTTTTGTCAGCTAAACTTTCTCATCACAGGGATCTTGTTGAATAATAGCCCTCTCATGGAGCAAAACAGTACTAATTGACCCTACTCTCAAAAATCACATGGGGAGAAAAGATCATGAGAAAGAAGTAAATATAGATCTCATTTTGCAAATAAAAAAAGTAACTAAATCCAAAATATAGGTGTATATTGACTTTTGGGTTGAGTTCTAGTAACTGTGTATTCCCAGCATATAATTACTAAGTCCCTAATTCACTTTGGGTTTAGTTTAGTTTACCTTCTGGAACAACTCTTTGCCTATACCTTTAAGATATCACAAATACACTTCTCTTTTTCCTAAATACACTTCCATATCTGATAGGTATACTTTTTTTTTTATTTCTATTATCTCCAAGAAGGTTTATTGTAAGGCAACTGTTTCCAATGGTCTGTCATGTATACTTTTAAAACATGAACTGGCAGTTTTTCAATATCATTATCTATTTGGACACCATGTGTGTGGGCTCATGAAGATATTAAAGTGAAAATTTGACAATAATATGAAAAAATTATTTTTTAAATGTATCTTTACAGTTGGATTTAACACTGAATTTTGAAGCTTCAATCCAATTTTAGAAAAAAACCCAAACTTTTTTCTTTTTTTTTTAATTTTCTCAAAAGACAGCAAAAGAGAGACAAGCCTGTGATCTTTACCCTTCATTATAGACAAACAGCAGCCTGTAAACTGGCCTTGGAATCATTCTACATTCGACAAAGTAGCATGCTGACTATTCAAGTATAAGCTTAGAAAAGGACTTTGTCTTGTCTAGGTTCAATGCAGTATTTGCTGAACACAACAAACTTCATTGGTTACTTAGTTTAGTACATCACAAAATAGATACATACAAATGAAAGTAAATCTTTGAAATAGAATCTGTAAATAGCAAGCCTTTGAACTGGAGGATATACAGTTTAATTGCTGTACTTCTGCCTTCCTGACCAAACTCCTGATCTGCAGGAACTGGCAGTCATTGTATAATACCTTCCCTTTTCAGCTGGTTCTAATGGCTGTTTGCTTGATTATTCACAACTTACGTGGGTTATTTAATGTCTGTCTTAACACATAAACACAATAATGGATTGAACCAACATTTTTGCAGTCTAACAATACAAATTACACTGAAAATATCATTTCCTTGTGTCCATTCTGGACCGTGATGGACTTGCTTGTCAGTTGATTTACTACATTGATGCAAGTATTTTATAGGAAATGTCATTTTCTCCAGATTCCACAGTTAAAAGGAAAAAGGAATCTGGGTAAAATAATCTGAAAAATAGACTGTATGCATATAAATCTCAACATACAGTTCATTACATTGAAGAAAAAAACCCCCAGAATATTTGTTATTAAAGAATAAGTAATGCGAGAAAAATATTTTAACTAGTTTGTCAAATCCTCATTCAAATAGCACCATCAAAATCTTTATAAATGTAACTAAAACTGAATGAATTATTAGACTGACAATAAAATTCCAAGCTTAATAAACAACCACATCACTAATGAAGTGTAAAGACAATTGCAAGGAGGCACTTAATTAGATCATTTATAACTCATTAAGTAGCAAACTGCTATACCCCCTGTTGGTTACTGTTAGGAATGAAAAGAGATGAAACAGCAGAACTGTTGCTTCAGCTGTTAAATTAAGTTTGCAAGTTCCAAGCAGCTAATGTGCATGTGTCCATTTATTTCAGTAGTATCACTTTTTCTGCTGAAGTCTAATTGACAGGTCCTTGGAATGTAAGAGGTAAATACCTAGAGATTATGCAGTTATATTGTTTAACTTTGCAATTTAATTGCAATTGAAGTTCAAAATATATACAGAGAACTTTGCTATGTGAATGAGCAAAAGGTATTCACTTGCCTACAATAGGACTTGTGATTTGGAAAGGTGGTTTTAGTCAGGCAACATTCAGTCAAGATGATGCTGCCTTTTCTGAATTTGTGAGTACTAATAAACAGGTGTTAAGGTAACTTCTATCTACTGTACTTTAAACTGCAGAGCTTGTCAAAAGTAGGTCTTTCAAGTGAAAATGTAAACAAGATCTTATTAATTATCACATGGTACAGTCAGGTCTTCTCCCTTTAATTTTCTGTAAGTTGTAATTCTCTTTCAAATAAAAATGTCAGTGAGTTAACTGAACCTTAGTGGAAGGACATAAACATGTATATTTTCAGACTATAAGTTTTTGGAATTCAGATAATATCTCTTAGAATTAATTTACTCATGAGGAAAAGGATCTGGAGCAGGAAGGCCTGGGTTTTGGCTCTCCCATATGTTGTCTGCTTGACACTGGTTAAGTCATTAATAAGGACAAGTGTAGCATACTTTCCCTGGAATAAATTAATTTAATTTAACTTTATCTCCACTATAAATTCATGAAGCATAAATGTTTTAAGTTACAAATGTAGTTGTGTGCAATATAATGAGTTGCCATTTGGACTTTCTTCAAAATAATGTATTTAGAATGTCATCACATAGTAAACAGCATGCATGGAACAAAAAATTATATGCCTAAGTAGTCGTTCTGAAAAAGATTGCCCATGATACACACCTTCACCTTATTGCTCTACTAAACTCATGCTGGTTTTTTGTGCATATTCTGACAGCTGGAGAAAATGTTATTTCAGTTGTGAGTAATGTTTTGATTTTTAAGGTATTTATGTTGTAGCCAATTTATGCTTTTTAGATTTTAAAAAAAAAAAACTTTACAGATTTTCAAGATTGAAGAAAGAAAACAGGAAAAAATTACATTTCTAAAATTACTAGTTTTGTTTGTTTGCTTGTTTGCTTGTTTGTTTGAGTGCCAAGTTTTTGTCTGGGATAGAGTTAGTTTCCTTCACAGAAGCTTGTAGAGGTCCATGTTCTGCATTTGTGCTGAAAGGTGTGTTGTTAACACAGGGATGGTTTATTTACTTCTGAATAGTGCTCATGCAGAGTCAAGGCCTCTTCTGCTTTTCTCCCCACCCCACCAGCATATAAGCTGGAGGTGCATGAGAAGGGGACACAATCAGGACAACTGACTACAGTTGACCCAAGGGGGATATCCCATACCATGTGACATCATGCTCATCATGTAAAGATGGGGTAAGAAGAAGGAAAAGAAGGACATTCAGAGTGATGGCATTTGTCTTCCCAAGTAATCACTATGTGTAATGGAGCCCTGCTTTCCTGGGGATGGCTGAACACCTGCCTGCCCATGGGAAGTGGTGTATGAATTCCAGGTTTTGTTTTGCTTGTGTGCACGACATTTGCTTTGCCTATTAAACTGTCTTTAACTCAACCCACGAATTTTCTTCTGATTCTCTTCATCATCTCAATAGGGCAGGGAATAACTGACCATCTGTGTGGTGCTCAGCTGCCTAACAAAGTTAAACCACAGCAGAAAACTGGATTTTTGGGGTTTTTTTTTGTTTTTACTGGAGTTGAAGTCCTACTGTCTTGTATCCTGCTATCAAAATTTGCTTAAAATTAACGAGTAAATTTAAGCCACATTGTGTAGATGACACAATCTGACTTTAGCTAATCAAACCAGAGGATAATGTAAATTACTTTGAAACAACCTAAGAAAACCTGACTACTGATCAGCATGATGAGAAATGGCATGTACTACTAATACAAAGTAGCATTCACTGAAAGAATAGTTAAGTTCTATGTCTGACTTTAAGACTAGAACATCTAAAAAGCACCCCAAAAAACATGATACACTATTTCTTTTAATACACTATCATATTAAAAAAAGCGTTTTGCTTTTTTAAGGGTTTTGATAAAAACTCAAGAATAAGAATGTAGAATTGAGTTGAAATCTGTTTTGATCTCTACAGTGTAAATTTTGTTCTCTGCAGTGAAACCAGTGAAATGTGTTGTTATTGGAAAAACAAGCATCATACTTTTTTTTAAATACTTGTATAGGAAAATAATTTTAAAACCATTTCCTATCTAGGACTTAATTTGCTATAAGGTGACCTAGCTTATTTCTTCTGGCAGTGACCTGGATAAATGCAATATAAGCATAAAATCAATATTACCATAAAAATAATTATTTAATGCAAAGGCTACTTCATTGTATTCTGAAAAAGAGACAAAAAGAAGACAACATATGTTAATACAGTCTATGTTTATAATGCATTACTTTTTTTTCCCATCATAGATTGTTACAACCTGCTCTACTGTGTAAATTTAAGACCTTAGAAAGATAAATATTTAGATGTCAAAATAACCAAACTAAATCTTCCCTAATACAACTTGAGGCCATTTTCTCTAGTCCTGTCACTTGTTACCTGGGAGAAGAGGTTGGCCTTCACCTGGCTACAACCTCCTTTCAGGTAGCTGTAGAGAATTTTAAGGTCTCCTGAGCCCCCCTTTTTTTCCAAGCTAAACAACCACAGCTCCTTCAGCTGCTCCTCATCAGACTTGTGCTGCAGACTCTTCACCGGCTTCATTGCCCTGCTCTGGACACTCAGCACCTCAATTTCTTTCTTGTAACTAGGGGGCCAGAACTGGATGCAGGACTCGAGGTGTGACCTCACCAATGCCAAGTACTTCCAGATGACTTCCCTGGTCCTGCTGGCCACATGATTTGTGATACAAGCCAGGATGCCATTGGCCTTCTTTGCCATCTGGGCACACTGCTGGCTCATTTCCAGCTGGCTGTCAACTAGCACCCCTGTTTCTGTTGTTTTGTTTTTAATGGAAGCAATTTAGATGCAGGGAATAGGATGACTTAATCTTGGCAACACCTCCAACGTAGATAAAACATAGTCCTTCTTATTGTTGCAGACCCCTGTACCTATTATGCTAGGGCACCTGAGAAGGTGAGTCAGTCACAGAGACATACCTGCAGCATCATGTAGGAATTTGTCGCTTTTTTCCGCTGTCCCTTGAGTCAATACATTCAGACAAGTGGAGAAAATAGGGAATCCTCTATATCTTGCATCCTGTCTGCCTGTCTGGCCTGTCCCAGGGAAAGTACAGTGTGATTCCAGTAGTCTAGCTTTCAGACCCCCTGGTGCTACTCAACTTACTTACATCCTCTCAGAGCTCTGTCACTAAGCAGAGGAGTTCCGCTACCTGGGCACATCTTGCAGGTAGTGGGACAGTGCACAGACTGCAGCTGATACCTGGGTGCAGTGTTCCCACCAGAGCTCTGTCTGGGCACCTGTGTCAGTCTTATTAGATGACCTTTAAATTTATTTTTTTTAAGTTTCTATTTCATCTTACACCGAACAGTATATTAATATAAACTTTGAATGATCAATTATATCTTTCTATGTATATAGCTATAGGATGAATGGACTGGGATGAAGCTTAGAATACTCATTATTCTAATGTCCCTTGAAGGAAAAAGGCAGGGGGAGTGGCCAATGAAAAATCTAATTTATCAGCTAAAATCCTCACTTCCCTGGCATATTGATTGCAATGTGTCTCTAATAAACAGGATAAATGGAGTAAGAGACATGAAAGATTTGAATACTAGAGGAGATATCCTTTGCTTTCATGAGAAATGTGTAGTTTTCTTGTATATCTATGCTTGCATTGACATTGTACTGTGAAGTGTATATCTTCCAACAGTATTTTTTAGGGAAACTTCATATTTCTCTTTAGAGAAGAATTTAATATACTTCCTTAATCTTTCCTCCTAATGTCATACCCTGCTCTTATAGGTTATATCTATAGATGTTCTCTGTTTGAAGGAAGATCTTTATAACTCAAATGATATGAGCTTTCTAGTGAGTCTAGTACATACACATTTTTGATTCAATCAGGATTTTGGTAAAAGATTTTGGAATCTAAACTCTGATGTGTCAAAGTACTATATTTATCAATGAGATTAATAATTTTAAACCATTGTTTAAAATATTGCTTATTTTCAAGAGTATTGTGATCTTAAGAATTTTGGAAATTGTTAGGTAAAAATGCAAAATTAAGTTTTGCTTCATCAGTAGAAAGAAATTAATGGCTGGTATCTAGTATTATAGGATTAGAAGTTATATAAGTAGGTTCTGTAAGGAGATACACTTATGAATAATTATAATAAAAATTATTTTCTTTAAGTAATAATAAAAAGTAAAAATCACAGACAAAGGGCAACTATGAGGTTAAAATTCTAAGATTTAGGGTTTAATCGCTTGCAGTACATACTTGTCACAGTCTTTTAAAATTCATTAAAGTCATAACTCACAACATGGATTTCTGATCAAGGATGTTTCTGTGCTGAGAGGAAGATTTATCATGCCAGATTCAACAGGCCAAGAGAGGTGTGGCTGTTGTTGCTTTCTGTCCTGAGGTCCAGCCAGGGTGAGCCTGAAGATGTGTAACCAGCGCATACATGCAGAGTGAACGTATATATGACATATAGACATAAAAAATATATAGACATAAAATTATATCTACATTGCCAACCACACAGGTCTCAGGCAGACACACAGAGTACTCACACAAACACAGGCAGAACCAACAGACTCATCCTTTTCCCCTACCTTGCTGAGCAGGTGTGCTGGTTTTGGCTGGGGTAAAGTTAATTTTTGTCACAGTGGCGACCATGCAGCTGTGTTTTGGATTTGTGCTGAACACGACGTTGATAATATAGAGATGTTTTTGTTATTGCTGAACAGGGCTTACAGAAAACCAAGGCCTTTTCTGCTCCTCATACTGCCACGCTGGCAACAAGGCTGAAGGTGCATACAAGGTTGAGAGGAGATGCAGTCAGGAGAGGTGACCCAAACTGACCAAAGGGATATTCACAGAATCACAGAATACGCTGAGTTGGAAGGGACCCACACGGATCATCAAGTCCAACTTCAGTATCATATGACATCATGCTCGGTATATAATGCTGAATATAAGGAATAAGAGAATAGGAAGATGAGAGAGATGTTTAGAGTGACAACATTTTTCTTCCCAAGTAATCGTTATGCATGATGAGGCCCTGCCTGCCCGTGAGAAGCAGTAAATGCATTCCTTGTTTAGATTTGCTAATGTGTGTGGCTTTTGCTTTCCCTATTAAATTGTTGTTATCTCAACCCACAAGTCCTCAACCTTTTACCCTTGGTATCTTCTCCCCGGTCCCACCGCTGGGGGAGTGAGCAGGTGGCTACACACAGTACTTAGTTGCTGGCAAGGATTAAAACACAGCCCTGCTCCAGTTCCTGGTACGGACTGTCACATGTACACACACAGCTGGCCATAACTTCCTGAGTGCAAAAGCAACCAATCCCCCAGTGCTTTCATTCACAACACCTGACTCCCAAGTGACTTCATCTACTCACCCATTGCTCCACCTTGTACTTTTGCTAACAATCACATACACACTTGTACACTTGCTTCAGTCATTGGTACCATGGAACCACAGCCCTTCAACCCATGGTTTGGCTCCATTTGCTGGCACTGGGGTGCTTATACATGCACACACACAGACCTCACCCAGGAAAGAGTTAGAAAGGAGGCATCAACTGGAATGCCAGGTCCAGGTCTGGACTCCCCAGTACAACTGGTATGTAGACAAGTTAAGAGAAAGTTTAATGAAGGACCATGGGGATGAATAAGGAATTGGAGCTTTTTCGTACGAGGAAATGCTGAGAGAGCTGCAACTGCTCATCCTGGAAAAAAAAAAAGAATTCTTGGGAGGATCTTATTAATGTGTATAAATATCTGGTCAGTGTGAGTTAACAAGATGCACCATGCTTCTTCTCTGAGTGGGGAAGTTAAACTAGATGATTTCCAGAGGTCCCTTCCCATCTCAGTGATTCTGTGTTGATGTGATTCTATGGATTATCCATTTCAGAATGGATATTTCATTTCACCATTTTCAGAACATGTAATTCCAGTATCTAGTTTGTTGGGTTTTTTTTCCACAAGAAAAATTCAGCCTTTCACAGGGAATTTAGCTTTTAAGACTTCTAAGTGTATATGAGATATGCATGTGTATTTATATAGGTATAGGTACATTTTTAATATATACCTAAAATTGCACCTAGCCATATCAAACAAAAATAAAATCTTTAGAAGATGTTATATAAAGATAAGACAGAGATGCTAAAGTGTTTAAGCAAACACTGTTATTTCAAGTGAGCAATCAATGGCTCCTGCTCAAAATAATTCTTTTTCTGCATGTGTAATCATCTATGAAAGCCTCCTGATGAGATTTAATCTGAAACCGACCATCTACATTTAGATGTCTAGCTCTGCTTTGAGCCAATAATCTCAACTTCTCTCACAATTAATAGAGGATGGATTGTGATCTAGTGTCCTGTAAAAAAGTTTCTGGTGATTTTTTCCATTCCTTTAATGTAACTCTCCTGGTCTCCAATAATCAGTTCAGGAATGTACATATTTCCCACAGCTCCTGTTTTTTAAACTGTTAGATACATATTGAACTGTAATAGAATAATTATCAGGCTATAATTTTTTACAAATTAAATCAAAATTAAATAACAACAATAAAAATACTGCTATGGCAGCCTTTCTTCTTGGAAGGACAGGAGGGAAAGCCCCATAGAAATGAAAATAGTAAGGAGTTTGAAGGTATTGGCAATCAAATAAATCCTGTGGATTATGTAGCAACACCTACAAATGACAAAGCCAAATTTGTTAATTAAGAGAAACTAAGTTAACTAAGAAACAAAGTATAATAGATATTTCTGTTTTATACTTTGAGAGAAGGAAGTCATATTATAATAGGGGATGATTATTTTCCCCTGTACCACTATTAAAATATTAATTGTTAATAGCCCAAATCAATTTCTTAAACATTTGAATCCTGAAAGCTGTAGTTTACAAGTCTTTAAAGGGAATAACTAATTACATACTGGAGAAATTCCCTTTAAAAAACATAATATGTATTTTTAGTGGTATGCTAATATTCTAAAAGAGAAAGAAAATGAATTAGAGGTGTGTTTTTAATTTATATCTCCTCCTGGAAAGAGACCAAAAGAGAAAGTGATTTAATAGAATACATAGCACTAAATGAATATTAAGTCTTTGTAGAACTAATGTAATGATACCCTGGGGGCAATAGCACTTATATGCATCTAGGGAAAAGAAAATAGTTCAATTTTTACTTCATACATTTGCTTGGATGTTCTGATAATAACTTTTTGTGACCACAATTATTTAAGACTGCCCAGTTACATTTTCAAAGAGCTATTTCAAAGGCAGAAGTACAGCAATTTCTCTTATTTAGGTTATTTAGGTTATCAGCAAAAAGGAGTTTTAATTTTTCATGGCACATTACTAGGTATTTTATTACATTTTTTGTCCTTACATTAATATGATTAAGTTCCTGTCTCTACTTCTTGTGCTGCAGCTTGCTTCATTTTCTATTGACATTGCTAGAATTTTAATGGTTTCCTATGGACTTGAAAGACATCCTGTGGATTTTTACACAATATTAACTTAATTACACATCTACCTCTATTTGCTTTAGTTGCTTTTTTTTTAATTGTTTATGTGTTGTTGAGCTCAGATTATTCTAATCACTTTGAATGACTCTTTAAAATATTTTGTTTATTTTTGATGATTCAGGTTAGAGGAATAATTAGTGGATTTTGCTGTTCTCAAGAACCAAGGAGGTTCTGAATGATCATTAGAAAGGAACCTTTCGTTTATAAATATTTCATAAGAAAATCAACAACATGATGGCTTGTGATCTATGTTCTGTCTGTAGACCAGGGACAAGGCTAAATATGTGTCACATGAAATATGGTAAATAAGGTAAATGCTGGGGTTAAGCACTATTCTGAAAACAGTTAAGCACTGCAGCAGTTTCCTCAGAGAGGTTGTAGAATTTCTGTTGTAGGAAAATTTCAAAACTTGACTGAAGAAGAACCAGAGCAACCTGATCTAATTTTGAACTTAATCTTGCTTTGAAAAAGGAATTGGACTAGTTGAGCAGAAATAATGAATTTATGAAATATGTAATTATTAATGCAGAAAGATGGTATTCAAAAATATTTTGCATGATGTTTAATTAGATATTAGTCATATTTGAACTACTAGGTTGAAAGTATTTTGCCAAGACTGTTCTAATCTTGAAAGACTTCAGTCTTAGATTGTTCTAATAAACTCACTTCTTTCAGTTTCTTTCCAACCATTTAAAATTATGTCAAGAGGTTCCCTAGATACGTGTATTCCTTGGCAACTCCATACTTTATAGAAAGTTAAGGAGCAAATCCTTTCATATGAATGATAACTATTCTGTGAAGGAATAATGTGTGAATTCTGATAAGCTTAAATTAGACTGAATCATAAAAGAAGTATACTTCAAATACTTTGAAAGTAAGTCTTACAAGAGGACCAAAAAAAAAAAAAAGAAAAAAAAAAGTCCTAAGTTTAGAAAAGAAAAGTATGTTTTTTTCAATTTGCCTCAGTAGAATAAAGACGGAGCTGGCATGAAGGAAGAACTTTGATGATGCAAAGTATATGTCTGTATATGACCAAATAGAATAGACTTTTTCAGTTGTAAAGAACCTACAACAATCTTCTAGTTCCAACTGCCTGAACACTTCAGGTCTGACCAAAATTAAAATATGTTATTAAGGGCATTGTCCAAACTTTTCTCAAACTCTGACAGTCTTGGGGCACCAACCACCTCTCTAGGAAGCCTGTTCTAGGGTTTGAACACCCCCTTGGTAAAGAAATGCTTCCTCATTTCCAGTGTAAATCTCCCCTGACATAGTTTTGAACCATTCCCATGCATCCTATCACTGAATAGCAGGAGAAGAGGTCAACCAACACCTCCTTCCCCTTCTCAGGAAGATGTAGAGAGCAATGGGGTCACCCCTCAGTCTCCTTGTCTACAAACTAGACAAGCCCAAAGTCCTTCACTGCTCCTCCATTTCTCTCTGACAGTGTCATATCTGTCCTAAAACGCTATTGAAAGAAAAGGTTGGAACCTGCTATATTTCTTCTCGCATTGTGGTGAGGAATCTTTCATTTTGATAGACAGATTGAAAAAGAAGTAAATTTGTGGGGGCTTATAGAGTATTTTTTACTGAAAATGCTGAAATAAAATCTTTACAAGTTTCATATTTTTACCTGTGGTTCTGGGGAGCAAGATGGAGAGACACTGTGAAACTATTAACTGATTTCATGAAGAGCTGCAGTCACTAAAAATTTAATCTTGTAAAATTAGTCTTGACTTGTAGATGTTTGGGATCTGATTTTACATGAACAAAAACAAAGAAAATGACAGAATATATACCTCTAAAATGATGTTTTCTCCACCTAAGGCTACTGAATAGCTTTTCCCTCTAGAACCCACTTTTTGTTCTTTCAAGGTCACTCTTATTAAATTGAGTTGGTGTTTAATTTTTGAGCTGCTTCCCATTTGATGTAGAAGCCAACTGTGTGTGTGAAATAATAATTTTCCTGCCAGTCAGAAGAAATTTGATTTAATTGGCTTTAATCCTGAATCATATCATTAAACTTCAAGAAGATTCATAATTAATTATTGTCAGGGCACATATCATGTTTCATCCAGTTCACAGTCTTAAACATTTGGACTTGAGAGTATAGTATTTTAACAGTTCAGTTTCTAGCAAGGTGGAGGTAAAGATGGACTGCAGCTATATACAACCTTTTAAAAATATTTTCTCTTTTCTAAAGTTAGCGGCAATGAGAAGTGATAGTGTAGCATAACTGCCTTCACCTCAACTTCATTTTAAAAGTTTAGACTTAACAAAGAAGAACTATAATAAAATCCCCCTGAAAGAGCACAGCATGTCTCCTCCACTGTGTTCTTCATCAGTTCTGATTCAGAAAACGGTGACTGCCTCGAAGGGCGGTCTCTTTAGGAATTTAACAGTCCAGTTCAGAGAAAACTAAGCCACAAGGGTTACAAAGATTCAAACACCACAGGACCTAGTAGGGAAGCTATTATAATTGGCTTTCCACTGCTATCCTTAGCTATAAGAAATGTGTCACTATCAGAGAGTCTTAGACCCCTTGTGGGCTGCAAGAACATTTGGAGATATGAAATGACAGAGTAGAGGCCTGGAGTGTTTGCAGTAAAAATGGCAGAAGAGCTCTGTTGTGTTTGTATACAGTTTAATTACAATGTTCTGCCCTAATATTTTACAGCAGCAAGAATGTATTTGCAAGAGCTGTACAACTATAAGTTTTGTCTGCACTGGCTTTCTTCTAAAGCAATTTTCCTAGTTGAATATTCTCAAAAATTACCTATCTTAGTTATCGGAAAAATTCTACTGTATAAGGGGCCAGTCTATCAAACGGATATAAATCCTTCATGTCATAGCTACACGTGATTATTACTTTGCTAGTTGAATCACAGTAATGCTATAAAATACATTCTCTCTGCAACAAAAGATCCAGCAGATCAATCTTTGTTACTAATACTACTGCTGCTGCTACTACTACTACTTTGTATGCTTGCATCCAGGCTTGATTAAATTTCTCTTAAAACAATATAAAACCAATCAAAATCTATTAAAAGAATCCCTCTTCAGAAGGACTGTATCAGCATAACTACAACAAGCTTCTCTTCACCCCAGAATAATCCTATAATGTGTGAAGGAAAGAGCTTAGAAGAAATGGTTAGGACTCAAATCGGAGTGTTCAGCTACAAAAAAAGAGTTTTACATTTAAGCACTTTGAAGTAAAGCTGTAAATAGAGGTGACTTAACTGCCATGCAAAAATATTTAATGTTTCCAGACATAAATATATTTTTGCATTAAATTTTTGGTCTGTGAAATAGTCTATTTCTTATAATAAGAATCTGGCTCTGCTATCAAAATAATTAGCATATAATTAAACAGTCAATGAAGAATGTACACTAAAATTTTAGTGTTAGAAGAACTGCTTTTGTAAAACAGTTTTTATCAAATTACAATAAGTTTCAGTAATAATAAATGGATGAAGGTTTCTATACAGACTAATGATTTCCTGAAATGTCTGTGCTGAGCATACTGATTTCCTGCAATGTTTCTTTATCTGTATAATGTCACTAACAGCCATAATTTGCAGCAACTTTTAATAATAAATATTGTATTTTAAAAAGACAGTTGTAGATAAATGTTTTAAAACAAATAATAAGCCATTTAAGGGCCATATCTTAAGAAAAAAAAAGAAGCCCCAAACTGCTTATCATTCTTTTACCTGCATTTTGGCTTCTGTTAGGAGGATCCTGTCTTCAAATAGATGCTATGCTTCCTGTCAGTATCAGAATATTTTATTTGTTCTTTGACTTCACATTTATTTCCCTTTAAAATATCTTGTGGACAGGTCACACACAGGAAGAAGGGAAGAGTATTCCTTCCTTGAAAAGCAACTAAGTATATGTAAAAGAAAGAAGACACCAGAGTACAAGGTATGGCTATAGCAGAAAATATAAGAATGACAGGAAGGAACTAGGAAATTGAAGCTCAGGCAGGGACTATAAAAAGAGACTTGGGAGGCACCTGAAGGGATTTCAGCTCATAAAATGCCTTGAGTTAATTAAAAACAGGCCTGAAAGTTGAGACCCATCCTACAAAGTCTCAAAATAGAAGGTAGAAGGCTTCCTATAAACTTTCTTTCCGACTTGTATTCCTATCTCAACTGAATGATTTTTTCATAATGGAGTTCCCTGAAGGCAAATTAGGTAAATGTGCCTCAAAAATCTTACTGACCCAAGATACATTTAGAGTGACTTAACATGTATCTACATGAAGTTGCACGAAAAACTGAACTTCTGCTCCCTTTCCACCTGAAAACTAATTGAATAACTTGGTTGTGACTGTACCCTGTGTTATTAAGAATAAGGAGAAATCATACAGTTTTTTCCTCACAAAATTTGGGTTCATTTGATTGTCCCTGCTTATCTTGAAAAAATTAACTTTACTGACCATGTAGGCTTGCCTTTAGGCAAGCAGAATGACAACTTACGGAGTGGAAAGCTACCAAAACTTGTTGTCATGAAGGATTTAGCAATTTTACTAACTATTACTTGGAGAAATATTTTTATGTTCAAGTTTTAAATGCCAACATTTTATTTTCAAATAGGAATAAAATTTTCTGATTCCTATTCAAAGCACGTAAGAATGAGGAAACAGTACTATAGCCTTACCTTTAATTAAATTAATTATGTCTTAAAAATGTCACTCGAATCATGGGAAACCTACATCAGATTATTTAATTTATCTAATTAGGTTCAAATTGTGTTATTAAACTTTCAAGAGAATTAACTAACTGCATGTTCTAGATCCTATAGACAGTGGTTATATAGTGAGGTATAGGATGTTTGTCTTTTGTGTTAAAACAAAAAGAAAGTACAAACAAAAATGTGTGCTAATGTGTTGTAGATAGAGCTATAGAAAGAATAAATGTATTTCTTAATTATTAGGACAGGCAGCTAGGATGGGAGAATCCCAGATTTTTCAATTTCAGAATCAAGTTCTGCTCACTATCAGATTGTTTCAGTATAAAATGCAGAAAATGTCTCTTGAACAGCAGTTGAATTCCATCCATCTCCTTTTCTAATTGAGTTGCCTTCCTGCAAATTATATTGTTTACCTTTTGGTGCATCTTGATTTTCCACAGCTAAATGGACTGTCTCAATAACTTCCCTTACCTCAAAGTTTTAACTTAGGAAAGAGCACATATCTGAGGAAAGGATTTTGTTGAACTAAATCCTCTGTGACTGCAGAAGGAATTTAAATTGGATATTCAATGCCTTAAATAAGTGCTGCTTGTGAGATATTGTGTAACATGGAAGCACTGATTCCTGTAGGCATGTTTTTCAAAATGACAGTAGGTACTGGTTTTATGTAGCATGAGGTATAAGTTTTGAATGAAGCTGGTTACCACACAGGTTTGACATCGTTTCTTTCCAAAGAACTCTCTAGTGAAATGTGCAAGGAAAAGCACTGTGAAAGTCTAGGAATAGTGGACGGACTGAGGTACTCCTGTTCTCCCTACATGTCATCATCGGTTGATGTTACTTCCCTTGGGTCTTTGGACAAGGTAAGATAGATGCTGGTTGTTTCAGAATGATTACATGTGAGCATGTCACCCAAGACCATTCAATTGAAAATAGAATAAGTGTTGATCCTATTAAAAGATTCACTCTTTCTAGACATTAAAAACTTCTTTATGAATCCCAGTACTGTTTGTGAGTCAGATTACAGTCTGCTAAGACGTGGGAAAATGAAGGTGATTCTGACCATGAGGTTGGTTTACCTGAGGAACTGTAGTGTACAAGACTACACATGCATGTGGATTAGCTGTTTTCCTGGTTAGTAAGCAAGCTGCTGAAAGGTTTTGTCATCTCATTTTGCAGGTGAAAAAGTTTTGGACTTTTTTAAAGAATATTCATACAGACACAGAAACAGAAAGTTCAAGTTTACTTCCTTTAAGTTTTCACCTTGTGGAGAGAACTAGAAAAAGCCTGCATATCTTTTATTATCTGTGTAGCTTGACCTCATTTTACACACCTTCAACAAGCTGTGTATTTCTTTTGTGGTTTCTGGGCAATAATGCATGGCAACCTTTCAGAAAACAGGGAACTGAGGAAACAAATTTTCTGCATCATTACTCTTGTAAAATAATCATAGCTTTAATTTCCCTCACTTCTTTGTATTTTATTATTTTGTTATTTTGTGACTGTTATCCGTCAGGATAAGGACTCTTTATTTCTGATACCAGTAAATCAGAACATCTGCAAAAAGACTGAAGGCATCAAGAAGTCTGACATCAACACCATTTCAGACGGATAAAGTTAACAATTTCTAGTTCTGAAAATATACCTGAATACATTATCAGTATAATCTAAAGGTAAGTAACTTGAGTTTGCTTATCTATGTACATGTATTATTACTATATCAAGATAGCAACTTTAAATGACAAGAAACATGAGGTATCAGACCAGAGTTCCTTAAGATTATTCCACTTAAAGGTCTGGAGAGCAGTGTTTCACTCACCTTAAAGAACTGACTTACTCTATGAAATTCATAGACTTGACTTCAAGTAGAAGACCAGTAAATGTAAATTACAACCTTGACAATGAAAAAATATTGAGTTTTCATTTGGAGAGGTATAAAAGGTTTTATGCCTAATCAGCCACTCTAATACGTAATAAAAAAGTGCTTTGCACTACAATGATCAATATGTTTAGTCTATTATTGGACCCTTGTCATGTGCGTAAGTAGAAATAATGCAGATAGAATCTGATTTTTGAGAAAGCCAAGAGACAATATTGTCCATCTCTCTCTAAGCAAAATGCAGAGCTCTAACAGTCCCATGGCTCACAGCCTGCCTTTATTCATTGTCAGATACGCAATTTCATTTTCTTTTAGTGTGGCTTTTAAACTACGCTATAAAATGTGCTGTTGCACAACTGACTTGTTCTTTTTGTTTTTCTGTTTTCAGAACAGCAGAACAGTCGTGAGTTTTTAAGGTTATAAAGGACAGTTTTACGGACAGTTATAAACACCAGGTATGAGAATGTGAATAGATGAATAATGTGTTAAAAGCAGGACATGACTTTTGCAAAAACTGGACACATCTTATTTGCTTGGTGGCAAAAGGCTAATTAAACTCCAACAGTAAATTAACATAGCTCTGGCTTGGAGAGTATATGCAAGTTATCATTACTCTGTGCAAGATGGCAAGGTTTACAGTCAAAATGGTAGCTTTCAATGGCACTCTATCAAATGTACAGGCTCTCTCAGCTAGAAACAATGTGGGACTAAAATCAGTTTTAATTTTACGATAAAAAATTTTCTTCTTCTGCAATTTTATATTCCTTTTTTCCTTTGTTATTTTTTTTTTCTTCTTGCCTTTCAGAGGCAGCTGAAAATACCAGACTTTGCAAAGATTTTTTTTTTTATTTATTTTTCAGGCTTTGAACCTTTGTTTATCACCAAGTGACAGTAATATATGGTACTGCTCATGAGGTAATGCCTGAGAGCACTTTAACAACTCAGTTGTAATTTTCTGCAGCTTTTATTTGTAGTAGAGATAATAAGTTAGATTCAACAAAATTATTACTGATGATCATCAAATATACACTGCACAAGCACAGATAATGGCACTGTTGGTTTTGTCTGAGATCTGACATTTCCACAGGAATAATTCTTGATTTTGCTCAGTGTAAAACTAGAGTAACTAAGTACCTTAAGGCAAGTACTTACTGCACTTTTTTGATGTGCAGCAAAGAACAGAAGTATAAAGCTCTTAAGACAATTCCAGCCCTTCTGGTAACCCATAATAAGAACTATTTGTAATGAGCGGAGGGGTATTTGGTTTAAACTTAGAGGAAATAACTCCCTCATCTGAGTCTGGTAACAGTAATTTTAAAGAATTTATGTGGAAAATGGAGAAAAACCCCAGCTCTTCTCAAAAAAAGATTATATATACTTTTCGTTACTCCTTGCTGGTCAACTTTTACTGCATCTCCAAAACAATAAAGAGTAAGAAAATGATGAAACAACAAATGGTCCTTCAAAATATTCTCATTTTGTTGCATATTATACTACACTTACAAGGTCTCAAGACTGAGGTGTTACAGCTCTGAGTTTGTCTCATTATTTGGAGTTGCCTATAATTTTGTTTTACTTGGTTTAGTTTTGACAGCACCGTTTCTAATTTATCAGGTGTCTATATCTACTTTTAATTTTTTTTTTACATTTACTTTTGCTGGTCTTTGTGTGTTATGACTGTAGTTTCATACAGGTAACAGTAACAAGCAGTTGTTCTAGGCAGAATGAAATATTTACAACCCTAACACAATGATAAAGTGTAGAGAAATACAGGCTTAGTATGATAGCAGAGGCCTTGAGATGAGGAGACAGGATGCAGTATAGAGGAGCACAGATATGGGCTGGTAAGAGATGGGGCATTACAAGATTAACAGTGAGAGCCACTGGAACTTAATTGTTTCTATAAGTACAATATCAGAATAATTCTCAACATCATCTAAGCCTGGGCCACCCATTATTTTTCCTAACATTCCCCATTAATAGTTCAGGATTTTAATTGATAGTGTTATTGATTATCCACTGAGATTTTAACTATACAGTTTAGATAGTAGAACAATGTGATAAATGGACAAGGTATAGACCTGAGACCTGAAGTCCAGTTTGGTGCAGTCCAGCTGTATAACCTCAGTTTTGCTCAGAAAGTTGTTGAGGTTTAAGTACTACATAAACTATGCCCATGTAGGACAAGAATAATAAAAACAATGACAGAAGTGTTATTAAGTAGATAAAAATAATAGCTTAAACTTATACGAGGAAAGTAACTGTCATGAAAGGATATAAAACCTAGGTGAAATAGAATAGCAAAAAAACCACATCAAGGATCAGCCTGTTTCAACGAAACAACCACACCTCACCTAACTGGCACATGCCTGGCCAGCAGAGCCCCACTGGATGTCTCGTCCAGAGTGCTGAGCATATTAATATAATATTGGCATAATAAGACACTATCCCCAGCTATCTATTGTATATACTTGCCAATAAATAATTGCTGTGTTAATAAATAATTATTAAGTTGTCTGTCTGAGAGTCTCTCTGTGTGTGGTAAAGGTACCTGAAGAAAAAAGACCCAGTGAAGGAGATCTGCAGTGGTGCAGGCTCAAGGCTTTAGCTGCCCTCAGTGCTGGGAGTGGACATAGAAATGCTGAAATTTAAATTACAATTTTTCTCAATATGCTTAAGAAAATGGTCTTCAGCTAAGTTACTTACAACCTACCTATTTTATTAACTTCAAAGTATGACGTAGAGCTAGTGAGGCTGAGGTTTCATCCTGACAGCTTCAGAAGATCCATTTCTTTGTGTGCTCACAGGCCTGTAACAAAGATTGCTCATCACATGTGCTTCCTTAGTCAGGCTTGACCCTTATAAAGGAGGTAGATAGTAGTGAGTTCAGTTTAAGTGAGTTTTTTAAGCTTTTGCTGTCTGAGGAGTCTGGCAATTAGGGAAAGTGTGGTGGTAAGTTTGTGAGACTGAAGCTCAAACTGAAAATCTCTCACATATAAACCCATGAAATTAATTAGATAAAAACAGCATTTAATTCTTGCTGAGCTGGATGGAACAGGTGAAAGATTATCTTCTTTATTATTAATAAACTCCCAGTAAGTAATAATTTAATAATCAGTTGAAAAAATACCAAAAAAACCCCAGAATTAAAAAACTGAGTTACTGCAACGATAAATTTATCAAATCGAACTTGCTGCATTTTTGAAATTAAATAGACAAGGTTTTTAATTATCTGGGCACAAAGCCAAAATCTCCCATGTATTTTCTGTAAACATAATCAGTTATCCTATGCCCTGCTATATTTTTCTAGTTATAGAAATGATTTTTGGTTCCCTCTTGTAGAAGTAGGAACATTAACAAATGAAACCTGGCAAATATCAAAACAAAACTTTTTTTTTTTTTTACTATAAAACACTGTGGACAATTTCAAGTATAATTTTCATGGACAAGTGATGAACTCATGCTTTGAAACCACATAAATTAAACATGCATAAAAAAGTTTTATTGAAACAGCAATCTTCATACTTTCTTTCCATCTCAGGAATTATAAGAGAGAAAATTTCTTAAGCAAGACAGGGCAGCTGCCGAGAATAATTTCTTATGCAGACAATCTGTTATTTTGAATATATGCATTACATAATTGAGACATTACCTTCATGATCTATGTATGCCTTGCAGATATTTCTTTCATATTTGAAGCATGCAATGAACATGACTATTTTCTTCCACAAAAGTGAATTAGAGAGGAACTATCAAAGTCACATGTTTTATTAATAAACTGAGAGCACACACTCCAGCTGACATCATAGCAACTGGGGTTGCTTCTGTTATCTTTTCAAATGTGACACAACAAGGTTTCAGGTTAATTGATTTGTCTGAATAAAGTCTCATGACAAATCTTTTATCTTGAACTTGCTGACTGGTCACTAAAATATACCCTTTTTACTACTGGAACACTTTATAGTGTTTGTTTCATTTCAAACTAAATATAAGATAAAGTTAGTATGCTACTTTGTTTATCAATATGAAATATAGGATTTTCTACTGATTTTAAAATGGCATGAAAATATTTAAGCTGATAGGAAATACCTCAACAGTATGACAGTAGCTATGCTTGCTTTGAAGCATACAACATCCTCTGATGATGCTCTTTGATTAACTAAACCATCAAGAGAGGCAAGGTTGGGTTGCAGAGGTCCTTCATGCTGACAACATGTATTAGCTGACAACCTAACTTCAGAATTACACAATGTGTCTCTAAAGCAGGATGTGTGTCTTAGCCATTGACCCCTATATCTTCTCCCAGCAACATGAGTACCACATGCAGAAAATCTATTTCCCCATGTCCCAGAAGCCAGTGTTTTTGCTCTGACTCTGGATTATGGATATGGAGTGGTAACATTGATCCCTGAGACTAGCGAGTATCACATTGAATTTTTTTGTATTATAGACATCTGCAAAAATCTGCTATTAAAGACTACATCTAGATCTATGTGTAAGCAAACTATCTTAATTCAGACTTGGACTAACACTGTTCCCTTGGAAAAAAAAAACCATTACTCCTTTTTCAGTGTAATGAACCAGCATATTTCTTACAGATGTTCTGAAGAACCAAGATATCTTCAGTGCTCCATTCCTCTAAAAATCCATGATGGTGACAGAGAAAACAGTGGAAAGGAAAGGACAATTTTACAGCCCAGAATAACTCAGGTTTTGTAGCAGGTAACAAAAGTGGAGGGGCTCTGAGTTAGGATATAGCATAAAGTTATAATGAATATTCTACAAGGTCTTCTGAGATTTATTCACAGTATCAGGAATAAACATGGCATATCCAGATTTGGCATACTGTCTCAAGTGTAAGGGTATGCTTTGATATATATGAACACCATTTCTATTTTCAAAGAAGCAGAAGCAGAAATTGAGATATCAACCTGTACACAGATATTATAAGGTAGTTAGACCTGGCTTTAAAGACAGAAATTGCGCAGTGATAAGACATAAACTGTGCAGAGAAGAATGTGCATGGTGAAACAACAGAGTGAAAAAAATAAAAAGAAGACAGAAAGAGAAGCATGCAAAGTTTTGTGGGAAAGAATTTTCCTTAAAAGCCCTGAGTTTCAGGTTCTAGTTGATGCTTAGGGTCTAGATGTTCCTTTTCCTTCTTTGTTCTCTTCAACTTCACATTTTCCTCATTTGGAAGGATTTAATTAAGGACAGGATGTAGTCTAATAGGAACTTGTATCCCTTTTTTAAAGGGAAAATATCAGAAAGTTAATATTCTTGTAACTGAGGAAAATCTTTCTGATCTTATGGGACATCTTTATCTACATGTATAAAAAACATTGATTGGAACTCCTTTTGTGATTTGATATAAAAGTGACATCTAACACAGTCAATAAATATATGGATATCTCAGGATATCTGTTTCTTTCCTTTGTTTGTTGTTTGTTTTTTTGGTGTTTTGGGGTTTGGGGTTTTGGATTTTTTTGTTTTGTTTTGTGTGGTTTTGTTTGTTTGTTTGTCGTTGTTAGGTTTTTTATTTGTTTTTTTTAATTGGGTTTTCTTGTTCTGGGTTTTTGTTGGTTTTTTTATGTCATTTAACTCTAAGGCTCCTCGCAGCACATCCATTAAGAAAGAAAGAGGTACAGGTATTTTGAAAGGTGTTTTGTCTTTTACATGGGACAATAATACAAAGAAACACTTTTAATTTGTTCTAAGTTAATTAATTAATTATTAAATTGTAACTATTTGCTGAATCTCACGTTGATGCCTCTTTGTCATTGAAATACAGCAACTAAGTCAAGAAATCTCTTTACAGCAATATCTATTTGTATTCACAATGAAACACAGTTTGTAGAAAACACTTATTCACTATCTAAGGGACAGGACATGTTTTCACAATATTCTGCTAGCAGTGTGCTGGCAGAAGCACCACTTAAGAAATCTAAAATTACATTACCCATGATGAGCACAGAGACAATGAGTATGTTTTGGTTGCTTCTGAGTGTTGTTCCCCCTAAAGTGCTGCAGTGCTAATTTCAAATGGACTACAAAATCTTCAAGCCACTATCCTGCACTATTCAATAAGCTTGTAAATTTATTTTTTTTTGCATGCATTGTACATTTGACTTAATGTTCCTTCTTGCTGCTCAACATAGTTTGTCCTACAGAGACATCTAAAAAGGAGATTTTTAATATTATTATCCTCTAAAGTGAAAATCAATTTGTATATTTTTTTCCAATATCCTGAAAGGATCTTTCTTCATTCGCAAAACACCCTATTCTTTCTATAAATGTAAATCAATGGGAAATGGAAATATATAGGCCTTGATTTTGTTGTTAGAATTTAATTCACAAATTTAATGCTTTCAGAATAACTGACACACAGTCCAAGGAATTGTTCTGAAAACTGACAGTAACAAAAAGACTAAGAAATTAGTACGATTCTACAAATTTTTTGTATGATCCATGAAGATCTCAAGGGAATGTTCTTGCCTGTTTCTTGGAGAATTTAAATATCTTTAGGAAAAGTAAGAGTAAATTATCAAAGTATCTTTTCCTTCAGGAAAGACGTTTGTGTGAATTTTAGTCAATGAGCATTTTAATTTTTTTATTTTTAACTGTAAACTCTCAGGTGTTAAATAATAAAAGTGTTGTCTTCTTCAGTGTCAAGTCACAAATGTAAGAAAAAATCAGGGTTTTTTGGTTTCTTTTTTGTGTGTGTTTTTGTTTGTTTGGGGTTTTTGTTTTTGTGTTTTGTTTTTTTTAAGAACGACAAGATTAATATGCTATGAACTTTGTAGAACCATACCAGAACTGTTTTATGTAGAATTAAATATTTCAAACAATTGCCTGGAAGCAATGCCCCCAGGTAGTCACAATACTAGCCAGCTACCATGTTAAGAGTGATGGAATTCCCACAAGTGCTACTTTCCAGAAATATTACATTTTTAACATGACAGCAAATGCATTGTGACAGACATGTTTGATGGAAACAGAAGAAAAATGTCTTTCTACATGAAGTCCTTGTAGCAATAACTTTTTAATGAATTGGGAAGTAACACAGATATTAACAAATATTTTAATTTTCTGAATCAGTATGGTCATGTCTTCAAGATGACCAGAATACAGAGGTGTTGTCTTTCTGTCTGATGTTTCTTTTAGTCTTATTAAAGTGACCATATAATTTGTGATTACAGCAATAAAAATCCTTGCTCTTTCTGTCCTATTTCTCCTCTTCTCATTCATTCTAGACTGATTAGTCAGAACCAGCTTGTGTCTAATTTAAAATCTATATAAAATACAGGACAGACTATCAATTTCAGAAGTCAAAGATGAGGGTAGTATCTCTAGAATGATAATAGTATGGAAATTTAGTTTTAAACTCCTCTTGTGGTTTCTTTTAATGTATTTTGTTCTAGTTTGGTTTGCTGTAAAGCAAGAAAAACATAATATTTGAACAAGATTAAAATTCAGGTCTTTTCCTAACTTCAAAAAAAACTATCAGACACACAATTGATGTACAATAGGGTCAGATTCTGGTATTGTTTTACTCAGATTTATCTACAGTTTACCTTTTTAATTCACTGCTGATTTACACTAGTATAAATGAAATTAAATGCTAACTCCATGGAGTCCAGGGATCTAATTATAAATAAAACAATTTTTCAGGCAGTGAGAATCGGTAAGACATACTTTTTATACCTGCTGGTCATTAAAAGCTCACAAAAATGTAGATCAAAGAAATCATGCTATCAAAAGAAGTTCTAAGTGAAATCATGTGGGACTTCAAGAAATGAATAAAGGATGGTGAGAAAAGAAAAGAAAAAGAAGGAATTTACATAGTGTCATTGGAAAAATCTACTGAAAATATAAAGCTAAGGGTACCCCAGAATATCATTCTCGTTCCTGAGTTTTGTGGTATTAGGAATTTTAAAAACAGTACTATCATTTAAAATATGTCATTGTACTGCCAGAGTGACATAAAGAAGAAGAAAAACACCAACACTCAATATTTTAGGGTATGTTTTACCTCTCCGTAATAGTGCATACATGCACAAGAAGAATGGGATGATAATTCAAGTCATCTTTGTATTTATGTGCTTGCTCTAGAATCTGTTTTGCTTGTCTGCTTTATTGCTTGTTTTAATTTCAGCTTGAAGAATTAATTTTTTTTTTGTACATTTTTACTTGCTGGCAAGACCTCTTTGCTCACTGCAAACTTAACTTGGCATTTTATTTAATGAACAATAAGTTAAAAATACAGGACACTTGCATCTTGTCCTCATAGGTTCTAGACTTAGTTTCTATTCTTTACAGTATGCATTGGACCAGATCTGCAAGTCTTCTGTATTCAGATGTGTACTGGGAGTGCTGCTTCACAATGACTAAAATGAGCAATAGAAGTTTAATACGTTGCTCCAGTTTTGCTATAACCTATTTTTCCTTTTCAGCCTCAGGATGCGGAATTGACAAGTTGCACATGGAAGCAGTGAGAGTTTTCCCTTCTGCCAGAATGTCATTACTTTGCCTTGCTTGGTACACAGATTCAGGGACATTCTAAAAATGAATAAATCAGTTCAGGTGATGCTATGTATAATTTCTAGTTCAATCAGTTTTCATAGACTAGTTTCATGTGAAGATGTAAAAAACAATTTAATTCTTGTTTTGCTACAAATAATTTTGAATCTTAGTCATCAATTATTCATTGCACTTATTTTTGTAATTTTTTTTCCTCTGGGGTATCCTTTCAAGATGGTTAAGGCTCAGCAGGATTTTTTTCCATGTTTTAGCTTCTTTTCCCAGCTAAAGACACTGAGATCGAAAGAAACATGTAATTCATTACCAGTCCTTGGATAAGATTCTAGAAAAGAGACGCTCCCAGGTTTAGCTGCTGGCAGAAGAAGTTTATGTAAATCAGTGATGAAAACTCAGTCTTGGAGAGAAGGTGCTCAGAAGGAAATGTTAAAGAGGTGAAAAAAGGCAAGTATGAATTACTCATTCAGAGGGGCCTCAAATACAAATAGGTTACTCAAATACAAACGGGAAAATAAAGGTGAATACTTTGGAGTGATCTTTCAGTAAAATTGTGAGTAGACAGCTACATTTCTTAAGAGGCATATTCAGCGTTGCATTCCAGGAAGGAGTACAGATGCTGGGTAATGCAGCATCTGACCAGTAGGAGTGGAAAACTAAACATCTATCGAAGGTCAGGACAATCTATTTAAGCAACACTTGCACTCAGTAAAAGTGTGGTGCATTTGTTGGCAGGTGAAATTTTGGATCATCTATTGTCTAAGTGACAATAGCTTTCTCTTCTAGACATTGAAAATATTTGTTTCTGTATGACAATAAAGGTAATTTCCTGCAATATTCACTATGGTCACATTCCTTACCTCATAATGATTTTTCATGTCACCTTATAAAGTCTCTATTTACTATGAATTTTACTGACTTGAGGAAAATAATTTTAAATTTAGCAGGCTGCCTCAAGTGTACCAACCTCCCCTTTCACTCCTACCAACCTTATGCGTATGAGTCATTCTCTTTGAGAAAATGATGCATGATCTGTGTCAATTGTTTTCTGAATATGTATTGTTTATGTTCTTATGATCTGAGATATTTAGATCCAGTTTCCTATCTCTGTAAAAACTGAAATTAAAGGTTGACATTAATGATCTGTGTAAGCTTAACACAAATGTTTGGTTTGGTTTTTTTTTTGCTTTGTATATCCATGTGCAATGAATAACTATGAACAATTAACAATAACTCTCAAAAAGATAATAGTAATTTGGTTATATTTTCTGGATGTATGTTTTCATGCATTCAAATACCATCAGACACTGGATAATTAAACAGTTTTAGAAATTATCAGAATTGAACTAATTTGATTTGACAAATTTTTATGATACCTAGCCAAGGAATATTGTTCCTTCGATAACGTCCACTCTGGTAGTATATTCTTTTACCCTTTGTTGTAGATCATGTGTGTTAATTGCTTTTTAATTATATGTAATTCCTCTTGGAAATCTATTTAATGTCTACTCACCAGTAGCAAATGACTCCTTCCTTTCCTATCGAGAAACAAATCTCAAGGCCTTTATTTTCCCCACGATGTTATTATAGTAGAATCATAAATAATTTATCATATTGAAAAGTCAGTTCAGAAGGTGATATATACTGGAAAGAGTTATCCTAACAGAATGGCAAATGCACATTTTTCCACAGCTGAAGCAGTAGTTAGTGGTGGTAGCGGAAAACTAGTAAACTTGGAAAGTTGCTCCAATAAATAACTAGCCATTTAGTAGAGCATGGTTATCTCTACTACTAGGAAAACTATATGTAAACTGTTGCTCAATGACCTAATAGGCTGAAATAAAATATTTACAGATTACCAAAAGACTGGGATTGCTCAATACAATCAACATAATTGTACACTCACTATCATCCTGAAACAATTAACCATCCAGGGCTAAAGCCTAGTCACACAGCCACCCTGTTAACTTTATGGAAAGTCTCATAACTCTTTATAATCTAGAGTTAAGCAGGATAAATCTTCATTTTAGGACAGAAAACTTTCTATTTAGGAAAAAATATTACCACAGTAGACAAACTCATATTTCATTTCTAATGAAAGTCAAATGACTTTCCTAAGATTTTTAATTTTTTTCCTAATGGAAGCCCTGATATTCCACTGTGTGACTGATCATTGAACTCCTGCAATGGAGTAAGGTTCAGTGGAACTGGATCAAGTTGATGTGTCCAAGAAGCTCAAGGAATAATGCAAAGAAACTAATCTCAACACAAAAGGAATCAGAGGGTGGCCTTCGTTTCAGATAAACAGTTGAGTTGGTCAACTGGTGGAGTAAATGTTTCTCCCTGAGTTCTTTAAAAGTGTAAATGTCTCTCTGAGTCAGCCAGAGCAATGTGGAGGGGAGTGAAAGTGGGGCTCAACCCAACACAGAGTATAAAAAGTAAGCAACTTGTAAAAGAATTTCAGAGAAAGCAAAGGGCTTGAGCTGGTTTCAACCCATGTATTACTTCCTTCTGACTAAGGACACCCAGCACTGTGATGGTGAGCATATTATACAGACTGGTAATGGGAATCACATTGGTAATGTGAATGAACTGCGTACTGCATTGTTGTGTTTTGCTAACTGTAACTTATGTTTGATTGTGTTATGCAGTATATTTTGAATCACTCTGATAAATCAGAAATCCTTTAAAACATCAGCTATATTTAAAATAAGTAAAACTGATATTAAACACTACAACCTCCGCAAGGAATATCTCAAAGGACCCGGTGAAAGTGTACTGCACTCTAACATATTTAAAATGGGTAAATCTGTCAAGTAGCTTATCTCACCATTTGTCACAGCCAAAAAAATAACCTGCTCTGTGGGTGTATAAAAATCGTGACTGTGGGTTCTTAGGATTCCATAATACACAAGGACTCAGATGCTTTAATCCTCTAAATGTCTCCACTTTATTTCAGATCACCAAAAATATCCCTCATATCATCACTAGCAGGTATACTACCACAAAATCACCACTAGCAAGTAAAGTTATGATTAATAAAGTGAATATATATATATATATATGCATAGATCAGGTTATTACAAATTATCAGCAATCAATAATATAGAATCAATCAATAGTATGGCAGAAACCAATCATGGCAGCAAGCAATCATTTAACAATAATCAATTGTAAACCAGCAACCAAATAGATGGATTCTATTACCAGTTACCAGAAACTTGTAATTAGTGAAACAAGCTTATCAACAATATAACAGGTATAGTTATAATAGATTATTTATATGGATATGTAATATCAGTATCAAGTGAATTAGACAGATTTCGGAAGGGGTGAAACCACCACAAAGAGACAGACATATGGACACCAGAAAGGAATCCAACCATCTCAGAGGTAGAGGACAAGCCAAACTAACCTCAGAAGTGGGATCAGTGAAGTGACAGACTGAGTCTGTCTTCAAGGATGACCTATACCACAGAATCTGGAGTGAACCAGTCATCCTCAGCCTGAGTACAAGATCTCATAGAAATTCCATTTGGAGAATTCAGTCTGTTTAAAAAACAAAAATTAAGTTCTTTTTGTGTCATAGAGACATGACCACATATATCACCAGCATTTTGAACAGTAAATAGATGTTGTCAATCTCTATTTTTCACCTGGAAGACCATGTAGATGATGACATTTTGTATTCTTTCAGACCAATTTCATTTTTCTGCACAGTTTCCACTTTTTCAGATGATAAGTTGCCATTACAGCTTCTTGGGTTTTGCACTTATTGATGCTGCCTCCGGATGCCTTCTGTTTCTATTTACGCAGCTGTATTTCAAAGATGCCAGCTGCACTTTTAAAGGATGTTTCTGCTTCCAAGGCCTAGTTCCCAAGCTCATAGCTTTCAGGCTGGCAGGCAATTTGTCTGTGAGTATTTTTCAACAGACATTTTCTTCTGTTAACTAACATTCTCCTTCTAACCAGGCTACTAATTATAGCTGCTCACATTACCATTCTGTCTTTGCACATCTACACTGTGAAAATATTAATTTTTGCCCAGGATCTTTGTCAGTGTAAGTTAACATACTCCCCCAAAACAAATCCTTGCATGAGTTTAGAAGCTGATTTCATTGTTGCTCTCCAAATTAGGTGAAGTGACATTAGACTGAGTTCTTTCTACTTTAATGAATACACTTACATACTAACAGGCACTAAGTCATTATTATATTACCTAACACCTCATCCTAAATCAAGAAAAACAATGAAAATAACTCTCTTATAGCATAATCTGCATGGTATGTCAGAAACTTTGAACAGGAAAAGAAAAATATTCTAATTCTTGGGAGGTACATGGAACACCAGTTGCCCAGGGTTACTTGAGCTGTAGTTCAGATACCACCAATCTGCTCTGGAGGTAGCTAGTCCTGAGCCAAATATACATGAATCACTGTACCACATAGTAGGGTGACATCCCTCCTAAGATGGATACAGTCACCAGTATAGATAGAGACTATGAGTAATTATTTATTTTAAAAATAGTTCCAGTAAAGTCTAAAGTAGGGCAACGGATGTGCTTTGGTAATGAAGGCCACATCCCAGAAAGCAGTTTAGAGCCTTATGTAGGAGATTGGTAGAACTTAGATGTGTGATTTAAAGCTCAGTTGCTGTCTGAACACAAAAAATTTCTAAACCCTATCACTTTTTTTTTTTCCTTTGGTACTTACACATCTGTAGGAGTCCAAAGTTATGTTTCTTTCATGATGTAAAGAACTGAGTTTTGACAGGACTGGAACATTTTCTTTGGACTTTTTTTCACATCTGAACTTGATTAGGATGGAGGAATGCTGTGTTTCTCAGCTAAGAACATTGGAGATTTGAAGCAAAGTGTCCAGTCTTGGAGCACTTCACATACATCTGTAGGATGGTGCTCTACAGAAAAGTTATAGAAACCAGTGTCTTCTGAGTTGTGGTAATTTTGATCCACATCCTGATATAGGCTAGAACATGGTGGCATGGGATACCCAGGGCCGTTTCCTGCATTATAAACTTTTATGTTATGATTCTGGAGAGTGGTCTAACCTCAAAATAGAAAGATAGCCCATAGTCCTTTTTTTCCCTACCTGTGGAAGCCCTGCTACTCTCGAGAAGACAATTCAGGAATCTCTGGGCTGAAGAATTCCCCTGAATACCCTTTCTTAGTCACCTTGTAAAGCCACCATTATAATATGCTTGTCTTTAAGCTATTCATCCTGAAATGTGTGATTTGGGTAAACCATTCTGTTAAGGCATCAGATTCTTCTCATTCACCTTACTGAACATATGACAACTATATTATTCATGACATAATCTTGAAATTTTGCATTAGTATGTTTGGGATTGAATAATTATTTTTTTTTGTTTGTTTGTTTGTTTTAAATCACATGGCTGGAGAAATAGTCTGACAGGATCCACACGAAGTTCAACAAAGGGAACTGTGAAGTGCTGCATCTGGGAAGGAACAACCCCAGGCCTCAATATATGCTGAAGGCCACCAGTTGGAAAGCAGATTGACAGAAAATAACCCAGGGCTCCTGGTGGACACCACGTTGAAGATAAGCCAGCAATGTACTCTTGCAGCAACGAAAGCTAATGGTTTCATGGGCTTCATTAGGCATAGTACTGCCAGTAAATAATGGGAGGCGAATGCTCCCCTCTATTCAGTACTGGTGAGACCACACCTGGAGTCACATGTCCTGTTGTGTTCTCCTCAGTACAAAAGTGACATGGACGTAGTGGACAAAGTTCAACAAAGGGTCACTAAAATTATGAAGTGATAGAGCATCTCTCCTTTAAGGAAAGGCTGAGAGAGCTGGGATTGTTTAGCCTAGAAAAGGGGGCCTCAGGCTGTTTAAGAGAACTAAGCCCATTGTTCATGTGCATCATAACTGGACAACTCTTGTACAACAAATACTGAAGATATGGACATATTTGTGGTGACATTAAGCTAAAAAGAAAAATGGTGAGAAAAGGTTTATAGAACAATAGCAACAAGAACAGATGACCTGTTTTTCTGCTTAGTACGCTATGTTTAAAGTGTTCTGTTTATCACATCATTATACCAAAAATCTGTATTTTTACTTTCATAACAATATGCTGCTTAGTTTGATAGGCATTTGAAAGCCACAGTTGGGTTACGAACAATAAGCATCCTCCTCCTCCTCCAGAGAGACTTCACTGTAAAAAGAGATTCATGGCTCCAAGCAGCATCTGAAGTTAAAAATTCTCTTGCAGCTCTCTGTAAATCTTAACTATAATGAAAAGGAACTGATCAAAATTAAAGAAGGTTGCATGGCTATGCCGCAAACACAGGAAAATGAAAAATCAGCTTGGTTCTTTCTTTCTAAGGCAATTTACTTCCACTTTATATCAAACTTCCTCTTTTTCAATTGGAAAGTTCTTTTAGTAGAATAGAAAAAAGGCTAATATGTAGACAGGTACAATTACCCATCATTATCCCAGTACTATTCAGTACTCATTCAGTGCTATGATCATACTACTATCAGTAGTTTTTTATACCATGTAAGGTTCTGACACTAAACAGTAGGGTCACTAAAAATCCGTTTTCATCCTGGTGTGTCCTGTGGAGTTTCATTTTTTACCTTTTCTTTTTTATTTCAGCTGGTTGGAAATGTGGTTTTTTCCAACCCTCCTGAAAACATAAAACAATCTGAAAACACTACCAAATACCAATCCTCCATATGAACACTTTTGACCTGTTCATTTTCTGGAAGATTTGTGTTTATGTGGAAAGATTTTGGCAGCAGGATGGTCTAATGTTTGTGAGAAGACACCAGAATTTGTTCACACGTTGGACAGATCCTAGAGGTGAGACAATCAACAATGTTAGTAGCGTCTCTGTGATAATATAGTTAAGGAAGGATAAAAAACACTGATTAGCAGCTGTGAGAGAGAAGAGTAATAAAACAAGAGAAACAATGATGACACCAATGTCAGTGAAGAAGGAGGGGAGGATGTACTCCAGGTGTTGAAGCAAAGAGTCTCCTTCAGCCTGTGGTGAAGACCATCGTGACACAGACTGTTGCCTCGTAGCCCGTGAAGGACCACTCTGGAGCAGAAATCCACCTGCAGCCTGTGGGGCTCTCCATGCTGGAGCAGGTGGAAATACCCTGAAAGAAGCTGCAGTCCACTGTAAGCCCATAAAGGAAAATGTTTTCTGGTAGGAGCTGTGGCCCACAGGTGACCCACACTAGAGCAGTCTCTCCTAAGGACTGTAACCCATGGAAAGGACTCAGGTTCATGAAGAACTGCAGCCCCTGGGAAGGACCCACACTGAAGTTTGTGAGCTACTGTCTCTTGTGGAAGGGACCCCACACTGGAGCAGTGTTAAAAAATAATACAAATAAATGGCAGAAGTGTATAAGAAATGGATAGACAAGAATGTACTGAATAAGATTTTACCTCACAGTTTTGACAACCTGAATTAAAAGGAGTAAGTTTATTATTTTCAATTGAATCTCACTAGGCGTGGTCAATAACCCTATTCCCTTATCAATCACACTAACTTTAATTACACATGTGTAATAATTACACAAAGAAGTTCGTTATACCAGATGAAAATTTATAAAACTGTAAGGTCAAGATAAAATAAACACCTATGATAATAGTGAGGAAAAGTAGAAGTTTGATAAGGTCATCTCGTGGCAATCTCTCTTTGGCACTCTTATGTTATACTTGTCTTTTTACCCAACATGAGTGGCCTGAGTGGAAGCAGTTGCTACTGCTTTCTTTAGCTGCACCTTTTCATCAGGTCTCCATTGGGGAATATGTTTTATATAGCAGCTTCTTTTTCATGTCCTAGATCTCAGAGTCCTACTTTCATCAGACTCCAAGAAAATCACAAGTCCATCTCCTAGAGGTTTTTGGTGATTTTTTATTTCCTTTTACAGTAAGTTTCACAATAATACAAGAGAATGAGGTGAGTTGAATAGTTCCAAGTAAATTTGTTCTAGAATGTTTTTGTTGTTTTGCCCAGTTCATTAGATGTTTCTAGAGCTGCGTTGTTGTTTTTTTGTGGTGTATTTTCAGCAAAGACTCTGAAGAGTCATCTGTTTCCCTGAGTTAAAACTTAATATAGTTTTATTAAAAAAGAGCAGGGTGCCAGGGATTTATTTAATCAATTTCTGGTTTGCCCACCAAGAGTTCATCCTTCTCAGGAATAACTGAATGAAAACAACCTGATTCAGCCTTTCTGTGTTGGCTAGCTTACGCAATTAGGAAAAAAAAAAAAAACAAAAAAAACCCAAAAAAACCCAGTTCAATAGACCTAATGTAAAAATATATCCTTTAGTAGTTTCTTTGCAATCTAGAGACGTTTTACATTTGCAACTCTTTACCCTGAATGACCATAGCTCCTTTTACTGTTTTGCAAGGTTTTAGCTGTATAAAAAAAGTATCCTGTCTGAAGGGGAGTTTTACTACATGTATTGACTGAATAATGTGATAATGAAGAATATGTCAAAACATGATTTAACATGTCTAGAATTAATTTTTTTTAGCTGTTCAACTGCAGCAAAAACACAGTAAATGAGCTGTAAAGACTAATGTGAAACAGAACAAGTTTACTAATATATTAATTTTATCTTTTGATCTTTATCCTTTTAATAATAGTTCTAACTTAATAATTGCTGAAAATCACAAGTTATTTTAAAATAATATATGTTCTAAGGCTATCAGTATTTTTTAAATCCTAATAATTAGGTACTGTAATACTACTGAGAATAAATGCATATATGAGACATTGAGTGTAAATAAAAAAGCAAGGTATGAAACCATGATGTTACTGAACTCTTGTGAAGTTTTATCATTTATTTCTGAAGTAAAAACATATCACCCAAGATGCTCATCATGGGTGGCTTTCAAAATAAAGAATAGCATATTGACACAAGATAAAGAATAGTATACAGTGAAAGACAGATGTTTTGTATTTCCTAGTAGATAATTATTAGAACTGTGTTTTGGGGGCTTTTGAAACTTATGTAAAGTAGTAAATTGCCTACAAACCTTATTAGGAGGTTCAAACACTGGAAAAAAACAACAAAAAAACAAACAAACAACACTTCATAACAGTAGCCCAGTGGATTAAGATACAAAAAGGTGCCTTAAGCATTCAAGTAAGCAGTTGATGATGTTCAGTCAAGCTGAAAGAAAAAATCTGTTTATGGCTTTGGGCCATCAAGTCAAAGAAATATGTGTCCACAGTGAAGATAGAAAGGAGGCAGCAACTTGGTCGTGATTTGTCTGCTTTATGATTGAGAATTTTGACATTGCTTTAGCCTCTGTCTGCAGGAAGAGCTGAAACCCTCCCTGCACAATTTCTGCTCATGTGCATCCAGAAGTGGTGCCCTCTGACACCTCTTTGAAAAATAGTGTAACCATCCAACTACAGATAGATATGAAGACAAAGGCAGTTTAACTAGAAAGAGGAGTTTAAGTTCTTGTGTTAAAAATAGAACAATACTCAACAGAAGAAAAGTCATTGCTATGAAGAAAGCATATGAATAACTAGATCAGCTGTTACAGTACAAAATAGAAACCTGGATTCTAGCCTTGTCTTATTGAGTGGCTGATACATTTTATAAGAAACAGTTGATAGATAAAATAGTGCTTTTTCTGGCTGAGTGAATATTTCTTACTTTAAATGCTACATTTATGGTTGAACTTGAAGAGGCTGTTTGGCTATAGGAGCGCCTGCTCTTCTCTGGAAGGAACTGGTGGTGGAAGAACCACAAATGATGGCCTATGAATTGCATTACAAAGGGGGAACTGATGGGTGGGAGGAAAGAAGAGCACTATCTTCCATGTTCACATGCAGAATCATAATAACATTGATTTTGCTGTTTTGTGATGTACTACAGCCCTTGTTTTTGTAAGAAAGATGAACATCAAGAAAAAAGTTCATAATAGCTTACAGTCATGATAAAGCTCTTTTATTCCACTTGCCACTTTACCCCATGACTCTTGCTCAACTTTAGTTTTTGTTACGTGCATTGTTTGTTTTAATTTCTTGAGGTTTAGGAAGTCACAGGAAATTTCCCTCAAAGCTACTGACAACATTGAGGACTCAACAGCCTGTTATTTGTTTAGTGAAAGACATAATTTTTTGTCCTAAGAAATTAAGAACTGTCTGTCAAAAACCACTGGCAACTAAAGGATTTCTAGACTTTTCACAAATTTGGTCAGACTGTGCTTTTAAAGCATGGACACCTTAGGTTATGCTTTGTCTTTTTTTTCCTTTGGAACAGCACATTAAGCAATTGAGTTCAAATACTGTGTCATTTTAATTGGTGCAGGATAGCAATTGACTTTCAATGGCAAAATGTCAAGTGCTTCCTTTGCCTCATCAAAGCAAATTTGTCAGGAAAAGACTATCATCTCATATAAATAGCAATCAGTGCAATTAATTTGTATGTTTCAATTAGCTCATGATCTAATTATCGCATGGTCTAAGGATAACAGCTAAGGACTTCAAAGAGAAAAAATGTTTCTCCTCTCTACATCGCTGTTTTTTATATTGTTGACTCATAATCATAGACTTGAATAAATCCTCTGTGATAGTTTGTTGAACTTCTAGCTTCATTTCACACTGACTTTCAAGTTAGTTATACTGTGAACCTCAAACATTCCAGCACTGTCAGTGCTACTAAACTGCCAGGGGAATTGAAGGTAGCTCAAGTGATGGAATAATGACAGATGTTCCATGAAGTGATGATTATTTAAATTATTAATGTATTGAGATTAAATCCCAAAAACTTCCTAGCACATGAAGAGCATTAAATAAAAACTGAAATGAGGCAGAGTGGGGTAGAGCCAATAGAAGACTAATGTGTCTGCGATGTAGTTGCTGCTGTTTTGAGATGCCAGAGACACAACTTTAGTGTAATAACATACTATTCAGAACAGGAAGAGAGTTTCAGACATGTTTTCAGTTTGTTGGGATTCCAGGCTCTGTCTAGAATAGCTGTTTTGGTACTTTTCCCTATGGAAGGAGCACTTTAATTTGTCTGAGGTGAGAATTGTATTCCTGGCTCCTTTACTTTTCAAATAATTTCACATAATTACTAGGAAAATCTTGCAGGGGTCCGCTTTGAATTCTTTTTGCACAATAGAACATTTCTCTTGCTAATAGAAGCCAATACCTCATACTGTTTTGAAAATATGTCTTGATTTTTACCTTTCATCATTTCTTAAAATAAATATTAAAAAAAAAAAGATGACTACATTGTAATGCAGAATAGTGTCTATTAATGTCGGTTACAAAAATATGTTTATTGCTAAAGACAATATTTTTCTCAGAATGCTAGAATTCTTAATAGGATAAAAATTAATATTCATAAAATATTATTTCATTTAAAAATAAATTATATCTCCTGCTTCATAATGTCTTGTACTTTTTTTATTTTTTTCCTTATTCTTTTTATCTGTTTTCCTACCTTAGAAAAAGGGCAAAGGTTTGTGGGAAACGAGTAAAAGAAAAACTGTCAGAATTCTTCCCGACAACTTTCTTAGTTAATTGGTAAAAAGTAAATCTTTCTTCCTCAAGATGAGAAATAGGATTAAATAATCCTAGTCGATATGGTACAGAAGTTTTCCTACTAAACACTTCTCTTGTGCTGCTCCTGCCTCCTAGAAGTGGAGCAGATCTTTTTTATGGAGCATACAAAGAGTTTGTAATTGTCTCCATTTATCGCTAGGTTGCCTGTCAAAGAAAGGAGTGAAAAAAATAATAGAAGTACTTACATTTCACATTTATATCATGCTGCCTATGACTCTGAAGGAATTGATGCTCAAATGATTATTTTTGATACTAAGACTGTAGGCAGATTGATGTGATCGAAATATAAAAGTAGAAGCATTTCATCCAGCTGCAGTAGCTTACGGTTTGATTCTGCTTATGACAATCATTGAATAAAATAGAGAAATTCCACCTAAACATATAGCAAAAATAACCCTCTATTCTCTCAAATTGGAACTGTTTTTATTGTATTAGATTGTTAACAATGATTCTTGCATCTCCTCTATTATCCAACTAATTGTTTTTATTCAGTGTAACTTATTTTGCAAATGTAGAGAGCGTTGACAGGAAAAGAGATGTTCTTCACAGTAGAAAAGCGTATAGGTCTGATTGCAACACTCCCTTGAAAGTGTAGAATTTAAAGTGTCCTATGAAAGCACTGCAACAAGAATCTCATATATATCACACAACTGTGCTGTTTGTTAAAGCTTTTTTTTTTCCAAAAAAAAAATACTCTCTATTGTCTTATGAGAGAAAGAAGAAAACATTCTTTGCTGCAGTCTTTCAAACTCCCTAAGTGAGGAACAGCCTGCAGGCTGTAAATTCTGTGCTGAAATAGCATTTCCCGGCAGCCCATTTCTTTGGGCATCTGTGAAGCACTGATCTGGAGTCACAGCTCTTGTTTCCGGAGTCTCCTAGCTGCTTCAGGCAACTGTAGAGCAATTGTTATAAATTCTGTCATTCTGAGTGATTTAATTCTTCAGTGCATTGGACTAGGAGCTCAGGGACTCCACACTAGTTGAATTTTACTTTGGGACTCACAGATGTAAAAACTACATTGTGTGATGCCTAGGATCAAAATGTCTTATTTAGCTGTTGCATCCTGTCCCAAGTAATCAGTAGCTTCTAATATTTTTTTTTACTACGTGAATGGCTTTGCCACTTCCACACTGCTTTAAAATATTCTCCATGTTATATATGGATTATCCTGTTCCTCTGAATAGTTTTCTCTTCTGTGAGGTTTCTGGTTTCTTTCGAGATGATTTTCAGCAAGTATGTTTCATGCCTTGCTGATCCTTCTGTTTAGATTATTCTATAGGTTTGGTAAGGTTCTCCCTAATCCATTATTTTGAATCACCTTTTTCTCTAATGAATTTTCTCTCCTGATTGTTTTCTTCATGGGCCTGTTGCTATAGTTATGTAGCATCTGTGAAATACAAATTGAGTGTTTCAGCTATTTTTAAGAGTTGTATAGTGAAGAATATGCAGTAGTCTAAAAGAAAATATTTTCAGTGGTCCACAACATTAAAAATAAAGTAGCAGAAGTATTTCATTAACACACAAATACTCTAGCTCCACAAATGAAATCAATTTGAAACTAAGATCAGAAATGCTTAAATCCATGCTGGCAGTATTTACTAAGATCATGGCAGATCTTTAAAGTCCCTGCTGCAAACTCCTGTTTGGATTTTAAGTTTATTCCAGCATTACTAGACTTTCAAATTCATTCTGAAATTAGTAATTCAAACACATTATAGTAGAATTTTAGACTTTTCCTTGTCATTTTGTTGTTTTACAGGAAATAAAATCATTGGATTTCAGCAGCATTATTGCCTTGTTAGGAGAAGAATAAATATATACAAAAGTTCTGGTAGACAGCTGTATGTATACTGTATTTTATTTCCAACATGCCGGCATCAGAGTTTCTAAAAAGTCAGCAGGTCTTGCAATTTTCTACTTCTATCCTGATATTTAATAAAAATCAGGGCTCTGTAGGAAAGTATGGCTCTGAAGGTATAAAGAAACTGAAAAAAACAGTCTATATTACCAATAAGGTTTCAGTAAAGGAAGACAAAGAATTCAATCAAATTTATTATGTTTTTATTACTGTTATTTTGAAAGTCCCATCTGCAGCAACTATTTTCTTTTCTGCAGTTTCAAACAAACACTTTTTATCTCTGTCTTAAACCTGTACTACCACCACACACACAGAGACTGCTTATTCTCCAATTCTTCACTAGATAGAAAAGACTACAACTGTCTCATAGCACTTTGCAGTATATATCCTGACTGTATCTTGAATTCATGTACTTTCCCTTTCTCTCTATCTGCTTTTTCTGAGTGAAATGTAGAATCACTTCTCATTAGATCCCGTATCCAAACTTCTGAGGGATCAGGAGCTCAAGGAACACCACAGAATTGATCCCCCCCACAGCTAAGACACTGCTTAAAACATCTTTGAAGGAGTAGATGCTTATCGAAATATCAGTCTGTCCTCTCCCACTAAACTCTCCTAGAAAAATGTAATGACAGCGTACAAGACACTGATAATTGTTTACAGTCATTTTATAGCAGGGAAAATATAGGATTAAAAAGGTTATCTTCTGTTGTGGAATCCAGTGCTGTGTATCATCAATCAATCTTCTTAAAATTGCTTAGGTTTTTCTTCCCCCTATTCTGATGTGAAAGCTAAGTTCTAAAATATCGTCTTTCTGAGGAGTAGTTAACAGACATATTTATGTCCACTTTGTATTAATTTACTTTAGTAAATTAGCTCATTAGCTTACATACCTTTTTTTTTAGAAGTGAACAGAATTATCCACCTCAGTCCTCCTTCTATTAGACTACAATAACATTTTATTGTCTCATCCTAAAAAGACTGAAGTCCCTTTTTCTTATATATTCTGTTTTTAGAATGTAGGTGACCTGAATTGTCCATAGTGATTTAAGTGTCATCCCACCAAGAGAGATATATTGAAGCAAAGTTAGACAGTTATATTACTATCTATGCCAGAAATATCTCATATATTCTAAAATTAGGGTTGTTGTTTCTCGTGCCTGAATCACAGTAATAGGTTCTGGTCATTCTGCTCCTAAGTGCATAATGTATTTCCTCATTTCAAACTGAAAGGGAATGCCCCTTTAATTTGCCTAATTTTTTTCCTATTGAATTTTCATGTAGTTAGTCCATGGCTCTGTTTTAATCACACTATTCTGTTATCTACCGAACAAACAGAGTCCACTCAATTTCAAGATAGGGTTGGAAGTGTATGTGCAATTGGAATGATATGTGGAATGAAAGGGTACACGGTCACCTGTATAGTAAGGACCTCCTGTTTGTGAGAAAAGTCACTGGAGGATTCAGCACTTAAAAATAAATAGAGACAAGAAAATGTGTGGTTACCTGTGTTCACGTGTGTGTGCATGTGCTTGTGTACCTGCACCTCTCGAACACTTACGTAACTGTAAACAAGAGCAGCAACAAACAAACTGAGAGAATAAATATTCTGAGTCTGGTATCGGGCAATCCAAGCAGCAGATCATTCCCAAGACAACCTCCTTTTTTTAAATATTTACCTCTTATCATTTTTCTTTGCATGTAGCAATTTTCTATGGAAAGATAATTTTTATATAGTTATATTTAGTTATTAAATATGCTGAGATAAGCAGTCCATGATGCAAACATGAAACTCTTAAAGATCACAGCAGTTCTCTTGTGATTTGCACAAGATTTATAAATATTAAACCTACTTCATATAAAAGTTAGATAGAGTACATGCAGTTACCTACTAGATGTAAACTTAGATTTTATATTTGCAATTGTAGCTTAAAACTGTCACAAATTGTCAAATACTTTGAGAAACTAAAGTCACATCTTTGGAAATAAATGTTACAAAGCACTAAAAAAAGATTTCCAGACATGCTGGCTGACCACTGTTTTTTCATTAAATCATGAAGCTGCTCAACAATACTCTCAGAACTGACAAACAGCAGAACATCGTCTGTTCTTTGTGTTGCTAAGTACCAGTGTGCCAAAAGTGCACATAGTGAAAACTAAGGCAATAGTAAACTAATTTTTGTGCTTGAGAGGAATTAAAAATTTCAATTATGCAACAATCTGTATAATGAAAAAAAGAAGCCAATTCAACATCAGTTTGACATCAAATGCAGCTTTCTTGCTTTCTAATGATCTTAGAGGCTATTTTAAATCCATGTATCAAAGACCAGCACCTGGTTACTTACAGAAAAATCAAATGACATGAAAGATTTATAGATTTGAGAAAATAATGAATTGTGCTGAAAGAAAATATAGGAAATACAGCTATTTTTGAACATCCATGAGAAAAAAATTTGTGCTTGTATAAAATGCAACAAAGGATTGATAAGTAGATGCAAGAAGCTCGACTGGATAGATAAGACATGCTAGAGCTTTTTGGTAATGTGAAATTGTGTTTGATGCTAGAAGATGTTAATACTCAGCATATCTAAAATATGAAATATCTTACTGACATTTCATAGTGAGTTCACACATAGTATGCATTTCAGATAAAGATTTTTCACAAAATTAAATTTCATCCTATCAGTGCATGTTTTGTCCAATAAAAATTAACTTAAAAGAAATCTTTTTAAAACCTCAGAAATTAAAATATTTTGTATACATTTTATTAAGTTATATTTACAAATGTAATTATATTTTCTATGGCTAACTATTTTCCTAGTAAGCAAAATCTAGCTAAAAAAGAGTGAATGCCATAAGCTTTCAGTGATGGCTGAAATTTATTGCACTAAAAAAGTAAAAAACCACCAAAGCCCAGACAACTATTTTGGTGTGTCAGTGTCTATAGCACATAATATTCTTTGCTTCTACGCCACTATGACATAATACCAAATTTATCAGTGACATTTGGCATTATGCCAACATGGCAAACGGCACTTTTAAAAGCTTTTTTTGTCAGTAGTTATTTCCACTGTGTCAGCTGTGTTAAGGTTTCCCATTAGTATCCACTTTAAATCAGTGAACCACTTCAGTAAATATAGATTATTCAGTGCTAAAACAGATTTACTCTGCCTAGATGTTGCCAGAATATTTAGCAGAAATGTCTATATAATAAGTGAGATGGTTCTCCATTTTATTCAATGTCAGAAGCTCATCATTCTTTGTAATTAAAATTCTTAGTGTTACACTGCTGATACATAAAACCTGAGAAGTTTTCAATGTAAAATTAAATGGGGAAGATATCTCAGAACGACTGTATAAGATCACATTGGAACACATCGGCCCATGATTTTCTCCTATTTAAATAGAATAAATAAAAGAGGAATTTGTTTGTATTCTACAGAGCAAAGATGATAATAAAGAAATGACTGAATAAATAAATACCTGCTTCTCAGCTAACAAAGCTTTTGATCTGTGGCATTGCCCTTTATTTCCGGTCTGCCATGTATCCCTGTTCCTGGACCTTTTTAGCTCATTTCTGCTTCATACCATTTGTCTACCAACCACAATGGCAATGAAAGAAAGACAACATCAATTTTCCCCTGTTCCTCCTTGGTTAAAAGACATTAATTCAGTAATTATTCAGTTTCTGCTTCCTTGAAACATGGTCTACAACTCTGCTTGGCTTTTTTTTTTTTCCCCCTGTCCAGTGAGTTTCATGAGTCTTTTGAATTTTTTCCTTATCTTAAGGAAATATTCACACACTGGTTATGCAGTATTATTAAAATAAATATAGATAGCAAACTTATATACACATATAATACAATTCCTTGCTTTTCACATCTCTGTCCCACAAATGAGGGACATAAAAATGAGTTAATTTGTAACTTGTAGCTTCACAGTAGAATGGAGACAACAAACACATTTAATCAGAAGGTTTTCAATACAAATATCCTTTGAGAAATGGCTTAGCAAAATAACAACTTGTTTTAAATGTTGTTTAACAAAGAAAGAAGTTGAAAATTATCAGCTTTCATTTTTCCAAAATTTGCTCTTTCTCACATTAACGACAAGGATATTTCTTGTTTCCATTTTTTTCCCACAATATGTTGAACACCATACAGCGTAACATACCATAGAAAAATTAGAAACTACACTATTTTTCTGCATTTCTAAATTTAATGTATATTCAATGCTTTAGGTATTAAATGGTTTTAGTCAGTTCTTTCTCAATAACCTTTTTATTTTCCCTTCAAACAATATTTCCTTTTAGCAAATGCAAGTCTTTACGTTCAAATTTTATTTTTGGAAATGGGAAACTGTTCTTTGAAAATGGTTTGGAGAGGGTACTTTTAGCATGCGTTTTACTGGAAAAAAAATAAAAAAGTGGTTAAGTGGCTTTGCTTGTTATGACTAAGAGAATCAGAATCTCTATAAAACTCTGCTCAAGGAGGTACCTTTTACCCCAAAGACACACCTACAGTTCTTCCTATAGACTCAACATTTGTCTTAAACTGTGATGAATAAAAGCACCGTACAGGCGATCCCTTATTGCTTACCACTATGAATATTGTATATACATAATGAAAACCATCTTGGTTTTGCTTGTATAGGTGTATTAGTATAATGCAAGAATGGTTATGATGAGATTTCAAAGGCATGTATGTTATAACCTGTTTTCAGTTAACCATCACACTCTAAGATCCACTACCTGCTCTCCATGTCTTCCTCTACCTTTTTTAGTGAGGGGCTCCATGCTAGAAGCATTTACCTTTATAAAAGGAGAAAAGGGATGAACCACTTCAGTAAAAAATTTTGAAATTTATTTTAAAAGCTAGCCAGTGATCACAGCGTGTCCTTAAAGCTGATAGATTTTGCACTGAATCAACTGTGTTGAAGACAGGGAGGGATGAAGCAGCAGTTAGTCAGGAAAATAGAAGAAAGTGTAAATTGCTCATTTCTAACAGCTGGATTTGTAAGAGTGTATCTGTCAAAGCCTTAATGAAAGAAAGACTAATAGCCAGCAAGTTCAAAGCTAGAAGGCTCTCTTGTCAAATGAAGGGTCAACCTTATCTCTCCCAGTTATTTAAGCTAATTAAATACAAACTAGCAGCCCTAGATTCATTTTACAGCTAACAGAGAGAATTAGGTGTATCTATTTTGTGCTGAAAAGACTTTCTTTTTGGCTTTTACTTGTTTATTAATTTCTTATATATAATGCTTTAGTGTTAACATCTTAAATTCAAAAGTTAACTTTTAAGCACTGAATTTGGGCATAAATACAAGCCAAAATGATTGAGAAAAACAATTCCTATCTAGATTTAAAGGAAAGGCAGATTCCTCTTCAGTAAGACTTAGCTTCCCAAGTTGATTGTGCATGGAGCTTGAAATTTTGAGCAAAAAGGTCTTCCTGTATGTTGAGGTTTTTCTACTAAAGTAGGAACCTTATAGTCATTCTAATACACTGAAATAAAATAATGAAGTCATTTGTATGGCATGAATCTGTAACTTATAGAATGTAATTTCTCCTGATGAAGTCTGTTGGAAGAAAAGTGTAAGTATGAATCCATAGAAACTACAGCAATGTTATCTGATTTGCAATGTTGATCTTGAAGGGATCAGTGAATAAGAAATCTTGAAGTTTATAAACAAAAGCAAAATAACCAAAATAACACCTCCGCCCGCAACAGCCAAGATATATCTTTACTCCCTTGTTATGAAGAATAGTGTTTTCTTAAAGGAACTCCAATCCTGACCTGAATGAAAAATGCAAACTTCAAAAGCTTGCATCCACTGTTTCTACACTAACAAATAGATAGAGGCAGTCTCCATGAAACCTTTGGTCATAGTTATTGCAGAGAATCACAGAACTATCTACATTGGAAAAGACCCTTAAGCTCATTGACTCATCAAACTGTATTTGTTTTCTCCTTTTGCCACCTGTAATTTTCCAGCCTCTGAAGTCAGTCATTCTTTTAAAAAGCAATCTGAAAAATCTTCATTAGTGTGGAACAGCTTCTACAACCAGGTGAGTACTCAGGGCAGCCTAGGAAAATCAGAGCAAAACTTGAGAAAGTTGAACAGTTTCTGCTATTTCTGTGGCTTTTTCTTGGTAATGAGGCATTTTTCTCACGACTTAACCTTTTTATCTGCAAATATCATGTTCTGGAATCAATTTAGGTGGTACAGATATGTGAAATGTATCTGAATTTTTTGACCATTCCATGATTAATGAAAAGGTGATAGATATAGATGATATCCCTGAGGAAATTATCAAAGACATATATCGCATTTGAGAAAAAGCTGCTTCACCAGATATCTTAATCACAGTCCTCCTGATTTTTATGTGAAAGATTGGGGTTTACATATAACATAAGATTTCATAATCATCATAATAAGATACTGATAATTTTTTTAAAAAATTATTGTCATTACTGAATCCAGCCCTGCTGGGCACCAAGTTACAAAAAGATATTTTAAAAAATAATGCAGACAGATACACTTTCTCAGCCCTTGGAAAGAAAGGCTAAAAGCTTTCATGTATTCTAATTACTAATAATTCTGAAATCCAGTTTTAATAATTTATAGCATCATCTTGCTATTAGGAAAAAAAGAAAATGCAGGAAAATACGTTAGTGGACACACACAGGGAAGGTTTCTAGATGGGTTATGCGGTTCAAATAACAGGAAGTTGTTCAATTATTCCTTTTAACATTGAGTTTATAAAGTGCTTCACATGTTTGCATGAGAAATACAGTCAAAGTAGACTATGATGTGTCTGTTTTTTATTAAATCAGTGTTCCAATTTGCCCTACTCCAAGGAACCAAATTCCTAGGTTGTCCTCTTAAGCCCAGGTTGGCAGCCTGAGAACTGCGTCTCTGATATTTTGTGTACACCTGTAGGAAGCTGAGAAAAAGGAGAGTCAGAATGATTCCACTTAAGCTCTGTAGGCAGTTAAGAACATGACCAAGCATCCCAATGGAAGTACAGACAGATGAATTCTGCTGTTCTACACAGTAAAATCAGTAAGTGAATCAGTCAGAAACTAGGAGGCCATGAGAGACACTGAATGTGCACAAGTCAAACTGATAGTTGTACAGCCTTGAGCATAAACAGGGGAGAATGATTTTTTTCTCTCAGCATTGTATTCTTCCAGAGAAGCATAGAGTGTCTCCGGTTTTCAGGAGATAACATTTTTTCTTTCTATAGCTGCTGCTTCTATGTTTGATGAAAAATAACTTAATTCTTGTTTTCAGAATCAAGAACTGATTCAGGTTTTTTATGTTCTGTGGTGGTTCATTTAATCAAAATGATACAAAAAACTCTTATGATGTTGCATCTGTCAGCAAGCAATGCTTATTTTTTTTTTTGCAATTTTCTTGCAGCAAGCAATGATTTTTTTTTAACTGACTTGGAGAGTCACAGGATCTCTAAATGTCTGGTTTTATCCTGTCCTCATTACAATTAAAATCAGACTCTGATTATTTTATTTGTCTGGGGTTTAGTTACTTAGAATTGCTTTAATTTTTCACTTCAACCAAGTTTTCATTAAAATAGATCGGATTTTTTATTGTTGTTGTTCTTATTTTTAGTAGGAGTAATATTGTTTCTTTTTCATTTCATGATTTTCTTTATCTTGACCATTTTTTCCAGTGTCTTATACTCAAGATGTTCATATTCCCTTTCCCCTGCCTGCTGTTATGTGAAGCTAGCAGAATTTGGTTTAGTGTTAAATAATGTTAAATCTTACATAAGTCACCGTCCTAGCTGGTTTGAATTTGATTGAGTTTTAAAGGGATGCATTTTAAAAATAATGACTTCAGCATTTCCCTTGATACAATTGCTAGCAATGAAACAGCTTAACTACTGAATTTAACTATTGTAACTCCCTGCTGTTTTCTCTTTCTAATTTGTGAAGCAAGATTTAAAGATTTCAAACCACTTATTAAACATTTTTGTAGAAAGCCATTTTAATGTTTTAAAGCATATTACCTTGCATAGTTATAAAACTATTTTCAGAGAAAAAATAATTACTTAGAGAAAACATTTATAAAATAAAAAATAAAGAATTCATTCTTCCAAATTTCTTTCTGCATCTATAAGGTTGAATTAATTTGATACAGAATGAGCAGCAAAAAAAGAGTCATATTTTTGTACATTATGATTTGAATTATTCTAACATTATGTTCATTGAATGTTTTGCAAAACACTCAATAAACTAGTAATGCTGGCGAAAATTTTTGTGGTCAACTTTTCCTAGCATTCAATTCAAACTCTATACTTAAACCTAACAGGAAAAAAAATAGTTTAGGACAACAGGTTGTGCAAATGCTAAATTGAGGAATGACTCAGTGAGAGTTTTTATGTATGTGCTTTTTGTATATCTGCTTTTCATGGTGGTTGCAACACTTGAGAAATCTCTAGGACACCAAGTATGTCTTAGCTAATACATGGTCAGCGAAGAGAAAAATGGACTATTACTGGTTCAACAAAATATCTGCCGCTGTTCACAGAGATATCTCCTGACATCCTTCTTATATTATACATACCAGATAACATGGAAATCAAAAAATCTTTATATCACCGCCTCTAAACATTACCTGGTTCTATCAAAACATATCTTTATCACACTGAGAGCAGAACGTATTTGAAAGATTCAATGCCTTTCACACAATAGTGATCCAGATTTTTTTTTCCTATTCTGCCCCCTTTGTGATATTTACATTTTGCAAGGGTTAGAAACACAAGCACCAGCTCCTTTCTCAGACATGTAAATGAGCTGATGGAGCAAAAAAATTGGTAACATTCCTCCAACCTCATGGTGCTACAGCAGTGGGACTACTGTGGGACTTCTGTAGTGAACTAGGAAAGTAGCAGGAATAATTTCAATATCAGTTCAGCCATGGCATATATATGCTTTGAATCTCCTAGTGAAACTAGTTGCAGATCACAAATGAAGCCATATCTTGTTTACAGAGAGGAAGAAACACAGAAATCCTGCACTAAGAAATGGGAAGCTGGTACTGTGGAAGAAGATTCAGAAGACTGAATACATATTTCTTGCATACAGTGTATTGGCATGTCCACCTTAAGTTGTATCCCTTTCATTTCATGGGGAAAAAAACTCTTCTAGGACAATCTCTTCCAAACAAAACTTGCAGAGTTAGTCTAAACTCCATTCTCTAGAGCTTCTAGAAAGTTCCTCTTCTAAATGCAGTAGAATATCAGCTGAACATTTGGAGCAGTAAAGGCAACAATTTTCCATCATTGGCTCCTTAGGGCAAGTAGCACAGTCTAGCTTTCAGCCAAACATACCAGCTCTTTTACCCTCTCTAAAACATGGTGGTGTTATTCATGTTGTTAATCAGAATCTTTGACTATAACTGGGATATTTCTTTGAGGTTGTCAGATACCATTATTCAAAACCAAACCCAATAGAATGTTTATAGTTTAACAGTACTGGGGTAGAGTGCTTAAGCCCATGTTCTGTGTTTTAGACTAACATGGTCATAGCAGGAGGAACTACAATCACTTAGACTACTAACTGAAACAGGAACTAAAGGGATCATCATATAAGTTGTTAGAATTTACATTGTGTAAAACCACATATAAAAACAGCAAAAGCTGATTTCACGCCAAAGTGCTGTCTGCCCTAGTGTTTTATCTTCAGCAGCAGCCATAAGAGGACAAGGAAAACTTAAAAAGGCAAGCATATGTGATACTTCTTCCCCCCTCAGTTTTGCAATCCTCTCCCAGCTCACTACACCTGCCCTCTTGGGGGCGTGTCCCGATCCTGATGTGGTTCATCTGTTCAGTAACTTCCAGGTAATCTCTCTTCTAACTACATTCCAGTCTCCTCGTCAACCCATGTGAACTTATTCCAGTGGTGATGACTTTTAGACAGGTATCCCACATGTCTGTTATTTGCTGATTATTGGAGGGGGGTTGTTTGTTTGTTTGAACCTGGCACTTACTAATTTCATTTGATGGTCCCTGGATCCCGTACTGGGAGGATTTGTACACTTGAACATTTCCATTGAAATGCATTGACATTCACCATTTGAATTTATGCATTACTCAGAACTTAAGCTAATGCAGCCTTTTATCTTTGGTTACTGATGCTGTTTTACATTTGTGTGTGAATACCAATGTGGACATTAAAATGGACCTAATAAGTCTTTTCTTAAAAAGACCTTTTTTTTTTCCCTTTAAAGGACAAAAGGATTTAGGAAGTTTACCTCAGCTGCAAAGATCTTTGTTACAGATCTTGTATATAAATATAAATATAAATTAGATGCGTACAGTATGGAACTACCCTTACTGACCAAGTTAACACTGCCTTGAAGAAATTATTAGCTTCACTATCACCAGTCTCTGAAGACATTCACACGATACAGTGTCAGCAGTGAAACTGTCAGTTACAATCGATATTTTATAGATTCTGAATACATTCTGTCTCTTTTTAAGATATTTTAATGAGATTTTGGAAAGCGGGTGATTAGGGATAAGCCTATATTTAGAACTTTCAGGTACACCTTTGTAACTTCTTGTTTACTAAGGCCACAGGTTTTCCTGAGTGGAATATTTCCTTTGCATTCTGGAATAATCATGTTTTGTAATAAACTTAACCAACCACACTTGATGCTCTTTACACTTTTCACCTCCACAGTCTCACATAAATCTCACAGGTTTCATTGTAGAATAATATATTTCTCTTGTTTGTGCTAGGAATTTCACCTGCTCTCATAGTTTTTTTCATGTCCCTAATTTCATGCATTAAAGGATATTCCATGTTTACCCTCTGTTCAATTTGTCATTTTATAAAACTCTTGAAGGTGACAGATCATGTACTTAATACTATACTTAAGATGCAGCTCTCTTGTGCATTTCCACAGTAAAAGTTAATCAAAAAGGAGAGGGCAGAAAAATCACAGAATCACAGAATGATGTGAGCCCGAGAATATAATCCAAACGCTTACTGAACTCTGTCAGGCTTGGTGCTGCGACCATTTGGATGGGGAGCCTGTTCTAGTGCCTAACCACCCTCTGGGTGAAGAACCTTTTTCTAATACCCAATCTAAACCTCTTCTGACACAACTTCAGGACATTCCCTTGGGTCCCGTCACTGGTCACCACAGAGAAGAGATCAGTGCCTGTCCCTCCTCTTCCCCTCACAAGGAAGTTGTAGACTGCAATGAGGTCTCCCCTCAGTCTCCTCTTCTCCAGGCTGAACATACTGAGTGACCTCAGCCACTCCTCATACAGCTTCCCCTCAAGGCCCTTCACCATCTTCAATGCCCTCCTTTGGACACTCTCTAAGAGCTGAATATCTTTCTTATATTTTGATGCCTAAAACTGCACACAATATTCAAGGTGAGGCTGCACCAGTGCAGAGCAGAGCGGGACAATCACTTTCCTTGACTAACTGGCGATGCTTTGCCTGATGCCCCCCAGGACACAGTTGGCCCTCCTGGCTGTCAGGGCACTGCTGACTCATATTCAATTTGCCATTGACCCTGAACCCCAGCACATTTTCTGTGGCACTGCTTTCCATCAGTTCTTAATTCCCCAGTCTGTACAAACATCCAGAGCTTCTCCATCCCAGGTACAGAATCCTGCCCTTGTTGAATTTCATATGGTTTGTAATTGCCCAGCCCTCTGATTTGTCAAGGTCTCTCTTCAGGGCCTCCCTTCCTTCCAGGGAGTAAACAGCTCCTCTGAATTTGGTATCATCTGCAAACTTGCCTAGTATCCCCTCCAGTCCTGCATCCAAGTAATATATGAAGACATTGATGAGCACAGGGCCTAAGACCCAAAGGTCACCAATCTGATGTTCCCCCATTCACTATCACCCTCTGTGCTCGACCCGTGAGTCAATTGCTCACCCAACACATGATGTGTTTATCCAGCTGCATGTTGGACATTTTGTCCAGAAGGATCCGATGAGAGACAATATTGAAAGCTTTACTGAAAGCCAAAAACATGGCATCAATTGACTTTCCTTAATCAGCTAGGTAAGTTACCTTGTCATAGAAGGAAACCAGGTTTAATAAGCAGCACTTTCCTCTCATGAAGCATGCTTGCTGTGACTGTTTATAATCTAGTTTAGCATACCATAAAATGTTCATATATTTTTAATAAATAATTGCTCATTTAATTTTATTATTTCAAGATTATATGTATCAGTTTTTCAGCTTGTTTTCAATGAATAGTCAAGAACACAGAATTTTTAAGGAATTCTACAATCATTTATACCCACTTCTTACCAATGAATGCTTGTGTGTATGAGGAAACTAGAGAGTGTTGTGATTGGAGTGCTTAGAAGACTGAAAAATCAGGTCAGTCTCAAACTGTTAAACAACACTTTATTAGATTGACATTAATTAACATCACACATTGACAATAATTAGTTATTGCACATTGTTAATCATTATCACAGCATACTGAAATCAATCCTCCCTTAATAATCATACTACACCAGCTGTGACTATGCAAAATCATAGAGCTAATGCTGCATCCTCAGCACTAATGGCTGCACTCTGTGATGTTCTTATTCACTGAGCTCAGTGTGTGCTCCTGCTGAGGTCCTCTCCCTGCTTCCACCTTCCCATACCCTAATTCAGGGTTTTGTCCTTTTCTAAGAAGTGTGAATCTCTAAGCAGTGTGCAGGTCTCAGCCTCCACCCTGGGGCTATATGGTGTGTGATGCCTGGAGGAGTGTCACTTTCACAGGCTTCAGCAGCTCTCTCACCCTCTTTCCCCATGCCTCTCTTTATCCCCCCTCCTGTCCACCCTTGCTTGTCTACTTCTAGTTTTCTTAAAACAAAACTAGTGCTTATCCAGCTCTTCACTATGCATGCAAGACCTCTAGATGTCTTTAGTCCCACTCTCCTGAAAGAAGGGTCAGATCTGAGTTTGCACCAGAATGCTCAGAGCTGTGTTCTTGTAAACCTTCAAAGACAGATGCAACACAACCTCCCTGGGCAATCTGCACCACTGCTTAACCAAGGGAAAAACACTTGACCAACCCAGAGTTGTTTAGGTTTCCCGGGCCTCTCTGCTTTCAGCCTCTACTCACACTTGCAAGACCATGAGAAAATTACCCAGGGTAACAAGAGCTAATTGCTGCCATGTTCACACAGCCAGTTCCCATAACAACCTGGTAACAAAAGGCCACAGCTGGGCCTTGCATTGTCAGTATGAGGCCTGTGGCCTGTATTAATTTTTTGCATACAGAAATATTTCTCCAATTATACAATGTCAGTGTCCTACCATTTAGGTTTAAAACAAGCTGAACATAAAATCTGCTTGCTCTGCTTTATCTTTCATGGGTAAAATATTGATAGCCTCCATATTTGGCTTCAGAAATTTTATTATTGTTAGCCTGAACCATCTTGTACAATTGCTAAATTGTTTTCATCTGTTTAATTAATTTTCGAAGTACTTTGAAAATATGTGGCACAGTATAAGCCTCAGTACAGAACCCTATGGGATGAAGTTACTGGTGGCACGTTATTGCAAATAATATTATCCTTACTTAACTACAGTTTCCTATTAAATTAGTTTTTCAGACTTCATAAAAAGTTATTTTTTGTAAGTCTAAGCATAGTGTAGGAACCTGATGACAGGTAACTGTATGCTTAACTACTTCAAAAACTCAAGTTTGTTATGCTTTAAACAGCTATCTCTGAAAGTGCCATTAATGTTATTTCCTGTTGTGCATTTCTCCACGTCTAATATTTTTACTCATTTCTTAATTACTGTTCCTACTGATTTTGCATTCAGTGTGGTAAGACTTATCTTTTTAAGAATTTCTTTAGTTTCTTTCTTGTCTATGTTGGCTTTTATGGTAATTAAAAAAAAAACTTAGGTAACATTTATTAGCTCTGAGATACCACTAATTTTCTGAAACAAAATCAACACATCCACGTTATCATTTGCCCCTGCCCCTTAATTGTTTTCAATGATCTTTTTCTCTTTTTAAGAACTCCTCTTATTTGGAAATTAAATGTTGCGTATACACCCAACTACTCTTGTTTCTTTATTTACCTTTATGGTCTTATTTCCCACACATTTAGGTTAGATGATTATACACTGGGCCGAGATATACTCACAGCATTATCAAATATTTATAGATCTACATACCGTTGATAAAACAAGGTAAATTCTGATTAGATATTAGGAAATCTTTATTTACTCTGAGGATAGTTATGTACTGGCACAAGGTGCCCAAAGAGATTACATAGTCTTCACCACAGGAAATATTCAAAACTCACTGGATGCAGCTCTGAGCAAACTGCATTAATTAGTCTTGCTTTTCATGTGGACTTGGAAATAGTTTACTTGGAAATGGGTCCCTTCTAATCTAAACAATTAGGAAGTTCTATGGTCAACAGCTTCCTGAAAAACTTTATTTGCCTCCCTGCTTTCCTATATCTTTGTTATAGATTGCCTTGACTATCTCTTGTAATAATGTTTTCCTCCTCTTAAATGGTAACCATTGTTGCACTATTGGAAATGGAAAAACATCTGTATTGTATTAGCTGCCCAGGAAAGTCACATGGAAAGTCAATAGCTTATTTCTGTAGCTGGTGTTTACTCTCATTTGCAGAGTTCAGCTTTCTAGAAACATCTTCTTTTTCTATTCTCTAAAAGGAGTGATTTCTCAGTTAGTTAGTTCTGATCTTAAAAACCATAGTACTGTAAAAAAAAAAATACCCAAACCTCAGCCTTTCACTCATATTATGTACTATTATAAACTTCACTGGGAGTCTGGGTTGCATGTGAAATGTAAGATCAGTCCTTGACTGTTCTATTTGATGGTATCTATAATATGGACCTCTGTAGTTTCATGGTGTACGCTCACACTGTAATGGTAAACAAAAAGCAACTTAATGTTATTTTGAAAGAAAATTGCTTTCTTTAAGGCATGGAAAGATTAGATGATGGAGCTCATATTGCACAGATGCAAATTGTAGTTTCTTGAAGTAAATTACTTCTTTTTGCTTGTCATGGTACTTTGTTCATCAAATAATATGTAAGTCAATTTAACAGACTAAAAGAAAGCTAAAATATAATCAAACATAACACACAGTATTTTTGAACCACTTTCTTCTACTATGCAGATTTGTGTATGTGCAGCAAAATTGTTCTCATTCTAGATCCTTGATTCAAATTTTCACCAAGTAAGCTGTTCATCCCAAAACATACAATTATGAGAAACAAATCCTTTGTTGGTTAGATGTATGATATAGCTTCAGTTATTTTTTACCTGGTTTTCCCCTGCATATTTATTTGCACTTTCCTTCTTAGAACTTTTCAGAAAATTGAATTACACAGAAAAGGCTGAATCATGTTAATTGGTGTAAAAGAGATTTTCTAACTACACTGTTTCAGATGGATATTTTTCTCTGCATTAAGTGTTGCATTTCTTTGAAAACACCAAGAGATTTTTTTCCATTAAAAATATTTGCTACTAACCTGGTGTTTGAGAGTTTGATTTTTTTTTCTGAGAAAGCTGAAACTTATTTTTGTTTAGAATATCTGTGTTTTCTAATTTAGCTTTAATTAAAATCTTAGATTATTTACTGAAGTCTGTGTCCTAAGTCTAGATCTGAAGATCTTTCCTTAGCCAGGACTGATATCCCTGCTCATTTGTGATTACTCAGATCACAGTGAAGAGAATGAAGAGGAGAAAAGCTGTACAATTAAACATTGGGATTTGGGAGCAGAGACATAGTTCTGTGTTCCATCAGTTCCATGATGCAGAATTAATCTCACATAATTTTGTAAGGCAATATTGAATCATGAACAGTCTAAGGAAATAAATTTAACTATTTAGAATGCAAGGTTTCTTAATAAAAAAGTGCATACTTCCAGATAAGCTGGACTGAGCCTAAAAGTGAAAAGAAAGGAAACTCAAGCTGAATGGCTCAAGTATAGAAATGAACATTATAATCACCTACATTCAGATGTATCTCATCATATTAATAATTATTAAGAAATATTAACAATTAAAAATATTCATGGTAGACTGACCTTAGCCAGCTGCCAACTGCCCACCCAGCTGCCTTTACCTTATCCCTTTTCAAAAGGACAAAAAGGGAAAAGAGAAAATTAAAAAATCCTTTTAAGATGAAAACAGAACCTTACATTTCATCCATACTTTGACTTTTTAGTTACTATTTTAAGTGCTAGGTTTCTACTGGGTCGTCACACCTTCCCCTCCCTAAGTATCTCACTCTATATCTGCTTAGTTCCTTTTGTGATTTATTACAATTTTATCTTTCAGATTTTTTATAATCAACTTCATAAGAAGATAAAAAATTTGGTTGATAACTGTACCAGACATATATGCTGGTATGTGTCTATCAATAAAAGAAACTGAGAACTAGAGTTTCTTTCATCTCTTAGCGTGATGTTAGTTACTAATTGCACTGAAATACAACATAAGAATTCAAGTAGGGTTTTTTTTTTCAGGCAAAGGAGATTCACTTTTTCTTTTTTCTTAAATCTCTGATACTTAATCTTTTATGGTCTTTGATCTGTGAGTCTACATCCATCTGAATATTGTAATTCAGAAAACACAGAGGATAATATCAATAATGAAATTCCAGGTGATCTAAGGAACCTCTTCTTTTCTTCCAGTTACTTTTTTTCCTATTCCAAAAAAGTTTTTTGTTTAATATTTATCTAGTATTTATTCTTTCATACAGTTCAATTTTATTCTATTACAGAATAACTGCATATGTGACAAAGAATGAATATCAATTTAATATTTCTGGTGTCAGAATAACACACCCTGAACAGCATTTCAGTAGGAGATCAGACGAAATTCAGTCTGTTTAGGAAATGTCTGCTTTTTGATGAAAAAAAAAAACAACAAATCAACCTTTCTACCACATTGAATTATCCTTTTGTTTACTGAAATAGACGCTGTTAAGTAGATTAAGGATTGAAAAAGAAATTCACAGATGAAGATATTACATAAACTATAATCAAAGTGAGTTAGTGCATCAATTCCACGTTAACTCTGGTGAGTTTTCTGAACATTTTCTTGAAGTCAGGTTTCATTAAAAAGTATGAGTTTTCTAACCATTGTGTTCTAGCTACAAAATCTAAATTACTATAGTTTACTAGTATTAACATAGCTTTTAATATACTGATAATTATTGTCTGCTAATCTGTCATGCTTTTTTCCAGATGTTCACTTTGTAACAGTTTTCTTAACAGCCACGTCTTTTTCCAGTTATAAATTCATCTGCTCATTCTTTCTGAAAAAATAAATACCTGAAAATAATAATGCAAACCATACAGAGAACTACATAAATTTTGGGTAGACTATAAAATGAAACACTTGCTTTTTTCCTATGTAGTATTAAAGCAAAAGAATATAAAAAAAATTCATTTAAAAAAGTTTTAGTTCAGAACACTGCTTTAGTTTTGGTGAGAATTTGATTATTGTCTCTAATACTTTATGTGCCTAACAGAGTTAAGACTGTGCATTTATGTCATTGGAATACCGTAAGCTAGTAAAGCTCTGCTATTCCTTCTGCCAGCAATTTCATCTTTTAAGCTAAGCTGGACATCTGAGGCAATACTTCACCACCAAATCATTGAAGTCTTACATGGTATAGCAGATGTCAACTTTATCTCAGCTTACTGAAAGACAAAGTAATCAAATTAGCTGATATTTTACTTAACATGCAGAAAGCAATGAGTTAAATATGAAGATGCTATTTGCACAGGAAGAGAAAGATCGGATCTCTAAGTGTAACTGAAGTTATTAAAAACTTCATCTTTTGTCTCTAGATCTCTCATTTGACTTTGTCTACTATCAAGGAGTTACTCAAACCAGATATCTCACAAAAACTCACTACTTCATCATGTTAGTCTTAAATGCAAAGTTAAAAATCAAGCCTCAAAATGGGGACTAAAAAGTCACACCTTACTCTTTCACTTTCACCAACAAACTGCATTGTTTGCCCATATTTATGTAGCTTCACCAGGAAGGGTAAATGTACCACTAAACTGGATTGCAGTAATCATTGTAATAGTATGCTGTGAGGAAGGATCTATGGATCAAAGCCCAGGGAAAATAGGTTGACTTGTCAAGGTGAATTTGCACTATTTTCATCTTTGGCATTGGGTTCTGAGGTGAAGCGACCCTCCGTAACCAAAGCAAAAATTGCAGGCATCCACCTTCAAATGCTGCTTCAGTCTGTGAACACTAATAGTACCTGTACAGGGGAGAATAGTAGAGTTGTATAAGAACTTCCATTATTACACCTTTCCTCTTGGCTCTCTAAGGCACTGAACTGTTTGGCAACGATTATGATAATGCTTAAAAAGACCCTAAGTTCTCTCCACTCAATATATAGAGAATTTGTGTTTAAAACTCGAGTTTAGAAATTTCATTTCCCATGTACATTGTAAATATCAGGCATGTCAGTAATACCCTTGATACACTTAAATTGTTATTTCTTTAAATTGTTTTCTTCTAAGGTAAAAAAAAATGCCATTCCTGTAATATATTTTGTTATGTCTTCGATCACTTATTCTGTCATCTCTGATAACAAGTAGCAGGTGTTGTGGCTTTAACTGCACTGTGATACTGTTGGACTGAAAATAATTTTCTATTGAACAGTACATTTCTCTTTATTTAGTAGTGGTGGTACACTACCTTTTAGTGTCCACTTCGTTTTATGTAGTTATGTAAAGGATAATGGAAAATTCCGGTGTGTTGTCTTCCCTACAGAGTTTCAGAAGCTAAGATTTCAGTCTTTATATGAATTACCCAGGGATATTACTGGAAGACATGCTGGAAAAGATTATCTGAAAATAGTTAGTGGAAAAGAATTATATCAGATATTAAAATCAAAAAATCCCACCCTGAATTGAAACAAAAAAATAAACAAGGCTTCTCCGTACAAGATATATAGACACTTGAAGTCTTACCTGTGGGAACCAGGAATCAGAGCAGTATTTTGTTTATACTTTTTAAATATTTATCCCTATAGCATTTTCTGCTCTGGCTCTGTTCATCTGTCTCAGATACATTTCAATAAAATAAAATAATGGTTCTGATTTGAGTTCGGGTCCAGTTAAGAATACAACAGCTTGGTTTTCTATAGTTCTTAATATACCCCAAACAGATGACTGCTGAAAGAAAGGACATAGCATATATATAACAAAGGTTATAGCAGATGAATATAAAGAAACAATGAAATAATAAGGATTTTCATAATAAAAAATAACTCTTAAAAATTTTAATGTAAGTCTGACAGCAACCAAAACCAGATAGCACTGGAGATGTGAAGTAAATCTTGCAGTAAGTGCAGAGAGTTCAGCTACTCCCCTTAACAACAGTAGGCCAGGATCTGTCCTTGATCATGAGACCAAACAATGTGAGCTGGCTTGCATCCAGGCTGCTTAGTATCAGTTGCATAAGGGTGATATGTGCATCCATGTTTTGTATCATTTGGGTCCCCTGTGATGCCTCTGCAAGCCTGTTGCATATCTTTTTATTCTCAGCAAATGTGATACAATGAGAGGCCTGTGCTGCACATCACCAAAGGGCATGTTTTTACCTGATTTTAGTCTGGATTTGTAGCAAGGTATGGCAGAGGGAGCAAAACTTTGGACAATCTCATGGTTTTGCTGTCCTTCATGAGCTCTCCTTTGAAATATCTGTCTTTAGAATGAAAATAGCATATTTCCTTGCGAAGACCTAAACTCACTGGGAGCAGATTAACTGCTGAGCTAGGTGGGCAGTGGAAAGTCCAAACATTTACCTTGTTTCCTGGCTGTCTAGTTTTTTTAGCAGCATAGATGTACTCATGGTGTTTACTTTCATCCTTGTTGGGGTTGACCTGAGCCAGCTTCAAGATTCCCACTCAGCTAGTCTCTCTCTTCCCTTCCTCCAAAGGGCAGGGAAGAAAATAAGATGAAAAAGCTTCTGGGTTGACATAAAGACAGACAGATAACTAATCATAGAATAGTGCAGGTTGGAAAAGGCTTGAACATTATCAAGTTCCACCAGTTATCATAGCACTACCAAGTGCACCACTAAACCATGTTCCTGAGCACCACAGCTAGAGGTCTTCTAAACCCCTCCAGGGATAGTTTCTCAACCGTTTCTCTGGGAAGCCAGTTTCAATACCTGGTCAACCTTTCCAAGAAGAAGTTTTTCCTAGTATCCAGTCCAAACTTCCCCTGATGCAACCTGAATTCATTTCCTGTTGCCTTATCTCTTGTTACCTGTAAGACTGACCCCACCTTGCTACAGTCTTCTTTCAGGTAGTTGAAGAGAGTGATAAGGTTCACCCACTGAGTCTCCTTTTCTCCAAGCTAAACAAACACAGCTCCCTCAGGTGCTCCACATCAGACTTGCACTCCAGACCCTTCACCAGCTCTGTTTCCCTTCTCTGGACACATTACAGCACCTCAGTCTCTTTCTTGTAGTCAGGGGCCCAAAACTGAACACAGAATTTGACTGAGCATTACTAGTGCCAAGTACAGGGGGACGATCACTAGCCTAGTCCACGCGGGCCCCACTATTCCTGATACAGGCCAGGATTGCCACCTGGGCACACTGCTAGTGCATGTTCCACGTCTGTCAATCAGCACCCCCAGGTCCTTTTCCACCAAACAGCTTTCCAGCCACTCTTCCCTAAGTCTGTAACATTGAATGCTATTGTTAAGATCCATTACAGTCATGGATAAAGTGGATTCGATTTTGGGGAAATTGGTTTATGTTAATTAAAATAAAGTTGAATGGTAAGAAGCAGAGTCAAAAACTAAAATTCCTTCTCTCCATGCCACCTCTTCCCAGGCTTAGCTTCATTCCTTTGTTTCCAATCTCTCTACCTCCTTCCCCTGAGTAGTGCAGGGAGATTGAGAATGCAGGTTGCAGTCAATTCATAACAACTTCTATCTGCCACTTCTTCCTCTTCACACTTTTCTCTTACTCCAGTGTGGATCCTTTGTGTGGGCTACAGTCCTTCAGGGTAAACAGGCTCAAGAGTGGGCTTGCCAACATAGGCCACAGTTCCTGCCAGGAGATCCTTTTTCATCTCAGACTCTTCATGAGCTGCAGCTTCTTCAGGTAATATTCAGCTGCTTTGCTGTGGCCTCCACAGGTTGAAGAGAAATATTTCTTCCATCAAAGTCTCTCTGACAGACTGCAGAAGAATCTCTACTCTGGTTCCTGGAGCACCTCACCCCTCTCCATTTTCTCTGAGCTTGTCTGCAGGGCTATTTATCATACTTTTTCTTCCCTCACTCCTCTCACTCCTCACTGTTTGGGCAATACTTTGCCCTTTCTTAAATTCATTTTCACAAAGCATTAACATCTTGTCTGAGGGGACCATCTGTGCTCTGGTCCATTAGAGTTGGTTAGAACTCTGTCCATCACAGGGCAACCATGGCTTCTCACAAGAGGTGACCACTACCAAAACCTCGCCATATCAATTCAACACACCACATCACATCACATGACATCAGTGTTATATCTTGAGACACTGTGTTTTACACCAGAATAGGAAACCAAGTATATTCAAGACTGCATAAGCTATGTGATAAACATGAGCAAGAGGGAAGAGGAAAAACTTGTATATACAGTTCAAAATGTAATGCTGAATATGAGGCCAACGTATAAAAAGTTTTGTGACAAAAGGTCTTTCACTGTTTGTCTAACCAGTTGATGGAATGATACTGAGTTGTAGTTCAGGCATTTTGCTTTGCCTTATCCAGTGAAGGTCATGATTTATCCCATCCCTTTGTTCTAAGATATGCGGGTAGATGAATAACATCATCATCATGGCCAGGCTTCGCGAACGAAGATTTGTGAAGGACTCTACCCACGCTTGCTACAAGCGCGCTGATGGCTAAAAAGGCCAATGCGAGATAGACACGTCCGGTTGCAAAAGGCACAGCAGAATGGCTCCCCAGGTGGTTCTTTCTGCGTTGCCTTTTCTCCTCGAGAGTGATCCTGCGTGTATTTTCAAAAGATATTGCAGCATTGTGAATAGTGTGTCTCCAGGCCTCCCATGTTAAAGAGCAAAGTGCATCATGTCTGGGTGAATTTTTGTATAGTTCAATGAATGTCAAAAAGCTTGATTTCGTCACTTTTTTTTTTTCAGAATGTATCACCTATAGCACCACAGAGGGAATGAAAAATCACAAAGAAAGGAAAAGAATAATTAGTCTAAAGACAATTAAAACTGGTATTTTAAAATAGCTTTTAATTGGTGAACAAGTAGCAATTCTTAAACCCTAAGAAAAGGAAAAAAAGAATATAAACTAAACAAAATTAATATCTCAAGGATGGACAAAATAGAGTAGGAATAAAGCTATTTGCAAGTAAAACAAATATAGCCAGATCCAAAGAAGACTGACAAACTGTCATTCAAAATCCCCTATATGTTCAGAAAGGATATACTTTCCTCATAATTTATCAATTAACATTAAACAACAATGTTTATGTCCTTAGAAACTTTAGTAGAACATCAGACTGAACTCAGACTTTATCTAATCTTATCTGTGCAGGTTGGCTAAGTTATATCTTAGAAAAGTGGATCCCGGAACAGTCCACATAAAGCATCCTCTGATCTCCCATTTATTCAGAAATTAACCACAACATTTTTGGTTATTTGTATTCTTTCCATGCCAACATCAAATTGTGTCTTAAGATGTTACATTTTGCTCCATACTGGTATAAGAAAGCACATAAAGTTCCTTTCTTAAAAAGACAGGGACTCTAAGGCTCACTTAGTTAGAGCCAAGGTAAAGTCCAGCATGCGTATCCAGATCAGAAAATTGGAAAGGATTACTAGGTTTTGCAATTTTCATGTATTCTCAGCCTAGGAAAAAATTGAGCCAGTGTGAACAGGCCGAACTGGTCTCACATCTGAGTACTAATGGCCTGAGTCATGTATAAGGGAGGGAATCCCTAATGAAGAAATTCTGAAAGATGGTAACTTATGTGTTATAATGGACACTGTGAGTAGGACAACTACCTTAACATGTGAATTATTGTTGCTCGTCCTCTGAGTGGGACTGAAAAAAGACAGTTTTCAATTTCATAATTTCTAACTGAAGAGGTAATAATTTGATTTCTTGAAGAAAATTGCATATAACTACAGGTCTGTGTATTAAAACTGGTTTGAATGTTGTTCTTGCTAGGGTGAGGGATAATTCAAAGTGTGTCATTTGATGAATAAACATTTCAGTCTTGAAATAAATCAGTTCAGTATGACAGAAAAGAAATATTTAATGAAGATGAGACAAATATCCATATCATATATATTATATACTTGATTCCTCCTAAATAATATCATTACACAATTTCATTGTCATTTTTAAGTTCTTAAAAAGGTTCTTTTTTTTTTTTTAACTGGGAAAAAATTTGTAAAGAGAGCCCCTCTTTTTATTTCAACATATTGAATTATAAATAGAAGCCATGAACTGTAATCGAGACATATTTTCCTATATTTACAATTTAATTCAAGCAATTAGCTAACCAGAATAGATTATATATTGACTATTTTGGAGGAGAGAGGTGTTGAAAAAAGCTTTAGTTTTCTTTGCTTTTACATTTTTTTTCCCTGTGTTTTCTTTCTTTGTGTGATTCAAAGGGTATATTTTGTTGTATTTCAAAGAATATATAAAGAGACTTTAATTCTCAAAAGAATGAAGTTATATATGTGTTAGCTAATAGCTTTTGATAACAAAATTAGTTTTTACTTTCTCTAGAGTAACGTTTTGTCATTTTAACATTTTTTAAACTTTCTCATATACTGTCACATTATGTTTACAGTTTCCTTAATACATAAAACCACTCTCCGAAATTACTTTCTAGATTATCTTTTCAATAGTAATCCAAGTTAAGGAGTTGGAGCATTTTAAAAGATGCTGGGCATGGTCATCTGACCACACTCTGATTCAAATCTGTATTGAGACATTTTTAGGACACAATATCAATATGATATCCTATCTCCCTCCCCCTGCTTTACACTAAGTTGCAAAATAGTCTCAAAGATTAGCCTTCCTCTCAACTGCAGCTTCTTCTAAGGTCACCAGGTAAGACCTGATTAGTTTATTCAGAGTCTGTGTCAGTCTGATACTTTTGGTACTTTCTGACCAGGTTCTTTGAAATATTTCATGTGTGGAGGGTGAAGTGATCAATAATAAATTTACTTACTTGAAAATTATTGACATTACACAGGATTATTGATTTTGCCGAGTGATACAAAATATACCGAAAACACAATACAAAGGTAAGTGACACTTTGCAAAATACATCAAGTGCAATGAACAGTTCAATCACAATGTGATTCCCATTGCTGGTCTCTATAAAAGGCTCACCATCAACATGTTCGTGTCCCCAGTCACCAGGAAGGAATACACGGGTCGAAGCTGAATTAAGGTGACTGGCATCTTTGAAATATTTTGCTAGTTGTCTAGTCTTTGAGTTGCACCACCTATTCCTTCCTCCTGTTCCAGTCTGACTGACTCAGGGAAACCTTTACACCACCAGCTGATCCACTCAGCTGTTGATAGTTGTTTATCTATAACAAAAGTGACTCTATGGTCCCCTTTGTGTTTAGGTTAAGTCAGGCTTCTTTGTATTATTGTTGGAGCTGTACACGCATATCACCCCTGCCCACATGAGCTTGTTGAATTTTACTCAGTGAGTCACATTTCAATCCTAGAGGTTTAGTTAGTCACAATCTGCTACTGATGTTGATAATATTCCTGTCTTTTTCTTCTTCCCTCTTCCTTTCTGCACACCAGGGCTCTATCTTCCCTATCCTTACTGTGTTTCTGTTCTGTATTTGGTGGTATAGGTATTTTGTATTAGAGTTGTGCTGGTTTAAAGGTAAACCGGCAGGAGAAATGAACCCAACTCAAAAGAGATTATAAGTCAGAATTACAATTTAATGAAAATAATACAATAAATACAATTATGCAGACAATTGGTTTTAACCCACGACACTCAGTACCCTGGAGCACAAACACAATGGTGTTCGTTGGCCACCAGCCGAGCCCCACGTGGTCCCCCTGAGTCCAAAGTAAAAAGAGGAGGAGAAAACCTGTTGGTGAGAGTGGTGGTCGCAGTCTGGTTGAGAGCGGTGGTCGCAGATCGGTCGAGGTTGTGGTCCTCCTCTGGGTCCCACAAGTGGTGTCAGAAGTCCCCAGATTCCCAGATTATACACACCCAGGTTCAGGCAGGAATGCCCAGTCCCTTCCCCAGGGTGGGGAGTTCCACAATGATTGTGAGTCCTGGGTGTGAGGACAGAAACATCCTCCTATCTCACAGGCCTCTTAACACCCAGCCTATAGCCTGAGGGGTCAGGTGTGCTCTGGGCAGCTGCTGCAAATGGTCTATTGTTAACAGTTTCTGGGAAATGGCATAGAGGGTGTAGAATACACAGTTTGGGTTACACCCACACAGTGATAAACTGGTCCCGGCTGCTTTAACTAACTGGGACAACAGTAAAATATTTTTTATAAGTATGTTAAGATTTAAAATCTTATCTATACACTAAATAGTTCAGTAAAGAGCCTCAGTCTGTTTTTCTAGAATAATCATTAACAAATGTTAATTTTTTTTTTACTCACATATTTTTTAAAGGTAATATTGAACTCTCAACTGCCTTGACTCAAACCATCATGAAATTCATAAATATTTTAATGTTGAACAAGTAACAATGTATAATTGTATAATCAAGTGCAGCGAAAGTATGATTTTGAACTGCCATTCTGTAGCACAATATTCATTCTAATTGCCATAGTTGCTTAATTTCTGTATTTAACTAATAAGCTCATTCATATTTAAATATTCAATTTAAATATTTAATTTAAATCCAATATAAATTTTAAATTTAACATAACTTGCCTAACTTTAGATAAAAATACCCAGGTTAAATTCTGTTGTCTTAATTCCAGTCTATGTTTTATATAAATCATAAAACTGATCCAGTGTCCTGAGGCACATACTCGTGACTGGGACTAGATGATCTCCAGAGGTGCCTCCCAACCCCAACCATTATCTAATTCTATGATTTTGTTATAAAAAATAATTTTCCAATGATTCTTAATTACTTATTTGTTTCTTTCTTAATTTTTCAGTATCTGAACTAAAAATACTATTCAAAGATAATTCATGATTATTCCACTTAATTGGAATTAAATTGTATGGGAGGCATAGGCCATTCTCATCATTTGACTATGAAAGTGCATTCATTGCTATGTAAAACAGTAAAGCTCATATCTCTTAGACAGGATTCATTCTTACACTCAATCAAACAGGAAAATAATTTATACAATGACGGGGTGGGTTATTGTTTGGTTGGTTTTCTCAGTCATTGGAATTGAGATCATGACTAACGTTACAGAGCATCTGTCCCCAAGCCAAAGAAAAAAAGCTAATGAGATCAGAGCTATGCACTTTTAGGACAGGATTTTTTCTTCTCAATTTTTCTTCCTTTCACTCCTGCTAAAATGTGATCTAAACATAAATATTTTCAGTGCTTAAAAAGTCATATCCCTCTTTTGTATAGGCAACAGACCTCTCATGAACGTTACTGTTCCTGCTTTTTGAGTGAAAGTCAAATTTCTACATGCAACTTTTCCCAGTCTCATTTTCTTAATAGCCTATGTTCAATCAGTTTATGTGATTATTTATTCATAGGGTCCCAAGGTTAAGCAGTCATCATCTAATAAATTCTTCTGCTCTTCATTTTGAATAGCAATTAAAGGAGATGAGGTTTTTCATTTCAAATGTATGGAATATGCAATGTTCAGTGACACAAATCAACTAAAACTCTCACTGAGATATTTTGAAAACATTGCTTTTGAATTCCTCTTATTTAGTCATTATGTTGCATATATTCTCTTCATGTATATTTCTGTTGATTTAAATCCAAGTTTTATCTAGGTAGACTTAAATATTTCTTCATTTGAAAGTGTCAGTATTTTCTGTATCTCATCTCCTGTGTTCTCCTGACTTGGAAGTTTATTCAACATGTCCTACTTTATGTCTTCATCGTCGCATACTCTTGGAGAGGGTACTTATGTATGAAAGAGTATTCAAAATATAAGTAACTCCTTAAAAATTTTTCACTCTCAAAGCTTCATGTTGGTTTATGTATATGAGAAAAGCAAAGCATTAATTAATCTTGTAGAGTTAATGGAGACATTCTGATGTAAACCCAACATTTACAAGCCTTCCTTAATTGGTTACCAAAAATGAATGGCACTTTTCAAGTCTTTAAGCCCCAGATGAAATGGGGACAATTTCAAATGCATTGTGGAAAACACAAATGCGTGGAAATAAAAAAATTGCCTTGCCACACACCCAGAAGATTAGTACTTCAGAGGGAAAGCTGATCTCAAAACTCTTCTTAGTCTAGTGCTCGTTCTGTTCGCCAGATTAAGCTGCTCTAGGGCTTTCCAAGATTTAGAAAAGCAAGAGAAGTCAAGGTAAAGGACAACATTTTTAAAAGTGTTGTTATGAGCTTTTAAATTATTTTCTTTCTCACACATAAGCTTACTTAATTTTCAGTGGTTAGTTTTTTTAAATTTCACATCAAAATTCGCAGTGCTTCCAGCCCAAATCATTTTATGATTTAATGATGAAAAAATTACTGTACAAAAAGTTTTTTCTGTTGTTTGCCTATTCTTTTCTTGCCTTTCTCCTTCTCTTATACTAGAACTACACTGCTTGTAGACTGTGTAGTGAACCAAGTTTTGGGTTGAGCATGAAAGAGTATTCTGTGTTGTTTGTTTATTTTGCAGCTATATCCTTCTCTGGTTCAGCATGAAACCTTGCAAGCACTTACACTAGTATAATACTGTAAGCAGCCGAAAGATAAAACTGAGGAGAAGAGGACTGGGAACTTCTTTGTTGTTTCTAGTTTATGTGTATGATGAACTCCAGTTTAGAGTCCTGAAAGCATTTCTCAGATGCAAAGCATATTAATAGTGGTTCCCTGCCTGTGTTATCATGTAGAAATGCTGTTTATAGTGTCGGTCTTGACCACAGAAATGCAGAATGTAGATTCAGAGCACTTGGTAACCAATGTAGGCAGCATTTTCTATTATTTTATCACACTTCCATTTTAAAACTGTTAAGTAACCATTATTCTACTTTTTTTCTTCAGGAAATTATAATTTGAGGCTTACCGACTTTCTTTAAACTTCTTTTAAAAATGTATTCATGGTGAAATTGCATTCATTAGTTCTTGTGTCAGTACTATTTAGTAGCTTTAAGTACTCTTCTTTTTTTCTAATACTGACTTCGTGATGCATTTGCAGAAAAATTAGGTCTCAACCTTAACCTTTCTCTTTTTTTTTGTTTTTTTTTCCATTTTTTAAAGTAGAACAAACTACATGGTATCCTGAAGTAAAGCAGATTATATATGATACTCTTCATTCTTTGCATCAGTTTGAGTTCATCTTCCTTGAATAAGGACCACCAAAATGGTACACAGGACTTCAGTTTGAACAGGTTCTCATACAATGACAGTCAGATCTATTCCTGCTGGACATAACCCTCCTGATGCATTGACATTTTAACTATAAAATTCACTAACTCATACTTGGCTTTGATTCTGATGTTAAAGATTAATCATAGAATAAATTATTTAATCAGATTGCCAGAAATTTCCCCAAGATTCATTATTTCTCTCTTCAGAGACCTTTACTATTGTCTATTCTTTAGTTTGGTCTTGAACATCACAACTTTCACCACTTTGCAGCTGTTTTCTCTTAATCCATAACTGTTTAAGTAAAATTAAAAAAAAAAAAACAAAATAAACATAGACCAGCCAACCAAACTAGTCTAAACTGTCACTTTTAACTAATAATTGTATCTATACATGTGGAAGATGGAATTAATTAAATCAATATGCTTGTTTTTCTTGAAATGCAAATTTAGCTAACAAGATGTAATTTTACTCATGTTAATGTAATTGCCAATTATAATCTGATTTAAGAAAAAATAACACAGCTGTCTGTGTTATCTTTTGTGTGTTTAAAACGAGCTATTGACAACATTCTAACCATATTTGCAGGACATGAACTTGTTTAGTCTTTAGCAGGCAGAATATAATAACTGATTGTGTTATGCCTGCTGAGTGCCTTGTTCTTCCTAAATTGAATGGCATGTATATCACACAGAGTTCTTTAGAGCCAAGGGGGATGTGCAGCTGGGAAAGGCTCTGACACAAACATGGAGGATTGCAGTTATTTTATCCCAACAGAAGGAAATGCAGATCTCAATGGATAAAAACTGTCTTCAATTTGCAAACATAATAAGTGAGACTCAGAAGATGTTGACTATTTCAGCTATGAAATAGAACCAGTAAGAGTATCTTTTTGTTTAAGGACCTCAGATAACTCTTGAGGCTTTAGATTATTACTTCAGGGAAAATTCTGAATAACGATTTTTTTGCATGTTTTATCAAAAAAACCATAGCTCTACAAGACACTGTAATGAAGCCATAATTACCTTCTAGTTCTGGAAAGGACACAAAGATGCAGCAGTATCTTACTAAAATCTTGTGCCAACATACTGCTTACATATTGCCATTTTTGTTATTCTGGTATTAACTTCTCTTTTTCCCAGAGGGTTTTTTGGTTTGTTTTCTTGGGTTTTTTTTATTGCCAACTTTTCTTCATCCCCTACTGAAGAGTCCATGTGCTGTCATTAGCTTGAAAGGAGAATTGCATGACCTGTTCACATGCAGGAGAGTAAGAAGGAACCGTGATATGACAGAGAATTGTGTTCTTGGACTAAATTTTCACACAAGTCCAAGAGAGAAAATTTATTTTCCCTTATGCTACTATAGGGAACACAGTTGATGGTCTAACACCTCTTTTTTATAGCTGACCTCATCAGTGGCTACCTTCAAGTGGCTGTCAGGTCTCTGAGGGCACTGACAATCCTTCATGACCTTGGCCAGCCTCCCACCAAGCCCGCTTGGCCTCTGGGGTTCCCCAGAGGTGGCTTAGACCCTTCCTCTCTTCAAGCTCCTGGTGCCTGCTCCACGGGGAGCCTTCAGCCCTCATGGCACCCTGGCAGTGAGACATCAATTCCTAAATGCAGTGCTACTCAGTCCATTTCTTCTAGCACAGGCCAAGTAAAAGCTCTCTGTCAGCTGTGCAACTGGCTGTTATAACTATACCTCCAAAAAAACTGTCAAATGAAGAGAAAATGAACATAACAGTTACAGAAAATGATGGGAATAATGAGAGGCTTGAAAATCATGATTACTGAGAAAAGGATAGAGAAACTAGTTTGCCTGCTCTTAGAAAGAATCAAACAAGAAAACAACATCCTTTAGCTGTGTTCATCAAGTCTCTTGGACATTTCTCAATGCATTTTACTAATAGATGAAGGACTGAGGATTAACAGACAAGCACTGCGGCATCTAAACCCCAGTTTCTAAATTCCAGTCAGGTAATCCATACCATCCAAGTTAGATCAAAGTTAGATGTGCAATTAATGAAAATCCTTTGTCAGATATATTTTATTTTTTTTTTCCATGGACATTTTCTGGACTTCCATTTCATTTCTTTACTCTGTGTCCTTTTCTATCTGGATATTTTACCATGTTGCTTTTCAAACCATCTAACTTTCATCCCTTCCTCTGTCATACTTTTGCTGTCTCTCTTAATTGTAATACACTCAGTTAAACCAGAACTTTTGACTTCCAAAATCTCAGATAAGGTATGAGTTATTCAGCAATACTTGCAGGACAGAGAGGTATCCGACTTTCAGACATGTTTTCTAGTCTGATCTTTGACCAGCAATTCAAAATACAATATCTCTACATACGTTGGAGCATCCCAATAGCTGTTTTATATCACACAGCAACTAGTGGCCCTGAGCTTCTGATGTTACAGGAAGTTTTGCTGGAATGATGTAGCTAAAGCTCTTTTCATAATTCCTACGTTAGTTACAGAGGAATGACTACTGCAAATCTTTGCTGAGCCACTGAGACAGCTCCTTGAAAAGCTATTAATATGCTGGCCTTATAGCCTGCCTTTGCAACGGTGAGAATAATTCAGTTTCAATGCAATGTTAACTGATGTACCATTCGTCTCTAGAAAGAAGTAAAGTAGTATATACTTATACATAATACTTCAGAATAAAAAAGTAAATGAAAACAAATCACATTTTTTTCAGTATATTTTAATTCCATAAAGTAAAAATGTTACTGTTTCAATGGACAAGCAGAGTTCTAGTATCGATTTTTTCACCACCATCATTATCATGATAAAAATTTAGGGTGAAATTTAATACCGACAAGAAAATAAAGCAGACATAACAGACCAAAAATCCAGGCAGAAGTACGTATTCCTTTATATAGAAATCTGTTACTACATTATCTTTTAAATATATTTTTAAAAAGATAATGCAAAACCAAAACTAACAAAGTAAACTAAAACCCCAACCAGCAAAACAAAAAACCCCAGTCATTTGCAAATATTTTTCAGCTCACAAGTTTTGTTAAAGATAAACCTGGACAAAACTGCTAGTGGGTATTTTAAAGCTTGTACTATAAAAGAATTCAGAATGCTAAAATTTCCAGAAAGACCTTTAGTGTAGTCTAACCATCTACACATCCCTGGTAAAGATGCTTACTAAGGATCCCTAGTTTGGAAGCTTCATGGTCTTGTGACAAAGGACAAAGGCACCTTACTTGTATCTCTTGAAAGGCTGATCCTTTAATCCTGTGTTGACTACCACAATTAATCTAATAATATTCAATGCATCTACTAGTAAATTAACAACAGTTAGTTCCAGTTTTTGTAGAAGACCATGGTAGTAAAAGCGGTTTTCCCCATTATGAGAGCTTTAGTGCTGATGCCCTCTACTTTTTTCAGTGGTAAAATATCCAGACAGAAGAGGACACAGAGTAAAGAAATAAAATGGAAATTTAAAAGATGTCCATGGAAAAAAAAAATTTAAAAATATATCTGACAAGAATCTGACCAGAATAAACCAAATTATCCAACACATATATCCTATTCAAAACTAATACAACGTTATTATCTGCTATTTAAAGTACTTTGACTCATAGAAAAAAAATTCTTACATCAAGAGCACTGTAGCTTTCCTTCATGCAAATATTTTTGGAATGTTATTTACCAGCTATAGCAAAAAGATATTTCTTATTTGTGTCTAGTAGAAGATGGGAATGATATAGTTGTTACTTCTGTCTTCTGTGGTAGTTTTTTTTTAACGTGGAGACTTGATGGGGTTGCACACTGAGACATTTAGAGCTGAAATAACTGAGTGTACAATCTAATAAAAAGACTAAACTCAGGTCTCTGACAATTATGTCTTTTCTTCTTTATTCTCTCAGCTTTACCCTCCAGAAAAAATGAATCTCAATTGACTGACGTATGTGTATGGAATATATGGAAAACATTCAAATATCATTTAAGTTATACACACATGTAAATGTACACATATATGCATAGATATTCACATATGCAGATTCCCATGCATGCATCATCCTGTCTCACCCACAAAGACATGAAAAAGTCATACATATATGTGACTCAATGTTGTTTACAGTTACATGTTACTTTTATAAAAATTTCTTTTGTAGGTAAAATATAGACATATCTATTAATTATAAAACTAAATATTTTCCAATATCAGAGTAATGCTAGAAAGCTGTTACACACTTAAGGACCAGATTACAAATCCCTGACTGAAAATGGCAGCCAGATATTCACTTAAGTTTATACTAATTGATTTAATTTCTGCTACTCATGATTAATTATTCACAATGATGTCACAACATAGCAATGAAATAAATAGATTCAGTTCTTTAGAATTTTACATGTGAATTAATATTCAATAAGCAATCTTACTGATTCTAGTGTGAATGTTTGGTTGGGCCAAACTTCTCATATAAAGAAATATTGCTAAGATTCTGTTGAATGACTGAAATATCTGCATGTTTAACACAGTTAAATTGCCATCCCCTATGTTACAGTTGCATTTATCTTCCATATTCGTTACTTAAAATGAGTGCCTAGCTTACATAACTATCCTAATAAATATTCTCTCCTGCGATTACAATACATCCATCTCTAGCACCTAAAACATAACACTAAAATAACTTTTGAAAATGTTTGGAGCAAGCAAACACCCACTGCATTTATGAAACTTAGGATGTGTACAGTTTTTCATACCAAATTAATTTCCACATTCAAGGAGACATACTCTCTGCAAATGAAGAAACAGTGCCTAGTACTGAATGTGAGCTAAAATGTTGCACTCAAAAATTGCAATAAAAATTTCAGAAGTAGCTCTGAAAGGTGCTCTAGGGCACTTCTTCCTGCCACATGACTGCAACATTATACTGTCAGAGAGCAGGAGAGATGTGTGACACATATATTTTATTGGAATCTCAAAGTTATTAGCTAAAAATTAATAACTTCAGTGAAATCAGAAAGGCAGTATGACTGTGTAATGACTATGTTGGTAATAGGAATCCAAGTCCATGCTTGGATGTCCTACAGTCATTTAGAGACCGAGATTTTAAAATCTAGTCAACTGTGCTTTTGACTTATCTTAAATCTAAGCTTTCAGTACACTTATACATTGTGGGGACTCATTTTACAGAAGAT